>JAGFNQ010007493.1:36226-206290 GCA_024364735.1 Boesenbergia rotunda
CAATAGTCCTCTAAGGTGTGCATGATCCAAAGAAGTTGGGAACACATCCACCCATTGCCACATATTCTGCTTCCGTTGTTGATAGGGCAACGCATGGTTGTTTCCTACTACTCCAACTAACTAAAGAAGACCCAAGGAATTGACACCCTCCACTTGTACTCTTCCTATCTAACTTGCAACCCGCATAGTCCGAGTTGGTGTATCCAATTAGGTCAACATTTGGGGTTCTAGGATACCAAAGTCCGACATTTAGGGATCCTTTCACATACCTTAGGATCCTTTTGACTACAATCAAATGGGACACTTTGGCACAAGATTGGTACCTTGCACACATACCTACCACAAAGAGTATGTCGGGTCTACTAGCGGTTAGGTATAGTAGGCTACCAATCATGCTCCTATATTGTTTAGAGTCTACCATTTTGCCTTCAAGGTCACTATCCATTTTCACATTAGTTCCTATGGGTGTAGATGCTTCCTTAGCAAGTTCTAAACCAAATTTCTTTAGCATATTTGGTTTGAAATACATGTGTACCTTCATTAATTTGCTTAACTTGAAGGTCTAAGAAAAAGGTTAACTCTCCTACAAGACTCATCTCAAATTCATCTTTCATACACTTGATGAATTCTTGTAGGAAGTCATTATTTGTTGACCCAAAAATGATATCGTCTATATAGACTTGGGCAACAAATATGTCCTTATCCTTAGATTTAAGGAACAATATAGGGTCAATTGTTCCTCTCCTAAATCCCTTAGACACCAAAAATGAAGAAAGCCTTTCATACCAAGCCCGGGGAGCTTGTTTCAATCCATACAAGGCTTTCCTTAAATCCGGGGGGTTGTTCTACATAAACCTCTTCCTTAATGATCCCATTAAGGAATGTCGACTTCACATCCATTTGGTGGAGTGTAAAACCCATGTGAGCGGCATAGACTAGTAGAATTCTAATTGATTCTAACCTAGCTACGGGGGCATAGGTCTCATCATAATCTAATCCCTCAACTTAGTTAAACCCCCTAGCTACCAATCTAGCCTTGTTCATAGTGATTTTACCTTGGTCATCTAATTTTGTTCCTAAAGACCCATCTAGTGGTCACAATGGTACAATCAGTGGGTCTAGGAACTAGCTCCCATACTTCACTTCTCTCAAATTGGGTTTAGCTCTTCTTGCATGGCCAAGACCCAATCAACATCTCCAATGCTTCATCAATGGTCTTGGGTTCTAATTGGGAGATTAGAGCTATTTGACTAGTTTGGTTCCTAAAGTAGGACCTAGTCCTTACTCCTTGAGTGACATCACCCACAATTTGGTCAATGGGATGATCATGGTGATGTCTTAAGGGTCTAGAGGTTGTAGGTTCATTTACTCCTTCTTCCTCATCCTGTAGTGTGTTTCTTACTCCCCCTTGATCATTGCCCTCCAAATGTAGGTCTTGGATTCTTTGGGCAATGGGTTGAACTTCTTCTATATCTTTATCAATGGAAGCCTTTCTAGGGTAAGTACTAGTGGTTTCATCAAATTTGACATTTGAGAACTCCTCAATTACTTTTGTCCTCTTGTTGTACACTCTATAACCCCTACTAGTCAATGAATACACTACTAAGATTCCTTCATCGGCTTTTGACTCAAATTTTCTTAGGTCGTCTTTGGTGTTTAAGATGTAAACTTTACATCCAAAGACTCTAAAATAGTGGACTTGGGGTACCCTTCCATTCCAAAGTTCAAAGGGTGTTTTTCCTAAAAACCTATGTATCAACACTCGGTTTTGTATATAGCAAGCGGTGTTCACCGCTTCGGCCCAAAAATAGCTAGAAGAGAATATGCATTAAGCATAGCCCTAGCAGCTTCTTGTAGGGCTCGATTTTTCCTCTCAACTACCCCATTTTGTTGAGGAGTCCTAGGGCATGAAAACTCATGCTTGTACCCATTTTCAACACAAAATTGTGTGAAACTAGCATTTTGGAACTCCCCACCATGGTCACTCCTAATTCGGTTTATTTTGATGTTCTTTTTGTTTTCTACCCTTTTACTAAATCCTATAAATATATCTAGGGTATCATCCTTATGTTTCAAGAAATAGACCCAAGTAAATCTAGAAAAGTCATCTACTATTACTAAGCAATACTTACTCCCTACAAGCGATGGAGTACTATGGCAATCAAACAAGTCTATATATAAAAGTTCTAAAGGCAAGGAAGTGGTAATTAAAGTTTTACCTTTGTGTGATGCTTTGGATTGCTTACCCTCTTGGCATGCATCACACAACTTGTTCTTTTCGTACTTGATCATGGGGAGCCCCTTCACCAATTCTTCCTTGGCCACTCTTGCAATGCTCCTCATGTTGACGTGTCCAAGTCTCCGGTGCCATAGCCACCCTTCTTCTTCTTTGGACATGAGACACTTAACAACATTGTTAGTAGCATAAGATAGATCAAGATAATACAAGTTTGCCTCTCTAAACCCTTCTAATATGATAGTGTTTGATTCACTTTGCCTTATTACACATTTCTTAGCATGAAATTCTACTCTAAACCCGGCATCACATAATTGACTTACACTTAATAAATTAAACTTCATATCCTTAATTAAAAGTACCTTATGAATTGAAATAGTGGGAGATACCTCAATTGTGCACCTACCAATGATCCTTAACTTTCCACTGTTCCCAAGGAGACCGTCCCTTCTCTTAAGTAGCTAATAGTGGTGAACTTGCTCACATCTCCGGTCATGTGTCTTGAGCATCCACTATCTACTATCCACAAGGTTGGGGCCTTCTTCACTTTTACCTAAACACAAAAAACACACTCTTTTGGTACCCATATTTTTGATCCAGAAGAATCATTTAAAAATTTCTTAGGTACCCATGCCTTCTTGGTGGTTCCCCTAGCCCCTAGTCTCCTAGATGCACCAATCCTACCGGTAAGTGAAACAAAGGCTATCTCCTTGGTCTTAGGCCTATAACCCAATCCTGCCTTGTTATATACCGCCCTTTGGCTGTTAATGATTATATCAAGGTTACTTGATCCTACTTGAAATTTCCTAAGGGCCTTTGTGAGGTCATCTACTTGTTTCCTTAACTCCTTATTTTCATTTTCAATATGTGAAACATGTGAGGAGGTAGAGCTAGCATGCAAATCTTTAAGGTTAATAGCTTCTACTCTAAGCATGACAATTTCTTCCTTAAGGTCCTTAATTCTACTTTTAGCCTTAGCTAAATCCATGTTCGTGCTAGAAATAATTTTCACTAAGGTAGAAGAGGGTAAGTGGTATACCTCACTTACCGAAGCTTCTGACTCTGATGATGATGAGGTGGAGGAGCTCTCATCTTCACTGCTTGACCTTCGTTCATCGTCTGAAGAGTCTGAATCATCTTGTGCCATAAGAGCGAAGTGGGAGACTTGCTCTTCTTCTTCCTCTGAGGATGAGGGATCGTCCCAAGTCGCCTTGAGGTTCGTGGCACTCTTCTCCTTTCCCTTTGCCTTCTTCTTGTCATTCTTCTTCTTCTCTTCCTTCTTGTCCTCCCTCTTCTTCAACTGGGGACACTCGTTCTTCATATGTCCCTCTTGATGACAGTTGTAGCAGATTATCTCCTTGGCCTTACCCTTACCTTTGGCCCCTTTCCTAGCATATGATTTGTTAGAAAAACTTTTAAATGCTTTACGAAATTTTCTTACCATAAAGGCCTCTTGATCACTGTCCATGGAGGCACTTGACTCCTTTGAGTCCGAGGATGATGAGTAGATCACCTTCTTCTTCTCCTTTCTCCTCTTCTTCTCCTTTTATGCAACAAAAGCAATACCTTTCTCTTTTGCCGAAATGTTAGCTTACTCGTGCAGTTCAAATTCACAAAATAGATCGTCTAATTTAACTAAAGATAAGTCCCTCGATACCTTGTAAGCATCAACCATGGATGCCCACAGGGTGGTTCTCGGGAAGGCTTGTAAGACATACCTGACGATATCCCGGTTTTTGATTTTCTCTCCAATTACATGGAGCTCGTTGATTACTTCCTTTACCCTTCCATGCAGCTGACTGACGGTCTCATTGCTCTTCATGGAGAGGGATTGCAGTTGGGCCACCAGCAAGTCCTTCTTGGCTATTCTGGACTCGTTTGCCCCCTCGTTCAGTTCTACCAACTTGTCCCATAGCTCTTTGGCGCTCTTGAATGACCCCACCTTGTTCAGTTGCTCCTTCGAGAGCCCGCACTGCAGTGTGGTGGTGGCCTTGGCATTTGACTGCGCCCTTTTCATCACTTCTTTAGACCATGTTCTCATAGGGGTAGGATCTCCTCTTTCATCGACGGGAGCCTCGAAGCCATCTGCAACACTTATCCAAGTTTCTATGTCATTCATAAGATAGTACTGCATTCTACCCTTCCAGTATGCGAAGTCGTTGCCGTCGAAGAATGGTGGTCGTGCAGTGGAGTAACCCTCTTGAAACGCCATTACAAATGTTCTGGTTGATTGTTAGATCTTCCAAAACGCACCTGCTCTGATACCAACTGAAAGATCGATGTAGGCGTGCAAAGGGGGGGTGAATGCACTTTCTTGGATCGTTTTGATCTCTACAAAGATGTTAGCGCAGCGGAAATAATATGCAAAAGACAATAACAATGCTAACAAAAATTCTTTTACTTGGTATCCACCCAGATGGGTGACTAATCCAAGGATCCACGCCGCGAGCACCACTTTTCACTATCGAAAAGTCTGCTTGAGGTGGAGAAACCTTTACAGCAAAAGCTTCCTCTTTACAGGTGTAGAAAGATGATGGAGGAAGCAAGGAATCACTCTACAATTTGGCAGCACTTCGTTACTGTACGGAACTATACAGACATGTGTAATGAGGCCTCCTTTTATAGGTGAAAAGGACAGATTCGCAGTCTGTCCAGACTCGCACCAGTCGACTGCCCCAAGGGCAGTCGACTGGCCCAAGGGCAGTCGACTGGCCCGGCATTAAATGCCGGCCAACGGCTAGCAAACAGCTAGCCAACGGCTAGTTTTGGGGTATACCAGTCGACTGCCCCAAGGCCAGTCGACTGGTCCGAGGCTGTGAACTCTCTGTGGGTTTTGGCAGTCGACTGCCTTCGGGCCAGTCGACTGCCCTGCCTCCCAGCTCAGCTCCAGCCACTTCAAACCTTCTTCTTCGCGTGTGCCTTCAGGTCTGCTCCCTTGACTTGCCCCTTGAAGTCCTCTTCCTCTGGCTATCGTCCCTCGGATGCGCACGCAAGTCTTCCCTTGGCTTGCCTCCATGCCACCCTTCACGTGTGCCCTTTGAAGTCCACTTCCCGGCTTGCCCTTGGAACTCTCCTCCCTCGGCTTTCGTCCCTCAGATAGGTCCACCAAGTGTGATTCTTCAAGTCCTACAAACTCAATCACACAAATCAAATACAACATAACACTCTAACTTTAAACATATTCGCCCACACATCAAAACCATGATCTTCCAATCACTTAAAGGGTCGATTGCCTCAACAACTCCCCCTCTTTACCTCTTAACCCTAAACAATCGACATGAAAAGCCCTCCTATGCCATCATTTAGCAAAACAATCTTATCATATAAGGTTTATCAATGAATTGCACTACAAACAACATGACATAAGATTTCATAAGATATCAATTTAGCCCAAAATGATAGCTTATTGCTTAACACTCATTTCAAAACATTTAAGCAAACTTACATCAAACCACAAAAGTCATGACATAAAATAAAATCACAACCCACTAGTTCATACACAACCAACTAGTTCATACATGAAATAAAATCAAGAAGAAGTTACAGGGACCAACGCCCTGAAGTATCAGAATAATACAATGCCAAACTGGGAAGTGTTTGAGAGATATAGGAATACAACAAATGCAACTACTCTCAACACTCAGTCACCAATTCCCATCTACATCATGAAGTCATCGCCTGGAGGAGGAAGAGGAGATGGAGCCTGATACGTGAGATGCAGCTGTCGTAGCATCTCGTACATGTCATCCTGACGGCTGGTAATCCCATGAACTGCCATCTCAATCCTCTGCTCCGTCTGCTGAAGTCCGTGGATATCCTCACGGATGACATGAACGCCCTCCTGAAGCCTGTGAACATCTGACTGGAGCTGAATAAACTCCGGACGTGTAACTATCCCAGCAGGCTCCTCATCTGAGCTGGGGGCCTCCGGACGCTCCCTCCAAACAAATGTCCCCTGTCGACTCTCTATGCCTTCTAAGGATAACTGACGTGTACCTATCTGGTCATAATCCTTAGACAGGTGCCTAACCTGACCGCTACACACACGGATACCAAACCATAGATGGAAAAACTTAGTCAAGATGTGGCAGAAGGGCATGTATATCTTCCCATTAACACTATGGGAAGAATGACAAATAGCACTAAACACCTGCAAGGTGACATCTATGTCTAACCTCCTCTCCAATGCATTCATCATCACCATGTGTGGGAATCTGATCCTGGACCTCCCCTTGGTGACGATGGGCAAAATGCACTCTATGACGATCTTGTACAATACATGGCTAAAGGGTCTCATGGGTTTAGCGTCAAAAATACGCTCTAACTCATTCCTGTGTCTCCTAAAATAATGCATGTGTATCTGGTCAATGGTGACACCAGGAAACTCAAGTGGTTCAATAACAGTGGGAAAATAAGTAGATGCATTATTTGACTCTCTACACTGTAGGAACCTAGCTAAACCCATGACTGAGAAAGGAATAGTAACCACCCTAGACTCGTATAAGTTATTATCCGAGTCAATACAAGTTAAATTGGGGTAAAACTCTGTACACAGATCAATATCTATATCATGCTGGCAGTAAACCAGCTGATCCAGCTGAAAATGAGTAATCATCTCAGCCAATTGCGGTGACTTCTCTTGAAAGAAGGCCTTGTTCAGATATCGACAGTTCATCACTGTAAACTCATTTTCTTCGAATCGCTTCTTACACTCGAGGGACCTAAACCTTGACCCTCCCTGACCTTGTTGGGATGATCCTTCACCCTTAGGTTTCTTAGAGGCCATCCTAAATACCACACACATCCATGCACGCCAAGACAACCCCCCAAAAGGAAAAATGTCAAGGAAAAACATACACAAAACATCACATTAGTTCCAAACCATGGTTTAAATGATAAAATGAACCTTAAACAATGATACCTTTTCATTCTCTTCATGATGATGATTTTTGAAACTCTAGACTTGGGAGAGAAGGGTTTTACAAGCCCTAGATTGTAGATCGGAGTTAGAGAGGGCTTAGAGAGGAGTTTTGAGGCTTCGGGAGATGCTTAGGATGCAAAGGGAACTCGGGGAGATGAAGAATCGTCGGAGTGGCACGCTAAAACCCTAGGTTTTGGCTGCCCCCGCGCGCTTTTTCATTTATAGAAATCGCGACCCAGTCGACTGGCAGGAGGCCAGTTGACTGATAAAGTTCACAGAATGTATTTACAACCGAGACCAGTCGACTACCCCCAGGGCAGTCGACTGGTAAAACTTACAGTAGGTTCCCAATCCTGGACCAGTCGACTGCCCTACTAGCAGTCGACTGATACTGAATTTTCAGTTTCCCAGTCCGAAATTCAAAAAATTCTAACTAATTCCACACATCTTCAAAAAATCTGAAATTTCATGGAGAGATTTGTGGATCATATGTCTACTTGGGAAAATATAATTTCAATCAAAACTATCCTGAATCCCAAGATTGATCCATTTCTCAAACCCATCTAAATTTGACAATTTAAACTCAACTCAAAGTTCTAATTTGAACCCCTTCTTGATGCTTCATTCCACATTCATTCATAATACATTACTAGCATCAAGTTACATGGTATTCCTCTGTTAAAACCATTTTCTTTCAATTATAATCCAATTTCCAATCTTTTACTCCATAATTCTCCCTTTAGCATGCCAATTCTCTATGATTTAGGCTAATCTTAGCCTTTCAAACCCATTGGCACCCTTTATAGACCATCTAGTTTCCTAGAAGGAAACCACCTGAGATTAATTGGCCATGGATCCCATTTTGGCTTCTAGAGCTTTCCCTTGAGCTCCTAGCCCTAGTTACCTCTCTAGGTAACTCATCTACAAATGCAAGACTACACCAGTGCTCCTCCAGTGCTCCTTGACCTTCCACTCTCACTCTTTTAACCCTATGGACCTTTTGCTTGGTCAACTCCTTCTCTTTTCCTTTAAATGACTTCTCTTTGCCATTTTTGACTTTTTCTCTATCATAGTTATAGGGTACCCTTGAATATGACACTTTATTCATATTTGCCCTCCTAGGGTGGTATCCTAAATCCGGTCTACCATTTCTAAGAGATTGATCTTTTGCATCATGCTTGCCCCCTTTGACCCCCTAATGAGTCTATCTAGATGTTTCTCCAATTTATCAAGTTTTGCTTTCAAGACTTGATTTTCTTTCTCCAAATTCCTAGTCTTAGGATCATTTGCCCTAACTTGATCATTTCTAAATCTACCCATTTTTCTAGACATATTTCCCTTTTTCTTAGGGTTTATGCCTTGGTCCTTGGTCCTAGAATTCCTAGGTTTATCATGAAACATAGAATTTTGAGTATTTTGGCACGCAAAAGGATTTCTATTCCTATCATGATATCTGAAACCAAAATTGCATCTAGGCAAACAATCATTTACATTTCTAGCATTCATGAAAGAGTTTTGAACATAAGTAAAATTAGGGATTACCTCCCTTACCCTTGTAGCTCCTCCTTGATGCGAGCTCCTCTTTTTCTTTTCCTTTTTCTCCCATTTCCTTAGATGCTCCATCTTCTTGAGCTCTTTACTCCTTGGACACTTTGTATGGTAGTGCCCTAGCTCCCCGCATGTGAAGCACCTAATTTTTCTTCTTTTCTCCTTTTGAGCTTCCTCATTCGTACAACCCATATTAGAATTTAAATGAATAGATTTGGGCTTAGGAATTACCTCCTTTTTACCTAGTGGGCACTTGTCCTTATAGTGCCCCTTTTTGTTGCAACAAAAGCATATAATATGCTCTTTTGATTTGGCCTTGGCGGAGGTGGGAGCTTTCTCTTGCTCTTGTATAGTTGAGGGTTTCTCTTCCCCCTCAACTCTCGATGTTGATACTTCCTCTTCCTCTATTGATGAGGTGAATGACTCCTCACTTGATGGGCCTGACACTTTTCCTTCATTTTGGTCTTCTTGGACCCTTGAACTTATTTCTTCGGGTTCTTCTACTAGTTGATCTTGTGTAGGATTCTTGTGAAGTTCTTCTAGTTTGCTCCATAACTCATACACACTTTTATATTCTCCCACAATTCAACACATTTTTAAGCAAAATATTATTCAAAATATTGATTACCTTTTTGTTTGCCCTAGATTGCTCTCGTTGTTCATCTGTCCAATATCTAGGGTGAAGCTTCTTCCCGTGCTTGTCTCTCGGAATTCCAAAGGGATCTTCAATGGTCATTCTACACTCCCAATCCATTCCTAGCCAATTTTCCATTCTTGCCTTCCAATGGCCGAATTCTTTATGATTGTAGGATGGTGGTGTGTTGATGTCTTCCCCCAACTTATCTTCCATGTTCTTCTTTCTCTAGCGTGTGCTCCCTCGGCGGTTAGTCCGATCAAGAGTGGTCCTTCGCTCTGATACCAACTGATAGATCAACAGGCGGTGCTAGAGGGGGGTGAATAACACTTTTTCGTTTATGTCTCTACAAGATTGTTAGCGCAGCGGAATATACACTAAAAATAAATTAATAATAGAGAACAATGCTAACAAACAAGATTTACTTGGTATCCACCCCGGACGGGTGACTCATCCTAGAATCCATCGGTGGATCAATCCCCGGATAACTTCCGACTAACTCTGTCACTCCTTCTGGGTGGAGAAACCTCACCACAACACCTTTAGAAGACCTGAGCACAAAGACAACTATCTTGCCTTTAACCAAGACAAGATTCGTCAAGCAAGATAGTAGGAAACGAGCCCCTTTAAATAGGGCTCGATTCTGAATCAGCCGCTACCAGTCGACTGGTCCCACTCAGATTTGACCGTTACAGTACAACGTTCAAATCTGCCAGCCTGTTCCAGCCCACACCAGTCGACTGCCCCTTAGTCAGTCGACTGGTCCAACCTAAGCCTAGGGTTTCACTCCCGAGTACATGTCTCTCCGCACTCAAACCCTCCCGGCTTAGCCCCTGAGTACAAAACACTCATACTCAGACCCTCACAACACGGTTGACTCTTCACCAGCAGCCTCAACTGTTGCCTTCACGCCTTCTTCATCTTCGGTCCTCGTCCCTCTAATGCGCACGCAAACCTCCAGTTTGCCTCCATGCCACTCTTCACGTACGCCTTGAAGTCCGCGTCCCTCGGCTCATCGTCCCTGCTATCCAACGGTCCCTCGGATGCG
This sequence comes from Boesenbergia rotunda, assembly GCA_024364735.1. Classification (NCBI taxonomy): domain Eukaryota; kingdom Viridiplantae; phylum Streptophyta; class Magnoliopsida; order Zingiberales; family Zingiberaceae; genus Boesenbergia; species Boesenbergia rotunda. The sequence goes on from JAGFNQ010007493.1 coordinate 46,614, forward strand.
CACGCAAGCCTCCAGCTTGCCTCCATGCCATCCTTCACCCGAAGACATCAACCAAGTTCATGTGTACCTGTACACCTGCACACTCATGTACACATATGAGAACACAATAAACCCTAACTTAACCATATTTCCCACACACATCAAAACCCTATGATCTTTCAGATCATCTCAGGGCCGATTGCCTCAACACCTGCAAGATATATAAATACAAAGGAAATATACACACATTCTTAACCTTAAGGACTTGGTTCTGACTTCGGATTTCCACGAAACCTTAGGTCGAACCGACGCAAGTTCCCACCCCCGAGAACGCGCCTTTCACCTACTCCTTTTAGGAGACAGTTGCCACCCAGACCATTCGGGTGGACTTTTGCTTAGCCTCCGATACTTTCAGATCTCGAGACGTCCGACCCTCGACTCATCTCTACTTCTGTCCTTAGTCATCGCTCTGCTAAGTTGCTCAATCCCTCAGACCAAGATTTCATGCCCAAACACTAGGTCCAGGACATCGGTGCCCAACCCTCGGCCAGGTCTTCGTGCCCAATTCCCCGAACTAGGTCTTCGATGCCCAGCCCTTTGCCAGGACTTCTTGCCCAGTCCTTGACCAGGACTTCGTTCCCAACTTCTGGTCAGGTCTTCGGTGCCCAGCCCCTTGCCAGGACTTAGTGCCCAATCCATGATCAAGACTTAGTGCCCAATTCTTCGAACCAGGACTTATTGCCTAGGTTTACTAGGACTTTCTTTTACTTTGGTACACCTTTCTTGACTAACCCTTTCCCTATTCAATGTATCACTGACTTAAGCATATTGTCAAACATTGAAACATTTAGAGGAGGACATCAGTGATGGAACTTGCACCAACAATCTCCCCCTTTTTGATGTTTGACAATATCTTATGTTAGATTGGCTGAAAGGGCTAAATTACTATCCTTGGGATCAAAATAATATAAAAAATTGATCTAAGTTTTGAAAATATATTTTTATCTTTGGGAGAAAAATATTTCTAACATAAGCTCACTCTCTCCCTCTTTTAAAAAAGCATTTTGATTTTCATTGATGCTTTGGTAAGGAAAAAAATTTCTAACTTAAGAGCGCACCTCTCCCCCTTTGTCATACATCAAAAATCACCAAAAATACTTGCACCAACAATGAAAACATTTGGTTCTTTTTGAAAATGCTTAGTATAAATTTTTGAAAGCATAGTATAAAACTTAACTTGCACCCAAAAATATACTTGGAAAGGTATTTGAAAAATATTGTGTATATGCATGAACACATTTTGAACTTCGAAAATTCTTGCACTTAGAAAACTATTGACATAGAAAAAAAAAATTCCAAAACAATTTACACTTATAAAAGTACTTTAAAAGATGTTAGTATTTTGAAAAATATCTACACTCCTAAAAATATTTGTACTTTGTGAACAATGGTGCCCTTTTGGAAACATTTTGAAAAATATTTTGAATATTTTGCAAGTACTTTTAGGATTTTTGAAAAGTATAAGTACTTAGAAAAATATTAGAATTTTTGAAAAGTGTAAGTACTTAGAAAATATTAGAATTTTTTGAAAAGTATAAGTACTTAGAAAACTATTGTTTTTAAAACATACTATTTTACTTGACTTGGTTTCTTTTCCAGTCTGACACAATCCTAGGAAACCTTGTTGACTACAAGGACATTTTCCTAAGTGTCCTGGAAATTCTCCAACTCAAGTAAACATTACTTAAAAAACTATTTTGAAAACAATAGAGATTGAAAGTGATAGAGAGATAATATGATTAAAAAAATAGTACTTTAAAAAAAATTATGTTTTCAAAAATGACTTAATAATGTAGTGCATGAAAATATATTAAATAATTCTTTGTAATTTGACCTCCCCCTAAACTTGACCCAGTCCTAGGAAGCTTGTTGACCACAAATGCTCTTCCTCTAAATCTTAGGGTTTAGTTCAGATCAAAGAAATTATCTAATAATTTCAAAATTAATAAAAACTTTTCAAAATTTCTTCTTTTGACTCAGACTCCCCCTAAATTTGACACATCCTAGGAGTCCTTGTAGATCATGAAGTGGACCTTCCTCTGTGTCTTTAGGGTTTATCAAAATCAAATGAGACATAGGCACAATTTTAGAATGTATTTTGAAATTTTGAAACATATTTTAAAATGAAGGTAATTTGTCAGGCATAGTTTTCGAAAAACATAAGTAATCGTATTTAAAGCACAGTTTTCGAAAGCCATTTTAAAAGATAGTGATTTTTCAAGAATAATTTTTAAAAGACATTTTAAAAGATAGTGAATTTTCAAGCACAATTTTTGAAAGAAAATTAAAAGAATAAATCACTCCCCCTGTACCCGACACGGTTTGACTCTATCTAAGTGCCTTAAGAAACTTTAGTGTTGTCCTAGGAGGCTTGTGTCTAATTGTGTGAGTCAAATGATTTTTCAAAGGAATATAATTTTTGAAATTCTATAATATGTATAATCAATCAGACAATCATGAAATTCATAAAAACATTATTATGTTAAGGGACTATTTTGAAAATAGATTTTTAGAAAAATATTCTAAGAGTTTTGGAAAATAATTTTAAAAAAAATATTTTTCAATTTGTTAATCCTTAACATCTCACCCATTCTAGATGTCTCAATACAGCAAACATCGTTGCCTTATGGGTGCATTGTGAGATGCTCGAATCATTTTTTTTTAATTCATTGTTAAATCTAACATTTAATTGAAACTTGTGATAGAATCAAATTTATCAAATAGTAAAGTGAATTTGATTTTCAGAAATCGGCTTCCAGGTCTTGGCGAGGCACAAGGTCTTCTTTGGCCGTAGCCTTATTGGATCATCAACCCTTTCCTTGATAAAGTCTTTTATCGAAAATTCATTTTCAAATTACTTCTTGAAAAATTTTGGTCTAACTAGTTTAGGTCTTGGATCGGCAGCTTCGGCTAGTTCCACCAGACTAAACAGACAAAGTAGAATATACTTGACCTTATTAGAAGGGCTTCCCTAACGTACTATCATCTCACATCCACCTAATAATAGGTTGATCAAGTTTCAATTAATCTTTTTTCTATAACCGTTCTAAGTCGTAAATTTAAACGTGAATAACATGACATATATTTTAAAAAAAATAGCAGATGCATGTTCATGGCATTAATGCATGATTCAAACAAGTCAAAAATATTTGATTAAGTTTCTAAAGATGTATCAAATTTCCGATTTGATACATGTTGTGTGAACCCGCGAATATGTCAACCCACTTTGACATATTTGATATTATTAATTTAATTATTGCAGTTTGGGTAAGATTTTATTTAAATTGAGTTTAAGTTATTTAAGAATTTATTGGATTTAAGTTAATTACGAATTAATTAATGTTGAATTAAGAATTAATTGAAGTTGGATTAACTAGGGATTAATTGAATTAAAATTATTTAAGGATTAATTGAATTAAAATTGATTAAAATTAATTGAATTAAAATTAATTGAATTAAAATTAATTGAAGATTGATCGAATTTGAATTAATTGAATTTTAAATTAATTAAAGATTATTTGAATTAAAATTAATTAAGAATTAATTAAAGATTAATTGAACTTTGAATTAATTAAAGATTAATTGAATTAAAATTAATTTAAGAATTAATTAAAGATTAATTGAGTTTTGTATTAATTTAAGATTAATTGAATTAAAATTAATTAAGAATTAATTGAATTAATTTGAGTTTGAATTAATTAAAACTTGGATAATTAAGGTTGAAATGATTAATTAATAGTTGTGAGTGTAAGTTCATAATTTTTATTATTTTGAAAATTTCTGACTCATCCACTATTTCTTCTCTATTTATCTTTTTATGTTTTTCCAATAATTCTTGTTTATTTGAATCTTTGTGATTTTTATTAACTATAGCCTTAATTTCAATTTCCTCCACATCCTTATCATCAAGATTATCTCCTTTTATATATTCATAATAGGTGGAGTAATTTGGGCCACTAGTTAATGTATTGTAATAATCTTTAACATTATCTATAATTAAATTATCATCTAAGAGAATTTCATCTCTATTATCCTCAAGAATATTTTCAACAAAATCATTTTTATCCTCAGAAATAATTTCAGGATTATCTTCAGAAATATTTTCAATAATTTCAGGATTATCTTCAGAAATATCTTCACTAATTTCAGAGTTATCTTCAGAAATATCTTCAAGAATTTCAAAATTAATCTTAGGATTATCCTTAAGAATTTCAAATTTAATTTCAAGATTATCCTTAAAATTATTAGATTTGATTTCAGAATTATCTGATTTAATTTCTAAATTATCTTCAGGATTATCATATTTAATTTCTAAATTATCCTCAAGATTATCAAAATTTTCAGAACTTACATAATTAATTCCAAAATTTACAGAATTAATATTATTAGAATTTATAGATTTAATTTTGAAATTTACTTTAGAAATTATCGAATTAACATTACGGATTAAAGTGTTGATTTCTGATATTTTAACATTATCGATATTTTGTATTTGGTCATTGATGGTGCCCAATACTATGCTCAAAAGCAATGAGTCACGATGAGCACTCAAATTTAGATATTTATAAAACTGAAAACTCTTGGCTAACAAAGTTAAAATGTAGTAGAGGGGCCTCAGGTCGTATTTTTCCAATGACTAGTTGAATGAATGTTTAATTCGAGCTTGCAAGTTTATTTGTCGTTTGATGTTTGGGTTTTCTAGATAAAATGGGGGTTTCTGCGATAAGAGGAAATGACAATATGAAATAGAATGAACTTAGCTAAAGCATGGAATGAAATTGGAAGTTGCAAAAACCAAGCAATTTGACTTCAAACTATTGAATTGAAATTAAAGAACTAATTGCAGGGAATTAATTGTAGAAAACTAATTTACAAGAGAATTAATTGCAGATAAAGAAAACGAGAACAAACATGGCATAAGAACTTAACTCAAAGTGTAGTTGGAACAAGCTAAACAACTTGAAACAAGTGCTTAAAACTAAAAGTTATCCTAATTAAACATCAAATCAAGTTTATCATCAAGTCTTCCCTTTGTCGTCACACAAAGATCAAGCTATGAACCCCCTAGCTTGAAAACCAATGAAGAAACACTCCCTGATCAAGTTTGCTGCGAATTGGTTTCCCTAATCGGTCAACCGACCGATCAGGTCCTCTTCTGATCGGTCACGGGACCGATCAGAGAACCCTCTGTCCAGTCACCGTGATCGGTCAGTAGATGAACCTCTTTCACCGAACTCTTCTCCTCAACCCGCTGATTCGCGATCGGCCTCAAAACCTTCAGATCAGCATCGGAGAACCCCTCCGGACAATCCTCCAGCTTCGGTCGATGAAAACCCGCGATCAAATGGAATCGATTGATGGAATGGAACTTCAACGAGACCCTCACCTTAGATCCTTTAGCTGCGAGATCAGATTAGCGAATTGAACCAAAAAATATACCTCATTGATCTGAAACCTTGATGAGAAACAACTTGATGTGGTCGCGCAAGCGATCTGAGAAGAAACGATGAAGAAAATGATGAACAAACGGAAGAAATCTCGACTCTGCGACTACTCTGCTACTGGCGACGACGCGACGACCAAGAACTGGCGGAGAAGTTTCTGATTTAAATTCCCATTTGAAAATATGGACGACTGTGATTGTTCCGATCCCATCCAACGGTCAGATCTTCTCCGATTTGAACCAAACTCCCCAGATCATGATCAATGGTCCTAATCTACCTGTCCTTAGCTTGGATCAACCAGATTTATGGCAGATGGCTCAGATCATCCCTTCTCTTGCTTGGATGGTCTAGAACATCTTGAGCTTGATCCAACGGTCAGATTGCTTCTGATTTGGATGTGTAACGACCCGGCCCATTTGGCGGCCCATTTGGCGGTCTCGACCGTCGACCGTCGACCGTGCCGTTACCAATACTAGGTCTTCCCACTCCTGGGCGTGGATTTTTGCCTTCCCAGGCTTAAATCTAGTTCTTTGTGAATCCTGAATACCAATTGAGCTATAGCTCAATTGGTATTCAAGATTCACAAAGAACTAGATTTAAGCCTGGGTCTAGAGTTCGAATCCTGGGAAGGCAAAAATCCACGCCCAGGAGTGGGAAGACCTAGTATTGGTAACGGCACGGTCGACGGTCGACGGTCGACGGTCGACGGTCGAGACCGCCAAATGGGCCGCCAAATGGGCCGGGTCGTTACAATAAAAAGGCGCATTTTTATGTAGCGGCCTCGCCTCTATGGTCCCCGCAGGCAACCCTCTAGGCCGGCGACCCTACGGTCTTCCCACCCCTGGCAGTGGGTTTTTGCCTTCCCCAGGATTCGAACCCTTGACCTCCAGGACAAGTACAATAGTTCCTGAATCCTGGTACCAATTGAGCTGTAGCTCAATTGGTACCAGGATTCAGGAACTATTGTTAGCGATCTCGGCCTCTATGATCCCCGCAGGCAACCCTCTAGGCCCGAGACCCTACGGGTCTTCCCACCCCTGGCCAGTGGATTTTTGCCTTTCCCAGGATTCGAACTCTAGACCTCCATGCTAAGTACTAAAGTTCCTGAATCCTGGTACCAATTGAGCTATAGAGGCCCCCACCACTTAACGAGACAGTACCCCCACCAAATCTGGCACATGTTGTAACCGAACTACAACGCCAGATCGCGGAGCAACAACTGATCATCACTAACCTGATGAATCAGCAGGGGAACCCTACCACTCCACCACCAGTGAACCAGACGGTTATCCCAGTCGCAACCCTAGTTACGCCAGCACCCCCGGCAGCCCCTGTCACGGTAGCCCGACCAGAGGCTTACCTAATCCAATGGCAGAGGTTGAAACCGGAAAGTTTCTCCGGTGCTAGTGAACCCTGGGACGCGCAGGCCTGGTTCAAAACAGTGGAAAGCACCATGGAATTGCTCGACTGGCCCGAGCATGAGAAGATCAAATGCACATCGTTCTGCCTTTCGGGAGATGTGCGTATGTGGTCGGAAAGAATAAAAACCAAAGGCCAGGTGAACCAGATGACATGGAAGGACTTCGAATCGGAATTCTTCGAAGAATTCTTCCACATGCGGGTCACCAACCGGCATTTCGACGAGTTCACCGAGTTCCGACAAGGTGAGCTATCAGTCAGCGAGGCAATGAAGAAATTCAATAGACTAGCCCGCCTCTGCCCGAAGCTAGTCCGCACTGAGAAAGAAAAAGTCAGACTTATGCTAAAGATGCTGCGGCCCGAAATTGCCTTGAATGCGGCCGGTGGAGTCAACCGGCCACAGACCGCAGAAGAGCTGTTCAGCAGTGCTCTAATTGCCGAGCACTACCTGAACAACATCAACCAGCAAAAGAAGGTGCTGACTGAAAACAAGAGCCAAACCCAAGCCGGAGGTCAGAAGCCTCAGAATAATAGTTGGAAGGGGAACCACAATGGCAAGAGAGAGAACGACTCAGAAAGTGGTCCCGCCAACAAGCAACCCAAATTCGACCCGTGTGCTACATGCGGAAGGTCGCACCTAGGAGCTTGCCTCCAAGGGACAGGCAAGTGTTACAACTGCGGACGGGTAGGGCACAAGGCCCAAGATTGCCGTGCCAAAAAGCAAGCACCTCCCCAACCGCAAGTACCACCGGTTGCGACGAATGCAAGGGTTTTCTCATTATCCAAGGAAGACGTGACGAATACATCAAATGTAGTCACAGGCCACTAAGTTGGACTAGTTTTGTATGTAGAATTATAAGACGGAATAAAATAAATTTTGGTGATATAATAAATAAGATCTCATTTACCCTATATTAATCATGCAACAAATAAGGACGAATATTAGGGGAAGCATAATATGAGTTGGGTTACCCATAATCACGATAAGTATAATTACGATGTATGTGTATAATTATACCAGGGTTAGTACCCAGAATTGTTTTAGTTCGAGGACGAACTTTCTATAAGGTGTAGGGGATTGTAACGCCCCAAATTTTGGGCTTGCTTTCGATTTTCATTAGGGCACAAAAATGTCGATATAGGTTATCAGATGGTATGACATTTATTTCATAGAATTACATTTTTGTGATGTCATGATTAAATGGTATGTGATTTCATTAGAAAGAATTAGAATATGTAATTGCATAAATTAGAATATGTGGTTGCATAAATTAGAATATGTGATTGCATAAATTCGAATATGTGATTGCATAAATAGGAATATGTAATTTGCATTAATTAGAATATGTGATTGTATGAATTGGAATATGTAATTTCATAATATGTGATTTGAGAATATGAGAGTGAATTGGGCTAATGGGCTTTGCAAAAGTGAAAACCAAAGAAGAGCAAAAATATGCTTTTGCCGAGGATCGAACCTTGGAACTCTTGGTAAGCAAAGCAACGAAGTAACCAATTCACCCAACAGGGGATTACTGAGAGAAAGGAAGGGAAATTCTTGTTAAGGGTTAGGGAATGTGAAAGGGTAGACGAAGAGACTCTTGATGAGAAACCCCTTAGTGAAGAGACACTTAGAGAAGAGGCACCTTGCCTCTTCCCTTAGTATAAATAAGAGGGAATGCTAAGGGGCTAACCATCATTGTTGCAAACCCCCTCACTCCCTTCTCCCTCTTCAATTTTCGAAAATCCAAGAGACTCCCTTTTCAATTTTCGAAAATTGAACTCCCTTCTCCCTCTTCAATTTTTGAAATCCTAACTCCCCTCTCCCTCTTCAATTTTCGAAAAATCCCAAGACCCCATTGAAGGTTTGAAACTCTTGCAAGGCAAGAGGAAGTCAAGGACCTCAAGAGCAAGGACAAGCACCTCCCCTCCGAACTAAGGGTATACCTTAAGGATATTTAGCGAAAGAAGTAAGTGCCCCTCACCTGTAGCATAATTGCTCTTGAATGATTTCTTCTCTTGTTGTTTTCGAAAATGGGGATTTGCCCTTGTGTAAGTTTCGGCCACCCCTTAGGGGAAGGCTTTGGTTACTCCTTGATGCATGAGAAGACCCCTTGGAACTTAGGGTATATTTATATGTTGTTTCCCTTCATGATGGCATGAACAAAAACTAGGGTTGAACATCCTACAAGATTCGGCCAAAGGAAAAGAAACTAGGGTTTAGGGTTTGGATGATTATCCTATGATGTATCCATGCTTAGTATTGTAGACAAGGTGTTTGTATAAATGCTTGTGTGAAGGTTTGATTTCAAAAACCCTAATATCCCTACCCTACACTTTCGGCCAACCCTAGGAGAATTAGGGTTTAGGGTGCATGATTATCCTATGATGTATTCCATGATTAATATGTGGCATGATATGTATATGAGGTGTTTGTGTAAATGTTTGTGTGGAAGTTGATTTCAAAAACCATAGTTTCCCTACTTTACACCATTCGGCCAAGACATGAAACTTTAGGGTTGTGAATGTTAAACTACCCTATGAGATATGTTTAATGTTTAGTAGGACGATATGTATATGCATGTGATGTTTGAATGGATTGCTTGATTGGAAAAACTCAACTTGCTCTAGCATGGAACCTTCGGCCAAGGCATGAACATTAGGGTTTGTAAAGGTTGATTACCCCATGATGTATGCTATGCTTAGGATGATACATGATGTATATATATGTGATGCTTGTATGGGATGTTAAATGTCAAAACCTAGTCTATCCCTACCCTAGGACTTTTGGCCAAACCCTAGGTTTAGGGTTAAGAAGAACTCAATTAACCCATGAAATGCATGCTTTATACTATGCTAGTTACCATGATTATGAATGCATACATATGCATAAGAATGAGCCCTTTAGGGCATGAATGAAGAAGGCTTAGGGCCTAAAGAATGCTTCCCTAGAAGGTTGGGACTAAGAACATACTTTATGAAAATAAAGAACATGATAACTATTTTATTTTGTAATGGCTTGTACTATAGACTCTTAAAGTGAGTCAAATGATTATGATACTAGGCTGAAGGACCTTTGAGAAGGCCTAGTAAACCCTAGTGTTTCGGGATTAGCTACCTCGTTCCTATTTAGGGGCGCGCGCAAAACATGAAGTACAAGCCGGGCCCTAATGATTATGCTATGTTCAAGTATTATGTTTATATGTTTTCAAAAGAACCTTCCTATGAAGTTAACATGCTTAGATGTTTAACATGCTTAGATGTTTAACATGCTTAAACGCTTACCATGCTTGAATGTGATATATTCTCTTACCTTTTTATGATATCCGGTTTTGTGAGTAGGACAGGGTCTTACTAAGCTATTGCTTATCGTTTAGTGTTTCCCCTTATGCTACAGATAAAGGACGCTAAACTATGGAGGCTGCGGGAGAAGGGCAAGTGTGTGTGTGATAGTGCTGGTGGATAAAAAGATCTTGCTCTTAGTTGTTTCAAGTTTTGGAACTTGTCATGTTAAACCCATGTTATGTTTTCTTTTTATATACATGCTATGTTTGAAGATGAATAAAAATAATTATGCTTCCGCTACATGAACCTTGCATGCTTAAATGATACATATGCCCATGCATAGATTAGATAGAAAAATATGAATGCATGCGTGTAGTTGTAATGTACGAAAATTAAAGTAGCGTCGCCGAATCCCTAGGGGATTAAGGGCGGGCGTTACATGGATGAAGACCTTCAGCCATGTTGTGTGTTGTTCGTCTGCTTTGTCTTCCATTCTAGGTACCTGCAAGATATATAAATACAAAGCAAATATACACACATTCTTAACCTTAAGGACTTGGTTCTGACTTCGGATTTCCACGAAACCCTAGGTCAAACTGACGCAAGTTCCCACCCCTGAGAACATGCCTTTCACCTACTCCTTTTAGGAGACGGTTGCCACCCAGTCCATTTGGGTAGACTTTTGCTTAGCCTCCGATACTTTCAGATCTCGAGACGTCCGAACCTCGACCCGTCTCTACTTCTGTCCTTAGTCATCGCTCAGCTAAGTTGCTCAATCCCTCGGACCAAGACTTTGTGCCCAAACCCTAGGTCAAGGACTTCGGTGCCCAACCCTCGGCCAGGTCTTCGTGCACAATTCCCCGAACCAGGTCTTCGGTGCCCAGCCCTATGCCAGGACTTCTTGCCCAGTCCTCGACCAAGACTTCGTGCCCAACTTTCGGTCAGGTCTTCGGTGCCCAGCCCCTTGCCAGGACTTAGTGCCCAATCCATGATCAGGACTTAGTGCCCAATTCTTCGAACCAGGACTTATTGCCTAGGTTTACTAGGACTTTCTTTTACATTGGTACACCTTTCTTAACTAACCCTTCCCCTATTCAATTTATCACTGACTTAAGCATATTGACAAACATTGAAATATTCAGAGGAGGACATTTGTGATGCAACTTGCACCAACAGTGCCTACACGTGGCCTTTCTTGCGCGAACTCCAATCCGCAGGCTTGGTCAGCGCTTATCCCCTTCATTGAGGCGCCTGAGCTGACTAGGGTGCCTGTGTTAACACAGGCGCCTAGCTTGACTTGGTCCAAAGGCTTTCGTGGCAGTTTGCTTTGATGGTCTTGGTTTATCCTTGCACTGGGGCGCCTGTATCCATACAGGTGCCTAGCCCAGTGAGGCGCCTACTTCCAATGAGGCGCCTGAGCTGCAGAAACACCGTCCCTTCGTTTCCTGCAACCAGGGTTAGTTCCAAAACACAAGAATCAAATATATATGATATGTTAGACATTATTTACAGCCTAAGCTATCTTAGTTCTGACATTGGGTCTCCCAAATGGAACCCTAGGTCGAACCGACGCCTAATGTTCCCTCCTATAGGGAATGCGTCCTCACCTACTCCTCTCAGGAGAATTTACCTTTTTGCCAACCTGCTCTTTTGGTTGGACTTTTGCCCAGCTTTACTCACCAGGTCTTCATGCCCAGTCCTCGACTAGGTCTTAGTGCCCAACTTTACTCACCAGGTCTTTGGTGCCCAGTCTTCGACCAGGTCTTAGTGCCCAGTCCACGACCAAGACTTATTGCCCAACCTTATGTCAGGACTTAGTTGCCCAGCCCGCGGCCAGGACTTAGTGCCCAATTCTTAGAACCAAGACTTCGTGCCTAGTGTTCCTATGACTTTTCCTACACACTTGAGTAACATCGTTAGAGCACCAATAATACTTAACTTTGAACCCTTTGTCAATATCAAAACAAGGTTCGATATGGTGCTTCCAGCACCAACACTCTGCTCACAATCTTCAATCCACTCATATTTCTTATTCTTTCTGGTAAGGGCTGTTAGTGGAGAAGTTATCATTAAAAAGTCCTCCACGAATCTTCTGTAATACCCTGCTAAACCCAGAAAGCTTCTGATTTCACTGGTATTCTTTGGTCGACCCCAGTTACTAACTACTTCAATCTTTGCTGGGCCTACCATAATACCTTCCTTGGAAATGATGTGGCCTAGAAAAATCACTTGGTCAAGCCAGAATTCACACTTTGAAAATTTGGCATACAATTTCTTTTGCTGTAGGATCTTCAATACTACCCTCAGATGTTCATCATGTTCTTCCTGAGACTTTGAATAAACTAGGATATCGTCAATGAAGACTATGACGAACTTATCAAGAAATTCCTTGAATATTCGATTCATTAGATCCATGAATGTTGCAGGGGCATTTGTCACTCCAAAGGGCATGAGTATAAACTCGTAGTGTCCATACCGTGTTTGCAAAGTAGTTCTCGGCACATCACTCTCCTTAACTTTGAGTTGATGGTAACTGTTGGGGCAATCGACCCTAATATGATCTGGAGGATCATGTGTTTTGATGTGTGTGGTCAATATGGTTAAGTTAGGGTTTGTTGTTGGACTAGCATGTGTATGTGAGTATGCAGGTTTGCAGGTACTCATGGACTTGGTTGATGTCTTCAGGTGAATGGTGACATGGAGGTAAGCTGAAGGCTTGTGTGCGCATCCAAGGGACCATGGGCAGAGACGATGAGCGGAGGGACGCGGACTTCGAGGCATGCGTGAAGGATGGCATGGAGGCAAGCTGGAGGCTTATGTGCGCATCCGAGGGATGAGAGCCGAAGACGAAGAGGGCATGAAGGCAATAGATCGAGACTGCGGATTGAAGAGTCGACCAGGTCGTGAGGGTCCGAGTGTGAGTGTTTGTACTCAGGGACTAAGCTGGGAGGGTTCGAGTGCGGAGAGAAATGTACTCGGGGAGTGTAACCCTAGGCTTAGTAAAGGACCAGTCGACTGCCCTGGGAGCAGTCGACTGGTAAGGACTGGCTGATTCGAATGTTGGCTGTAACGGTCAAATTTGAGTGAGACCAGTCGACTGCCCCAGGGGCAGTCGACTGGTAGCGGCTAGTTTAGACTCGGGCTCTATTTAAAGGAGCTCGTTTCATGCTACTATTCCTTGGCGAAACTTGCTTGGTCAAAGCTATTTAGTAGCCTATTGTGTGTAGGACCGGTGTCGTCGATAGAGGGGGGGCTGAATATCGACCGTAAAATCTTTGCGGTAAACTTCGTAAAACTTTCGATCGTTCTAGACTCGGAGCATTAGTAGCACAGCGGAAAATAAAACAGAAAGAATACAAGACAACATAGCACACGTGGGATTTTTACTTGGTTCCCAACCTCCCAGGGTCAGTACATCTAAGGCCTAAGCACGGGAATGCCCGTCCACTATTGGTCTCCTTTTCCGGACTTTTCGGAGGCGGAGAAACCCGTCTTACAATGCAGAAATTACAATCAAAATATAAAAAATTAAATGCAGAATAATTAAAGCAAACCAAAATGAAATGGTCAAAGACTCGGCCGATCTGGACCTCCGAAGTGCCGCGCACTTCCTCCTAGAGCCTCCCGATCGTAGAGCCTCGTCGTTAGCGCATTGTCGTTGCTTGGAAAGCTTAGAATCGTGTCTGGAAGTTGTGTTTCAAGCTGAGGGGTCGAAACCCCTTTTATAGGCTTCATTCGGGCGCCTATGATCACTAGGGCGCCCCTATGGGCTTGGGCAAACCTTATCTCCGCGCCGAACTCATCGCAGCTGATAAAACCATTGACCAGGGTGCCCTGGACCTCCCGGGCGCCTGATTGAAAGCATATCTCTGCTTCGAACTCGCAGCAGCAAATACAACTTTCAACTTGGGCGCCTGTATCATCCCGGGCACCTGAATGGAAGCCTGTTCTGCCTTCTTCGACTAAACTATTTTTTGTTCTTTGACCTAGGGGCCCCCATCAATAGGGGCGCCTGTCTTGGCTAGGTTCCAGCTCCATTGTGTTGTTTACCTGCTTTGTCTTCCATTCTAGGTACCTGCAAGATACAAAAATATGAGGCAAATACACACACATTCTTAACCTTAAGGACTTGGTTTTGACTTCGGATTTCCACGAGGGTCGAACCGACGCAAGTTCTCACCCCCGAGAATGCGCCTTTCACCTACTCCGTTCAGGAGATGGTTGCCACCCAGTCCTTCGGGTGGACTTTTGCTTAGCTTCCGATACTCTCGGATCTCGAGACGTCCGAACCCCGACCTGTCTCTACTTCTGTCCATAGTCATCACTCAGCTAAGTTGCTCAGTCTCTCGGACCAAGACTTTCTGCCCAAACCCTAAGCCCAGGACTTTAGTGCCTAACTTCACTCATCAGGACTTTTGCCCAGCTTCACTCACCAGGACTTATTGCCCAGCTTTACTCACAAGGTCTTCGGTGCCCAACCCTCGGCCAGGACCTCTTGCCCAGTCCTCGACCAGGACTTCGTGCCCAACTTTTGGTCAGTTCTTCGATGCCCAGCCCATTGCCAGGACTTAGTGCCTAATCCATGATCAGGACTTAGTGCCCAATTCTTCGAACCAGGACTTATTGCCTAGGTTTACTAGGACTTTCTTTCACTTTGGTTACTCCTCTCTTGACTCCCCTTCCCTTGTTTATTGTATCACTGACTTAAGTATATTGTCAAACATTAAAACACTTAGAGGAGGACATCACTGATGCATCTTGCATCAACATTGTGCTCAGGTAGTGTCCAGATCTTGTGGAGAGGTATCTCCACCCACAAGGAGCTACGAGTTCTAGCCGGAGGTGCTCCGGGGAATCATCCATCGACGGATTAGGGATCGCTCACCTTACGGGCAGCCGTGGAGTAAGAGTTTATCTCTGAACCACGTAAATCGTGAGTGTCTTCTTGTTATTAGTTTTATTTTTACTTAGTATATTCCGCTTGCACACTAACAACGTAGGTAGAAGATTCGAAAAGTGCTATTCACCCCCTCTAGCAACGTCAACGATATAACAGTAACCTGACTGCAAATCTATTTTGGAAAACACTGTTGCCCCTTTAAACTGATCAAACAAATCATCTATCCTTGGCAAAGGATATCTGTTCTTAATGGTCACCTTATTCAAGGCTCAATAATCTATGCACATTCACATAGATCCATCTTTCTTCTTGACGAACAACACGGGAGCTCCCCAGGGTGAATGACTAGGGCAGATGAAACCCTTGTCTAGTAACTCCTGTAATTGTTCTTGCAGTTCCTTCAATTCTGCTGGCGCCATACGATAAGGTGCCTTTGAAATCAGGTTGGTACCTGGAGCCAAACTCAATTTCTCGGTTAGGAGGGAGTCCTAGTAATTCTTTAGGAAACACCTCCGGATAGTCACAAACTACATGCACTTCTTTTTTCTTTAGTCCTTCTCCTTGCCTTGTATCTACTATATGTGCTAAATAACTAGAACATCCATTATCTAACATCTTCTGAGCTTGTAAGGTAGATAAAAACCTTTTTGTCTTTCTTTTTGGGTCTCCGACAAACTCAAACGGAAATTCTGCTTCTGGTGTGAACTTTACCTTCCTTTTTCGGTATTTAACAGAGGCACTGTACTTGATCAAGAAATCCATCCCTAAAATGATATCGTAATCCTTCATATCAAGGACTACTAAATCACTTTAGAGTTCTCAGTTGGAAATCTGAATTGGCACAGCTCTCAGCCACTGAGTAGATGTCATAACTTCTCCCGAAGGTAAAGTCATTAGGAACTTAGAACTCAGCATTTCTAGTGGAATCCCTAGCTTCTTGGAAATGACACAGATACAAAAGAATGTGTTTCCCCAGTATCGAATAACACAATAGCATAATAGGATAAGATGAGTATTCGACCTGTGACCGCGGTAGGAGAATTTGCCACCTCTTCTTTGGTGATGGCGAAAACCCGTGCGTTAGTCGTGACTGGTGGGGCTTCCACTCTCCCTTGACTGATGTAGGGTCCCTCCAGTGCTGGCTGCATCTGGTGCAACTGTGCAGGCTTACCCCCATACTGAACAAGCTACGGTGGAGGTGGATTTGCTTTGGTAGGGCAAGCCTTGGCCATATGCCCTTCTACTCCACAGATATAGCACCCACTCATGCCTTGGCAACATACTCCTAGGTGCATCCTCCCACACTTTGGGCAAGGAGGATATTTGGGGTACTTGCTTGATGAGCCTCCTTTTGAGTTGCTCCCAGGAGTCTTTTAATCCCACTGCTTCCTTTTATTTGGGTTCCGTTTCCAGTTCTGAGGGTTACCTTGGGATTTCTGGACTTGTACTTGCTTCTGTTGCATACTGGTGGCCTTTATACTGTTTAAGTAGTGCTCAGTGATTAAAGCACTACTTACCAGTTCTTCTGAGGTCTGCGGCCTATTAACACCGTTGGCCACATTTAAAGCTATCTCAGGCCTTAACATCTTGAGCATTAGCTTGACTCTTTCTCTTTCAGCGCCAACTAGCTCTGGGCACAAATGAGCTAGCCTGTTGAACTTCTTCACTGCTTCATCCATGGATAGTTCTCCTTGTTTGAATTCCGTGAATTTATCATAATGTTTGTTGGTTACTCGCATGTGGAAGTACTCTACAAAGAACTTGGTCTCCAAGTCGGCTCATGTCATCTAGCTGACATTTCTCTTGGCCTTGACTCTCTCCCACTACATTCTAGCATCTCCGGTAAGGTAGAAGGAGACGCACTTTATCTTCGCTACCTCAGGCCAGTCCAGTAGCTCTACTATACTCTCCAGAGTTTTGAATCATGCCTCAGCATCCCATGGTTCGCTTGTGCCAGAGAAGTTCTCTGGCTTCAGTTTCTGCCACTGGATGAGGTATGCTTTTTGCCTTACCCCCCTTTTCGGGACTACAGATGTAACTGATGGATCTTCGGTCACCACTGGTGCCACTACATTCGCCACCGGTGGGTAACAGGAGCGGTCTGCTAGTTAGCCATCAGGGTGGCAATAACTTGCTGCTGTTCTACAAGTTGCCTTTGCAACTGAGCCACCACCTCTAAAAGATTTGGTGGTGGTACTGACTCTGTTACCTCTTGCCCTCTAGGAGCTCACTCCTAGTTTTGGGCCTTCCTAGCACGCCCTCTTGGCATTCTCTTACTCTATATTATAAAGAGAATTAAGACATTATTGCCTCACTAACTTCATGCACATAATAGCATATACTGATAATAATTGCCAAATAAAGACAAGTCTATAAAGCTAAGTATATTCACTTTCTTACTTGGTAGGCAGCAGGATTGATGCTTGATGTCAGTGTGGTGGAATGGCGGAAACTTACTCTGATACCAAACCTGTAACGACCCTCTCATCTTAACCTTAACCTTAGAGGGAGGTCATAATTTCTTCTTCTCTTTTCTTTTTTTTTCTTTTCTTTTACAGTGCTCCTAGTCGACTGATGATAGGTGCAGTCAACTGGTGCCAGTCGACTCCTAGCCCGAGTCACACGACCAATCTTTCTATTAGAAATTTGGCAACGGACCAGTCGACTGGTGGAATTACCAGTCGACTGGTGCAGTCGACTCCACCTGGATTTCACTCGACCAATCTTTTTGTTCCCTTGAATTCACTGAGGGCAGTCGACTGCTACCTTGAGCAGTTGACTGATACTTTTGGAATCTCAATTCTAGACCTCTAAACCATAATAGGAGATACTATTTTTACTGCTAACTATGATTATAAAACTCACAATCATAATACTTGGACTAGATCATAAACCATTTAGCATGTAACTCAAGTAGTAAGCTATAAAACAACTCAATCTTATACTCTTTGCGGAAATAATAAAATTAACACTAAGCAAGTCTCATCTCAAGGTCTCACTCCACGGTTCCGCCGCCATTGACACCAATCATCCTTCCATTAGTCTCCTTGACTTACATCATTTCTTTACCTTTATCTACAGTAAAAGGATATAAACTATAAACAAATTACTTAGTAAATAGATCCTACTCTCACAAAACATGCAATCGATATTAAACATGCTCATGATTAAAAGAATGCTTGCTTTAAAAACATATGGAACTAGAAATGTCATGTTTAACATGAATATGCTCAAGAATACACTTGTAACAAATGCTTGCATTTGAAAACCTTCCTTGAAATGAAAAATACTTAACATGATTGAAACAAATGCTTGCATTTGAAAACTTGGAAACTTTTATATTCTTATACTTTAAAATAAATAAACATCCTCTTTTGGGCCCGACATAGTATCAATGCACACATCCCTAATTGATTTCGGGGTGCTAGCCACCGAACCCTACTAGAGCATCTCTACTAGGCTCGCCTAGATCTCTGTGGGCCTCGACCCGGTACATTCCACTTTAAAAAGTAATATGCTTAAATCTTGTAATGCTTGTACTTAAAATGCTTAAACTTAGCACATATCTTGCACATAAAAAGTAATGTTACCAAAACATATTTTGGGACACATCAAGACCTTGGTCTTGTACTCATCAATGCACCTTGTGCCTTACTCCGAGAACTTGTTCTAGGGATTAGTAAGACCTCAGTCTTACTCTATACTTTCATCGAGCACCTTGCGTGCCCTAATCCCAAAACTCGTTTTGGGTCAAATCAAGACCTTGGTCTTGCTATACTCAGATCACACACACAAAAGGTCTTAGAATCAAGTTCTATGAAAAACATACGAAGAACAACTTTTACTGCAGGTGAGTGATCTACTTACTTGGTGCTTACTAAACTCACTAGTACCGAGCGTTAGATCTAATGCGGAACTATCTTCGGGATCTACCCCTTTGTCCACATCCTTCACACGGTCGCCGGAACTTAGGCGCAAGAAGAAACCCTAGTTTCTTTCTTCGCACAATCAAGAGGAAGAAGAAGAAGTGAGGAAACCTTTTGTTTCCTCCTCTTTCTATTCCTTTATATACTAAGTGGAAGTTAAATCAACTTCCATGAATAGGTGCTTAGGTGTCCACTTGCACATATCTTAAATTGTTTCCATATCCCAATGTGATGCTTTACCACCACCTACTGGAAACTTAAACTAATTACTAAACTAAGGATCCTTGGTTCGAGCCTTGGCACCCACCCTTTTTACTCTACAAAAGAATTTTTTATTTTCTTTTTATTTTGGAAACTTTTTGGGCGTTACACATGCAGCAGGTAATTGCCAATCACCGGGACTATAAGAAAACCAGTTAGATGATGATTTGATTAGGCATTAGGATTGACACTTGATAAAATTAATTTTGAAAGTGTGGAGAACTTTATTTAGGCTATTCTCAAATTAATTTTGATACTATGCTCATAAATGAAAGTGTTTGATATAGATAAGTTATATCACTTGGGATTATAATGTGTAGGATCGTTTAGAATCGATAGAGGGGGTGAATATTGATAAAATCTTTTTCGGAAATAAAAAGAGTAATTACGCAGCAGAAAATTCAAACAACGCTAATACGTTTTTCTTTTACTTGGTTCGGAGTTTAGATCGGCTCCTACTCCAAGGTCCACGGTCATTGACCGTTTACGTTGGGCAATTCTATATTTCACAATAACAATTACAGATTTGAAGTACACAAATACAAAATTTTAATATAAACACGTAAATTAAGTATACCGACGACCGGAGAAAGATTTGAAAGGATCCTTGGTTCGAGCCTTGGCACCCACCCTTTTTACTCTACAAAAGAAATTTTTATTTTCTTTTTATTTTGGAAAATTTTTGGGCGTTACACATGCGGCAGGTAATTGCCAATCACCGGGACTATAAGAAAACCAGTTAGATGATGACTTGATTAGGCATTAGGATTGACACTTGATAAAATTAATTTTGAAAGTGTGGAGAACTTCTATTTAGGCTATTCTCAAATTAATTTTGATACTATGCTCATAAATGAAAGTGTTTGATATAGATAAGTTATATCACTTGGGATTATAATGTGTAAGATCGTTTAGAATCGATAGAGGGGGGTGAATATTGATAAAATCTTTTTCGGAAATAAAAAGAGTAATTACGCAATAGAAAATTCAAACAACGCTAACACATTTTTCTTTTACTTGGTTCGGAGTCGAGATCGACACCTACTCCAAGGCCCACGGTCCTTGACCGTTTACGTTGGGAAATTCTATATTTCGCAAAAACAATTACAGATTTGAAGTACACAAATACAGAATTTTAATATAAACACGTAAATTAAGTATACCGACGACCGGATAAAGATTTGAAGATCGGAGCCGCGGGTCGTCGTTGGCGCTTGAGACTTGAGCACGGAGCGTTTGGAGCAGAGCGCTTGAACGTTTTCGTTGGAAGCAATGTTGTTTGGAAGTAAGGGGTGAACCCCTTTATATACAGGCTTCTTGGGCGCTTGTGTTGAAGGGGGCGCCTGACACGTGGTCTCTCTGCGCGAATCCTCATCCGCAGATTTGCCCAGCGCTTATCCCTTCAACTGGGGTGCCTGGGAAGACTGGGGCGCCCGTATGATCATGGACGCCTCTTTTCTGATGTGGAGGCTTTGCTTCGAAACTGCTGGAAAAAGGCCCTTCTTGGGCGCCTATCACCATACAGGCGCCTGTATGATCTGGCGCCTGACTCCATTCAGGCGCCTGGGAAGTAGTGAACTTCAACGTTTGTTCCTGCAACCAGGGATAGTTCCAAAACACAAACAATATATAAGTTAAGTCCAAAAAACATCCTGAGCTGTCTTGGTTCTGACTTTGGGCTTCCAAAATGGAATCCTAGGTTGAACCGACGTCTAATGTTCCCTCCTACGGGGAACGCGTCCTTGCCTATGCCTCTCAGGAGAATTTACCTTTTTGCCAACCGGCTCCTCCAGTTGGACTTTTGCCCAATCTTCCGGATCAGGTCTTCGTGCCAAGTCCACGACCAGGACTTATTGCCCAACCCTCGGTCAGGTCTTCGGTGCCAAGCCCTCGGCTAGGACTTATTGCCCAATTCCTTGAATCAGGATTTTGTACCCAGTCTGCGACTAGGACATATTGCCCAACCCTTGGTCAGGACTTAGGTGCCCAGCCCTCGGCCAGGACTTATTGCCCAATTCCTTGAATCAGGACTTCGTGCCTAGTTTATCTAGGACTTTTCCTGCGCACTTAAACAACTTCATTAGATAACGAGATAACCTTAACTTATGAACCCTTTGCCATTATCAAAACTCAGGTTCAATCTTGGTGGTTTCGACACCAATAATCTCCCCCTTTTTAATTTATGGCAACCAGGTTCAAAAAGTTATGTTCAAAACATATAAAGCATATATAACAAACATGTTTATTCTAAGAAAATCACTTTTCGAAAAATATTTACTAAGCTCCCCCTGAAATAGAGATTCTCCGCCTGAAGATTTCAATAATATGCAGTTTTTCAAAAAAGACTAAGTGTATAAATTTTGACCAAGTGTTTTTTTTGCAAAAAAACATATGCACGCTTACCAAAATTTTGCACTTAAAAAAATATTGTGCACTTGAAAATCGTTTTGCATAAAACATTTTACACTTAGAAATATTTTGCACTTAGAAACATTTTTGCATTTAGAAAATTTTGCACATAGAAAATTTTTGCACTAAGAAAATTTTTTCAGTTGGAAAATTTTGCACTTAGAAAATTTTTACACTTAGAAAATTTTTCACTTAGAAAATTTTTCACTTAAAAGTCATTTAGAAAAATGTTGCACTTAGAAAAAAAATTTTACACTTAGAAAAATTCTGAAAATCTTTTTGCATTTAGAAAAATATTTTGTATTATGAAAAATTTCGTGTACTTGGAAAATGATTTTGTACTTAGAAAAATTTTGTGTACTTGGAAAAAAGATTTTGTACTTAGAAAAATTTTGCGCACTTGGAAAAAGATTTTGTACTTAAAAAAATTTTGTGCACTTGGAAAAATATTTTGTATTTAGAAAAATTTTGTGCACTTGGAAAAAGATTTTGTACTTAGAAAAATTTTGTGCACTTGAAAAAATATTTTGAAAAAATTTGTGCTTGAATGTTTTAATGCACTTAACTTGAAAATTTAACTTGGTTTTTAAAAAAAAACTAAGAATAATTCTTTTCTTTTTCTCTCCCCCTTTGCCATATATCAAAAAACTGCTTGAAAAACTAATTGGGAATCAGAGCCAATTTTTAACAAAATCTAAATACATATTGAACCAATTCTAGTGAGTCCAATAAAAAAAAAAATCAAACCAACTAAATTGAACTCGTTCGTGTCCTATCTAACCTTGTTAGCTATTTACTAACTATTATATAAAAGCAGCTTTCACTAGGGTTAGTCAAGTTAAGTGATCTGATTAAGTTAGATTTTCTAAGCTTGAACACTTAGCTTGATTGTTGTTCAATTGTATTTATCACCCCAACTACTCTAGATGTACTGACTTAAAACATCTTGAGTCAAGGCATAGACCTAAGCATCTCTACCCAGTCTAGGTTATCAATCAAAGTGTCATAAGGTGCTTGTGAGATGCTGGCTTCTAGATCTATTGATGCATGCAATTCTAGGGTTAAAGCCTAGGCTAAATCCATTTGCGTAAAAAAAACCCTAGTTTTAAAGGGGGTAATTTTTCGGAAAATATACGTTGGAAAAGAATTTTAAAACTCAAGACTTAATAAAAATGATTTTTCGAAAGATCTTGTTAAGATACTAAAAATTTAAGGGCTAAAAGGAAAGATGACCTGGACTTAGGGGGTTAGTGTGGGGTTTGCGAAATTTGGCGGGCCTAGTTGTAAAAGAGCCATTCTTATAATTGTTTCGGTGGCCAAGCTCAATCGGGCTTAATTTAGCGCGGCTCACTTGGCTACCAGATTCAAGGAACCTAGTTACTTGTCCTGGAGGTCTAGGGTTCGAATCTGGGGAAGGCAAAAATCCACTGCCAGGAGTGGGAAGACCTGTAGGGTCTCGGGCCTAGAGGGTTGCCTGCGGGAACCAGAGAGGCCGAGATCGCTATATAAAAAGGTTCCTTTTATGTAGTGACACGACCCCTCTAGCCCCATCAAGCGGCTCTCTAGGTCGTACCCTACGGACTTCCTACCCCCGGCAGTGGATTTTTGTCTTTCCCAGATTCGAACCCTAGACCTCCATGACAAGTACTAAAGTTTCTTGAATCAGGTAGCCAAGTGAGCCGCGCTCACTTGGCTACCAGATTCAAGGAACTTTAGTGTTGGTGCAGGAAGCACCATATCGAACCTTGTTTTGATATTGGAAAAGGGTTCAAAGTTAAGTATTATTGGTGTTCTAACAATGTTACTCAAGTGTGCAGGAAAAGTCCTAGCGAAGGGCTGCTAGGCACCTGGCGAAGGAATGCCAGGATACAAAGTCCTAGCGAAGGGCTGCTAGGCACCTGATAAAGGAATGCCAGGATACAAAGCCCTAGCGAAGGACTGCTAGGTACCTGGCGAAGGAATGCCAGGATACAAAGCCCTAGCGAAGGACTGCTAGGCACCTGACGAAGGAATGCCAGGATACAAAGACCTAGCGAAGGACTGTTAGGCACCAGGCGAAGGACAGCTTGGTACTGAAGACCTGACGAAGGACAGCTAGGCACCTGGCGAAGGACAGCTGGGCAAAAGTCCAACCGGAGGAGCCGGTTGGCATCAGGTGCATTCTCCCGAGAGGAGTAGGTGAGGACGCGTTCCCCGTCGAGGGAACAGTAGGCGTCGGTTCGACCTAGGGCTCCATTTGGGAGGCCCAAGGTCAGAACCAAGACAGCTAAGGCTGTATAAACTAACATCTTACTGCTTTATGCTGTTTTGGACTAACCCTGGATGCAGGACCGAAGGAACGAGTGTCTGCAGCTAGAGAGCCTCAAAGGAGTGAGGCAGCAACTGACCAGGGCGCCCGGAATGTTCCGGGCGCCCCCAAGGTGAACACAAAACACATGAAGCAAAGGCAGGCTTCGACAGCTCATGGGCGGGGCGCCCCCGTGCTCCCGGGCGCCGCCAGCGTCCCGGGCGCCCCCAGTGCAAGCCAATGAAGCAGAAGTCAGCGAAGCCAAGGGATAAGAGTTGACCCGGTCAACCCGGGCGCCCCCAGCGTCCCGGGCACCCCCAGCGTCCCGGGCGCCCCCATTAAGATCTGATCCCGAGTTTGAAGGGATCAGAGCTGACCGAGTGGAACTCGGATCGGCCGACACGTGGGGGGGGGGCGCCCTCGACGTTCCGGGCGCCCCCAGGGGCTATAAATAGGCCCTCGACCCCAAGGCTTCAAACAACAATTCATTCAACACAATCACGCTCTTCTGCTCCCGCGCTGTGCTCCGGAAACCTCTTGACTCGAGACTCAAGCGCCGACGACGTCCCGTTGCTCCGAAAATTCAATCTACATCGGACGTCGGTAAAAGAAGAGTTACTTTTAAGTTTACTATACCGCTTTTGTAATATCTCTCTGTAAACGTTTTGCGCACTTATAGAATTGCCCGCAAAAAATGGTCAACGACCGTGGGCCTTGGAGTAGGAGTCGACCTAGGCTCCGAACCAAGTAAAACCACCTGTGTTCGCGATTGATTTTATTCCGCTGCGTACTTGCTCTAGTTTTCATCCGAAAAGCGTTTAACGATATTCACCCCCCCCCCTCTATCGTTTCTCTCAATCCAACAAGTGGTATCAGAGCGGGGTAGTTCAAACTTGGTGCAACCACCAGTTTGAAAGTTTTTTTCGGATTTACAAATTTTTTTTATTTTATTTCTTTTCTTTTTCTTTAATCAAGGTGGTGCAACACCACTCGATCTTTATTTCAAATAAATAATATCTGTAGGTGTGTTTCAATTTTGAATAAATAATATCTGTAGGTGCAACACCACTCGATCTTTTCTTTGGTGTAGCCTTTTTTAATTTTGAATTCTTATTTTCTCACCATAACTCAGAATTGATAAAACGAACAACTTTTGAAAATTTGTCATAAAATTTATTATTATTATTTTAATATTTTTCTCGAAAATCATGCTAAGCAAATTTTTTCCTAAACATTAAATTCCTACTTTTTCATCATTAATCAGAATTGACAAAATCAACATTTTCAAAAATTTATCATAAATTGTTTTTATTATTTTATTATTATTTTGCCTCGAAATGCGTGAAATATTTATTTTGGCCTATTTTTTCCCCTTCTCCTGCACTACTAATCCAAGACCAAGTCTTGGTACATTTCTGTTATTTCTTTTGTGTGCAAGGATTAAACTAAATGGCCAACCACGAGTGGAATAGTGCCCGTCCACCACTATTCTCCGGCGAGAACTTCAAGTTTTGGAGATGTCAAATGGAGTCCCTTCTGAAGACTCACATGGACTTATGGCGGATCATCCAAACGGGATTCTCTTTTCCCGTAGAAGATGAGTCATCAATCGAGTGGGATAAACTGGACGAACACACTCTCAATCAAATCGAGACCGATGCAAGGGCAACTGCAATCCTACAATGTGGCCTAACCAAGGAGCAACTCAAACTAGTAGGTCCATTCAGATATGCCAGAGAAATTTGGGATAAACTAATCAATCTATACGAAGAGTGCTCCAACATTGAGAACTTTGACTCCGGATCAGAAGATGGAAAGAATCCATACCTGACTGCGAATTCAAGCCACAGTCAGAAAACGAATTGACTGAGACAAAAATGGTAACCAATTTTGAATCTTCTTTTGAATTACAATTAAATAATCAGACTGATACTATAATGGTCGAGGAAGGTATAATTTTCATTGCAGGGAAAACTCCAAGAGAAATGCAAAAGAGACCTCAACCAGTACCTGAGTCCGACTCAGACTCAGAATCTGACGGCGAAGGAAGGGATCCTTGGAAACTGGTCTAGTTGGCTTGCGACCGCTACAAAATGCCGAAGAAACAATCAAGCAAAAGAGAGATGGCTAGAATCAAGGGGGAGATTCCCAACCGGTAATCAAAAGGTAAATTTACAGTATTTAAAAATCCAATATTTACCTTGAATAACATGATTAACTCGTATAAATTAGTTAAGGTCAATACGTTAGAAAACTTAATTCACAACCATGCTAATTTTAAAAACCCAGAGTTTTATTTCGATTATGATGTAACTTAGATCATTTTTGTCTTGTTTGCTTCAATTGTGTGTTGCTTTTTATTTTATTTTTTTTTGTTGCTTAGAAATAGGATTGGCTAGTATAAGGACTGAACCAACTTAACTGAAATTTGAACAACATAGTATTGGGTGGAGGTGAGATGATAGTACGTTAGGGAAGCTTTTTCTAATAAGGTCAAGTATACACTACTTGGTCTCTTTAGACTGGTGAAACTAGCCGAAGCTACCGATCCAAGACCCAAACTAGTTAGACCAGAATTTACTAAAAAGTAATTTTGAAGATGAAATTTCACTAAAAGGCTTTGTCTAGGAAAGGGTTGATGATCCAATCAGGCTACGGCCAAAGAAGGCCTTGTGCCTCGCCAAGACCTGGAAGCCAATTTTTAAAATTCAAATTCAATTTACTCTTTGTTAAATTCGAATCTAACACAAATTTTCAGTTAATTTTAAATTCAAATATCTCTTTTCAAAATAAATTTAAATTGGGTTTAAAAATTAATTTAACTTTTCAAAATTAATCATGACCTTTTCAAAATAAATCTTTCTATTAAAATATGCATCTCACAAAACAGTTAAGGATATCCTGTTTTGTCACTTAGAAATGGGTGAGATGCTCAGGACCTAAAAGTTTAGTCCAACCCAATCAACCGTACAAATCAAATTCAACTTAATTATTTTCAATTAATTATTCTCAAATTTAACTTAATTATTTTCAATTAATTATTCTCAAATTCAACTTAATTATTCTCAATTAATTATTATCAAATTCAACTTAATTATTTTCAATTAATTATTCTCAAATTCAACTTAATTATTCTCAATTACTTATTATCAAATTCAACTTAATTATTTTCAATTAATTATTCTCAAATTCAACTTAATTATTTTCAATCAATTATTTTCAAAATTCAACTTAACAATTTTTAAAATTCAAAGTTAAAATTCTAATTTATTTCAAAATCCTCAAAAATCATTTTAACTTTTAAACTAAGGTTTAATGTTTCAAAATTAACCATTTTTTTAAAATTAAATATTTGTCTCACACAACCCATAAGGTTAACATGTTTGGCCACGTAGAACTGGGTGAGACATCTAGGACCTAAAAGCATGATTCACTATCCTTTTAAATAAAAAAGTTTGCAAAAGTTATTCAAACTTACCTCTAATTTTTAATTTATTATACTGTACCCTACTTTTTCATTCCTAACATTTTTTTAATTTCATGTCAAATATCACAATAAATAGAGTCTAGGGCTTGTTCTGATTTAGTCATTAACTTGGTCAAAATAGTCAACCCTAGTCCACATAGTCAAACCTGGTCAACACTGATATCCCTTAGGGAACTTAGATAAAAGTCAGACTGTGTCGGATACAGGGGGAGTTCTTCTTAATCTTTTTCGAAAAATTCAGCTTTTTCAAAAACCTTATGCTCTAAAACTTATTATCATCTCAAAATATGATTTTCAAAAGTTAACTCAAAAACCCTCGTATATTACTATCTCTTTGAAAAATTAACATCATGATTTTCGAAAACTGTGCTATAATTCCAAGTTGTGTTTTCAAAAATTTATCTCCTTGAAAGTTATAATACTCAGAAGGTTATTCAAAATTATTCTTTTGATTTTAATAAACCCTAAAGACACAGAGGAAGGTCCACTTCATGATCTACAAGGACTCCTAGGATGTGTCAAATTTAGGGGGAGTTTGAGTTAAAAGAAGAATTTCTGAAATTTTTTTTTTGGTAATTATTTGTTTTGAAGTTATTAGATAATTCTTATAATCTAAATCAAACCCTAAAACTCAGAGGAAGATCGCTTGTAGTCAACAAGCTTCCTAGGACTGGGTCAAGCTTAGGGGGAGATTAAATTAAAAGAATTATTGAACATTTTTTTAAAATTATATGTTTTCAAGCACTGCAAGTTTAAAATCCATTTGAAAACTTAAATAATTTTTGTTCCAAAATACTATTATTTTATTTTTCAAAACACTTGTGGCTTATGAAATTATTTTTGAAATAATATTTACTTGGGTTGGAGAAATTTTCAGGACACTTAGGAAAATGTCCTTGTAGTCAACAAGGTTTCCCAGGATTGTGTCAGACTGGAAAAGAAACCTAGTCAAGTAAAATATTATGTTTTCAAAATGCATAATACTTTTCAAAAATTATTTATATTTTTCAAAAAAATAGTACTTAGACTTTCCAAAAATGCTCAATCTGTTTTTTTAAAAGTACTTGCATATTTTTCAAAAATGCATATTTTTTTAAAAAAAATGCATAATATCCTTCAAAGTGACTTATATTTTTTAAAAGATACAGAGTACTTGCATCTCTCAAAAAGCTCAATATCTTTTAAAGTACTTGCAATTTTTAAAATATTCAAAACAAGTAAGCTTATTGATTAAATATTTTTGTCATGCATGGACTCAATGAAAATATACACTTGACTCCAATTCTAATTTTTTGAGCATAATTCTTCATTCTTTCAAAATGTTGTTCATTAAAAATTGTCATTTTTAACATTATTCTCTCACTTAAATATTTATGTTTTCAAAACCCATGAGCTCTGATACACAAATTTTAAATGTTTTTCAAAATATATTTTTCAAGTGTTCTTTATTGATATATGGCCAAGGGGGAGAGTAGAAAAAGTTCTTCCTTAAACTTTTCCCCTTTTTTTAAAGAAACTTTATTGAAAACTTTGAGTTGCTCTTAATTAAGAATTTCCTTTGTGATACTCAGAAGTTTTTCAAAATACTTTTTTTTTGAACTTAGAAATGGTCTAAAATATAAGGAGAAGAATTTCACACTAAGGGGGAGAGAAAGGAAATTTTGTTTAATTTTTTTTAAGTGCTTCAAAAATTTTTAAGCATTTCTAAGTGTTTCAAAATATTTTTAGTGCATGTTTTTTTAAGTAAAATTCTTCTTAGTAAACAGAATTTATCTAAGCAAAACTTTTTTGAAAATTTTGGCAAATGTTTCTAAGTAGAGTTTTTTTTGGTGAAAAACTTGTCTAGAAGTTTTACAAATTTTGTTTTTCAAAATACACAAAGTATTTCCAAGCAAATTCGTCTAAGTGTGCAAATTATTTTAAAATAAATTTTTTCCCAATTCTCAAAGTTGAACTTTTTTTGGGGAAATTTGGCTTCAAAATTTTGCCTAAGTAAAATTCCTTTTTCCAAAGCCTTGTAAGTAAAAGCTTTTTTAAACAAAATTTAGGTTTACAAAATTTTTCAAAATTGTCTAAATGTAAAAAGTTTTTTATGCAAATGCTTTTTAAAAAAATACTTTGTCAAAAAACTTAGAAGTTTTACACAAACTCAAAAACTCCCTATTAGAAACCTTGTTCACCCATGTTTGTTTTTGATATATGTCAAAGGGGGAGGAAGAGTCAAAGTTAAGTGTTAAGTTAAGTATTTTATAACACAATGATTCAGGGGGAGTATGAGAAAATTTTTTTCTGTTCAAATTACATTGGTTTTAGACTGTTCAGAATTGCTATGTTTTATTGGTCTTAACCCTCCTGCTTAAACTGTTGTAATTTTTACTTAACTTTGAATCGTGTTGCCATAAATCAAAAAGGGAGAGATTGTTGGTGTAGGAAGCACCATATCGAACCTTGTTTTGATATTGGCAAAGGGTTCAAAGTTAAGTATTATTGGTGTTCTAACAATGTTACTCAAGTGTGCAGGAAAAGTCCTAGTGAAGGGCTGCTAGGCACCTGGCGAAGGAATGCCAGGATACAAAGTCCTAGCAAAGGGCTGTTAGGCACCTGGCGAAGGAATGCCAAGATACAAAGCCCTAGCGAAGGACTGCTAGGCACCTGGCGAAGGAATTCCAGGATACAAAGCCCTAGCGAAGGACTGCTAGGCACCTAGCGAAGGAATGCCAGGATACAAAGATCTAGCGAAGGACTGTTAGGCACCAGGCGAAGGACAGCTTGGTACTGAAGACCTGATGAAGGACAGCTAGGCACCTGGCGAAGGACAGCTGGGCAAAAGTCCAACCGGAGGAGCCGGTTGGCATCAGGTACATTCTCCCGAGAGGAGTAGGTGAGGATGCGTTCCCCGTCGAGGGAACAGTAGGCGTCGGTTCGACCTAGGGCTCCATTTGGGAGGCCCAAAGTCAGAACCAAGACAGCTAAGGCTGTATAAACTAACATCTTACTGCTTTATGTTGTTTTGGACTAACCCTGGATGCAGGACCGAAGGAACGAGTGTCTGCAGCTCAGAGAGCCTCAAAGGAGTGAGGCAGCAGCTGACCAGGGCGCCCGGAATGTCCCGGGCGCCCCCAAGGTAAACACAAAACACATGATGCAAAGGCAGGCTTCGACAGCTCATGGGCGGGGCGCCTCCGTGCTCCCGGGCGCCCCCCAGCGTCCCGGGCGCCCCCATTGCAAGCCAACGAAGCAAAAGCCAGCGAAGCCAAGGGATAAGAGTTGACCCAGTCAACCCGGGTGCCTCCAGCGTCCCGGGCGCCCCCGTCAAGATCTGATCCCGAGTTTGAAGGGATCAGAGCTGACCGAGTGGAACTCGGATCGGCCGACACGTGGGGGGGCGCCCCCGATGTTCCGGGCGCCCCCAGGGGCTATAAATAGGCCCTCGACCCCAAGGCTTCAAACAATAATTCATTCAACGCAATCACGCTCTTTTGCTCCCGCACTCTGCTCCGGAAACCTCCCGACTCGAGACTCAAGCACCGACGACGTCCCGTTGCTCCGAAAATTCAATCTACATGGGACGTCGGTAAAAGAAGAGTTACTTTTAAGTTTACTATACCGCTTTTGTAATATCTCTCTGTAAACATTTTGCGCACTTATAGAATTGCCCGCAGAAAATGGTCAACGACCGTGGGCCTTGGAGTAGGAGTCGACCTAGGCTCCGAACCAAGTAAAACCACCTGTGTTCGCGATTGATTTTATTCCGCTGCGTACTTGCTCTAGTTTTCATCTGAAAAGTGTTTAACGATATTCACCCCCCCCCCTCTATCGTTTCTCTCGATCCAACATTTAGTACTTGTCCCGGAGGTCTAGGGTTCGAATCTGGGGAAGGCAAAAACCCACCGCCGTGTGTGGTGAGACCGTAGGGCATGGCCTAGAGAGTCGCCTGATGGGGCTAGAGGGGCCATGTCGCTACAGGCCATCTCCTCGACTTCTTACTGACGTGTGCCGCTATAGCTGGCTCACGTCAGGCGATTGCTTCTCCCCCTCCCTCACGGATTTATGGATAAGCATCCTCGCTGGCACAGAATTATCACAACCCTTAAATGTAGTAACAGGTCGAAATGTAATGACGGCGTAGACCGTTTCAAAGGCTATCCAGTGACCACCGAAAGAGGGGGAGGATGTGGCATAAATCGTGGGGACACAGCAAAGTAGAGCAGGCCAGTATAAAAGGTACCCCAACCCCTCTGGTAAGGGGGTTAAGCATTTTCTACAACTCACACTCTTTTTTCTGTCTTACACCTTCTTCCATCGAGGTACTGACTTGAGCGTCGGAGTGGGCTCCGTCGGACAACCTTTGGCGTGTTCCCCTAACGCTTGTGGTGATCTCGCAGGGCGTAAGGTTCCTCCCCTCCTGTCAGCTTCCACGTGGACAGAACCCCGGTGCCTGGCCATCGTCGTTGACTTCTTCCGGAATAAATTTGGACAAAAACCCTAATACCTCGCGGTACTGCGGATGCCTGAGGTACTAGGCTTGGTCTGGGTTGCTACACCCGACCAAGTACCTAAAACCCTAATACCTCGAGGTGTTGCAGATGTCCGGGGTACTTAGGCCTGGTCTGGGTTGCTACGGGCTCCCAACCAAGGACAAAAACCCTAATGCCTCGCGGTACTACGATACCCGAGGTACTTAGGCTTGGTCTGAGTTGCTACACCCGACCAAGTACCCAATACCCAAATACCTCGCGGGGCTGCGGATGCCCGGGATACTTAGGCTTGGTCTGGGTTGATACAGACTCCTTGCCAAGGATAAAAATCATGATGCCTCACGATATCTCGAGTACCCGGGCCAGAAGACCCCAAGACCACCTCGGGGAAGCAGAGCTTGAGCTACCTTCGACGTCAAATAATGGTTCTCCCCCTCCCTCATGGATTTATGGATAAGCATCCTTGCTGGCATGGAATTATAACAACCCTTAAATGTTGCAATGAGTCAAAATGTAATAACGGCGTAGACTGTTTCAAAGGCTATCCAATGACCGCCGAAAGAGAGGGAGGACGTGGCATAAATCATGGGGACACGGCAAAGTAGAAAAGGCCACTATAAAAGGTACCCCAACCCCTCTGGTAAGGGGGTTAAGCATTCTCTACAACTCACACTCACTTTTCTGTCTTACACCTTCTTCCATCGAGGTACTGACTTGAGCGTCAGAGTAGGCTCCGTCGGACAACCTCCGGCGTGTTCCCCTAATACTCATGTTGATCTCGCAGGGTGCAGAGTTCCTCCCCTCCTGTCAGCTTCCACGTGGGCAGAACCCCGGTGCCTGGAAACCGAGAAACACATATTTACATGAAAGACTATTTAGTAATTTCAATTTTAAAAATAAATTCCCTGTTGGGTATGGCTTGGCGGGTTTCCTAAATGAATACAAGGTCATCCTTGAGAGACCTCTTCATGTCTACGGATTAAAATTTAATCTAAATGGAGACCCGTCTCCCAACGACCATCTCGTTGTCGTATCAAACGATCCAAATTACAACTCGGTCAATCACAAAGATCGAGCCTTGTAGGTTGCTTAACCATTTGACCGCGGAAAAGGCGACTAGTGGATCGTCGGCTTTTGTGTTTATGGTCAGGGTCCAGTTAGTTAATTATTATCCATAACAAACAATCAAAATAATTAACAAACATACATGAAATGATGAGACAAAGCAAACAAGGCACAATGAAACATAAGGAGCTTGGGAAAAGATTATACTTCCCGATTACCTCGCGGCCTTCTACCTTATGTCCATCCCTTCCCGGACATCGTGTGGGCGACAAGCAACCGGAAACCGAATCACCAAAGCCGTCCAAAACACCTCTTCTACTTGCCCTAGTCGAAACCCTAACCTAGGGATGCGCCTCTGGGTTCTCCTCCTTCCACGTGCGCACTGCCGGCCAAACAAGAGGTCCCGAGGTCGCAGGCCACAAGCCCTCTGTCCAACAGAGGTTGAGCAAGGTGAAGAAGTGTCACGACCCCAGAGGCACATACTTACCGAAAATCGGGCAGCATCTCCCCTGTACGGCGGACAAGTTAGAATAAATAATACAAACACTCTCACCC
This sequence comes from Boesenbergia rotunda, assembly GCA_024364735.1. Lineage (NCBI taxonomy): Eukaryota > Viridiplantae > Streptophyta > Magnoliopsida > Zingiberales > Zingiberaceae > Boesenbergia > Boesenbergia rotunda. The sequence goes on from JAGFNQ010007493.1 coordinate 80,169, forward strand.
ATATAGCTTAGCCACAAGCGGCTAGCATCATAATATATAGAAAGTAAACACAACCACGCAGTTATTAAATAAGATAACGGGTGGCACAGCCACTTTAAACATAAAAGAATCCACAACCAAAGAGAACTCAAAATGTCTATATAATAATGGCAAAACCAGTTCGATACCTGATAGACAAATAAAATACGACACTCACCAAGTGCCGAAAACAAAGCAACTAAACCAAATATGAAAACAATTCAACTACGTGGACTGGCAACTGGATCCTCTCTTGGCTCCAAGAAATGCAACTACCTGCTATCTGAAACAAAAAGAGAAAGCAGGGGTGGTGAGTCCGGGCGGACTCAGTGGGTATATGAGTCGACAATAGCATGGCACAATAAAAGATAACTAAGTAGAAAATCAACAGGGTACAGTTCATAAGGAATATAAGAATACCTAAACATGCATAACATATATAAAACAACATGTTATAAACCCGAATAACAACTAAGCAGGTATAAAACAACTCGACAACAATAAAATCAACATATACATGCATGTCAACCAAATGCAGCAACCATAGCTCATATTAATGCAACAAGAACAAGAAAATGCATAAATGCAATATATGCATATGATGCAATGACATGTGTCATCCCTGACGCTAGTCAAGCCGCCAACACATCCCATCTGTGTGGCTGAGTGGGTAGGGTTGTGACAACTGTACGTACTCCAACGAATACCATAGAAAGGTGTGGTTGAGTGGACAGGATGATGGGGAGCCAATACTCCAAACCCCTGACGCCAGTCAAGCCGCCAACATATCTCATCTGTGTGACCGAGTGGGTAGGGTTGTGACAACTGTACGCATTCTAACGAATACCACAGAAAGGTATGGTCAAGTAGACAGGATGCTGGGGAGCCAACACTCCAAACCCCGATATATAGGGGGAGCTATCAACAGCTCTAGTATCCCTCGAAAAACAACGGTGAGAGTGTCACTGCTTGCCTACAACTGGAACATGTGTGGCTAACAGGACAGTTGCTCGCACTCTAGCAACTACCACGACAACAAGTGGTTGAGTGAACTGAGCAACTAAATGACTAACGACGGCTTAACCATATAGAAGCCCACCAGTCGTTAGTATGCAACGTGTAGATATGGTGCATGCTACAAGAGGCACGAACAACTGGAGAAACAACGATGCAACAAAATCCAACAAGTAAACGATGCATCGATACAACCAACCAAAAATCTAAAACCAATGATTATGCACCTACACTACTAGGTAGGATATTTTTAATGCCAAATAAACCTAATTGTGATTAATGGACATCTATGTACTCGCATATAAGCGGCACTTTACAGAACAGAAAACAACAGGAGACTGTACAGATATGAATTTTGAATACTCGAAGATCAACGAAGAAAGTATCAACGACGATGATAAAATAACAAAACAACAAGGATTAAGGTCAAGCAACCTATTAAACATAAAATAGCCATGCTTTAAGGTAAAAGGAACTACACGAGTATAAAGAAGAAGTACCCGCCTTATAATTGTAGAAGTCTGTAAACGAGAACCTTCCACGATCAACTGAACGAGTCTGAATCACGGTCCTATATCAAAGGATACGATGTTTAGCTATTTAACCAAACAAATCTCTAAACCATATTGAGATTAAGCTTAATTGTCGTAATCATTTAATTAACCTAAATTAAAAGATTAATAAAATATTACTCCTATTTATTAAAGTTAGTTTCCACTTACGTTTGACCTAAGCCCAAACCAAGAGTCCATCTCAAGTAAAACTTAACCCCAAAATGGCACAAGAAATCAACAGCTTGTGATTACCCCAAATCCACATTAAATCCTAATACCAATAAATCAAACAACCATTGTTCCCTTAATTCCCGAAGGGATTCAAAACATCATCGCACCCACAGGTTACTCATGGCAACCATCTCTTTACTAAACAAAGAGTTAAACTACAAACCAACTCCATTCATCAAAGCTTAAAGGCAACTAATGCCAACAATCCCCTCACGGCAACAACAAAAACACACCCATACAAGTCATTAATTAAAAACCTAACCTCTAACCACCTTTTATCAATTGATTCAAGGAAACCCTAATACACAACCAAGACTTACTTGAATTAGCACCAGAATAGTGCTCCCCTGTCGTATCCCAAGCAACTAACAACCAAAATATCAAACGTTTGATAACCCCCATAGTTTACAACATCACAAATTAATCCCAAATACGCAAGCACCAAGTCTGAAACCCCACCTCTACCAAGAGCTCACGAAGAGGGATACAACACTCGTTGCTCGGGGAAAAAGGATCACCGGCCCGCAACTTCGCCTTCGCGCACTCGTGCGAGAAGAAAATCGCAAGGAAGAGGGCTGCACTGCGTCGGCTAGGGCTTCGCCCGAGGGTGGCGGCTGGTTGGCGACTCGCGTGAGGGCGGCGACGCTCTGCTCATGCACACCAGAGAAGAAGAAGGAGAAGGAGAGGCTAGGGCTTGCGGCGGTGGCGATGGGGAACCGACTCGTTGCATGTCGGGGCTGAGGCGCTCGAGGAAAGCTAACTTGGGGGAGGAAGTTTTTAGGGCTTTATAAGGTTTTTGGTGTTTTGCAAATAAGCCCTTCAATTTTGGTAATTTCCAACTAGGTCCCTACTTTTCGAATTTTTTCCCTTTTTAACCCTTAAATTTCCAATATTTAACATTCTCCCATACTAACAAAAATTTGGTCCCCAAATTTAGCTAGTAAATCACAACAAATACTAGTTAACCACAACATGTACTAGTCAACGGCAACAGGTATCAACACCTGTATCAACACCGTAGATATAACATAAATACTGAACAAAAACCAACTATATGCACCTCAAGTAAATAGATGAGGGTAGCGAGCTCTGATCGAATCCTCGAGCTCCTAAGTAGCTTCCTCATCAGAGTGGTGCTGCCAACCAACTTTGACCAACCGAACTATCTTGTTCCTCAACCGATGCTCCTTGCGGTCCAGAATCCGTATAGGCACCTCCTCATAAGTTGCATCTGGCTGAAGGGTGACCGGCACCTTCGATAAAACATGTGCAGGATCGGGTACATATTTCCTTAGCATGGAAACATGAAACACATCGTGAACTCCAGCCAATGACGGTGGTAACGCCAGACGATAAGCTACTGCTCCAATCCGCTCCAAAATCTGGAAAGGTCCAATGTAGCGGGGAGCTAGCTTACCTCGCAACCCAAACCTCTTCACCCCTTTCGTGGGCGACACTCGTAAGAACACATGATCGCTCACGGAGAACTCCAAGGGCCTGCATCTCCGATCTGCATAACTCTTCTGACGATCCTGAGCCTCTGACAACCTACGTCTGATAGTACGTACTAGCTCTGCGTCATGCTGAATACAATGAGAAGCTATCAACTGAGATTCCCCAACTTCCTCCCAGAGGGTGGGTGTCCTGCAAGCTCTACCATACAACGCCTCGAAAGATGTCATCTGAATAGTCGAATGATAGCTATTATTATAGGCAAACTCAACCAAATGCAGGTGATCCTCCCAGTTGCCTCCAAAGTCCATAACGCAAGATCTCAACAGATCCTCCAGTGTTTGAATGGTACGCTCAGACTGTCCGTCCGTCTACGGATGAAAGGTTGTATTGAATCGAAGCTCGGTACCCATGGTCTACAGCAAACTCTGCCAACACCGCAAAGTGAAATGCGGGTCTCTATCTGATATGATGCTCAGAGGAACACCATGTAGTCTGATAATCTCACGGTAGTACAACTCTGCCTGCTTGTCCAGTGAATCTGTCCTTTGAATCCCCAAGAAATGAGTGGATTTGGTTAATCGATCAACGATCACCCAAATCGCATCGTGTCTTCTACGAGACATCGGTAATCCCACAACGAAATCCATCGTGATGTACTCCCACTTCCACTCAGGAATAGGGATCTTCTGTAGTAATCCAGCAGGTCTCTGATGCTCGGCCTTCACCTGCTGGCACACTAGACATCAAGCAACAAAATCCATGATGTCTTTCTTCATACCATTCCATCAATAGGAACGTCTCAAATCTCGGTACATACGGGTTCTGCCAGGATGTATCGCAAACCGAGATCGATGAGCCTCCTGAAGCAACTCCTCCATGACCGGATGTAACTTAGGTACGCACAATCTCCCCCAGAAATATAGAATACCCTCATCATCTCATGTAAAGTCAGTCTGCTGCTCTGAGGCTATCTGGCTGCCTAGGAACTGCAGATGCTGATCACTAGCCTAAGCCTCTCTGATCCTCGTCCTGATCAAAGACTGAGCAACCATAGTCACCAACAACCCTTTCTCTGTCTAACCCTGCTCCTCCAATCCCAACTCTGAGAAGCTCTGAACTAAATCGGTGACCATAACCTGATCGCAAGCCAGAACAGTCTGGATTTTTTGCTCAGTGCATCTGCAACTACATTAGCTTCCCCTGGATGGTAGCTAATAGTATAGTCATAATCCTTCAAGAATTCCATCCATCTTCACTGACGAAGATTTAGCTCCTTCTGAGTGAACAAATACTTGAGGCTCTTGTGATCTGTGAAAATCTCAAATGTGACGTTGTAGAGATGATGTCTCCATATCTTCAGGGAAAAAATAATGGCTGCAAGCTCTAAGTCATGAACTGGATAATTCTTCTCATGCTCCTTCAGCTGACGAGAAGCATAAGAGACTACCCGTCCATGCTACATCAAAACTACACCCAAACCCTGATGTGATGCGTCAATGTAGAGTACAAATCCGTCCTCGCCTGAAGGTAACACCAATATAGGCGCAGACACTAATCGTCGCTTGAGCTCCTAAAAACTGGTCTCGCAAGACTCTGTCCAAACAAATTTCACGCCTTTTCTGGTCAGACGTGTCAACGGTGAAGCGATGCTGGAAAACCCCTTAACAAATCGCCGATAATAACCAGTCAATCCGAGAAAACTGCGCACCTCATAAACCGACTTATACTGTTCCCAACTGATGACAGCCTCGATCTTCTGGGGATCTACAGAGATACCTCTACTGGAAACAACGTGTTCGAGAAAACCCACAGAAGACAACCAGAAAGCACACTTGCTAAACTTTGCATACAACTGCTCCCGTCGGAGCATCTCCAGGACGATGCGAAGGTGGCATGCATGTTCCATCTCGGAACAGGAGTAAATCAGGATGTCATCAATGAAAACAATAACAAACTGATCCAAATACTCCATAAAAACCCGTTCTTCATATCCATAATACTGCAGGAGCATTGGTAAGCACAAATGACATTACCAAAAACTCATAATGTCTGTACCGGGTACGGAAAGCTATCTTCTGGATATCCGAATCCCTGATCCTCAACTGATGATATCCGGACCGCAAATCAATTTTAGAATACACTGAGGTATCCTTCAACTGATCAAACAAATCTTCAATACAAGGTAGGGGATACTTATTCTTGATAGTCACGACATTCAACTGCTTGTAGTCAATGCATAACTTTATAGAACCATCGTTCTTCTTGACGAATAAAACTAGTGAACCCCATGGAGATACACTAGGATGAATAAATCCCATGTCAAGCAACTCTTGAAGCTGGACCTTTAGCTCGTCCAACTCCTTAGGAGCCATACGATACGGAGCCTTTGACGTCGGCGCAATCCCCGGAATCAACTCGATCACAAATTCAACTTGCCTTCTGGGAGGCAAACCAGGTAGCCCCTCTGGAAATTCTTGGACCACTAGAACACCCAAGAGCTGAGGGCTACTGCTACCATCAGTGCTGATCAATGATAATAGAAAACCTTGACATCCATGCAATATAAGCTTCTGGGCTTAAAGTGTAGAAATAATAGAAATCCCATCATCTCTGGTGCCAATGAATTCCCACGAGGGTTGGTTCGGAGGCCGAAACGTGACCACCCTTGCTTGGAAATCAATTGTGGCATGATAAACTATCAGCGAGCCCATGCCCAGAATAATATCGAACTCTACCATCTCAAGTACTGACAGATCCATGGTGAGTGTATAACCGTCCAAAGTCCAATGGACACGCCTTGACTTCCTGCGTGATATCCAATACCTCACCGGATGGTAGAGACACTGATAAACGTTGTGATCTAAAGGTAGGCACTCTACTAATTTTTTTCATAAACAGTCGTGATATGAAAGAACTAGAACTACCGGTATCAACAAGTAATTCAGCAGGAAATGCATAAACCGAAATGCAAAGACCGACCCATCGGCCCGCTGTGCCTCCTCTCTGGTGACTGCATAAACTCGGCCTGTCTCTGGAGCTGAAGGTGGCAACGCTAAAACCAGCTACGGCTGAGAAGATGAAGGTCCAGCGGTCTGCTGGGGCTGATATCCAGAAGGCCCAACCGACTGCTGAGACTGATAACCCTAAGCTCCAGCAAACTGCTGATGCTGATAAACTGTAGGCTGGTATGCTGGACGTGGCTGCTGATAGTACGACCCTGTCGCAGAATACTGAGACACCACTGGTGAGGAGTACTCATGCCCAGGCATACCATACATCTGAACTGGTGGTGGAAATGTCTGTTGACGTCCTGTCTGCTGCTGTCGGAATGACGTATGAGTCTAATGGCCGCCTCGATATGGCCTCTGCGGTCCTGATTAGCCACCCCGCGGAGTAAATGCTGCAGACTTATGCTGAGCCTTCAAAGGACAGCCTCGACTCTCATGACCCGAAAGTTTACAATAATAAAAGATGGGTTGCTCTAGGGGATAATTTGGCCTGTCGTGGTCCTTAGATCCACACTGAAAACAATGAGTCGCACCAGTAGTAAACCTCTGAGTCTGCTGAGAACCCTGCGACGATCCTACTGAAAACCGTCCAAACTTCTGGGGTTTAGACTGAGGCACAAAAGTCCCCTGCGTACCCTAACTCCTGCTACTATGCTTCTGTCCAACAGTCGGTTGTTTCTGTGTCGCTGCTGAACGCTGATTTGTCTGCTTCCCTTTGTTCTTATCACCATGCAACTGATGCTGGATCATCTCGGTATGTAAAGCTCGATCCAAAGCCTCTCGATATGAAGTAGGAGCCCATCCAGACATACGCACCTAGATATATCCAGCTAAGCCCAGCATGAACTGTGTCGTCCGCTCCTCCTCCATAGCAACCAATTGAGGACAAAACTCTGCCAGACGATTGAATTCCGCCTCATATTCCATATCTAAGCGGTCTCCCTGATGAAGAGCAAGAAACTCCTACCATCGGGCTGTACAAAACGCGGCGGGATAATACTTGCCCTCAAGAGCATCGCGAAAAGAAACCCAAGAAATTGGTCGTCCACCAATAAGAGTCTTCTGCATATTCCACCAAGTTACGGCCTGATTTCGAAGATGATATGTAGCCAACTCCACCTTCTCTACGTCTGTGAGGGTCATATAGCTGAAGGTGTCCTCCAATATCTCCAACCAAGCAGGAGCAGCATACGGATCTGGTTCCCTATGGAACAGTGTGAAGCAACCCTTCACATACGCTGCCAGCAACGGAATCCAAGCTCTGTCCAGAAGCCAACTCACTTGGGCAGGGGGTACCACTGATGACACTCCAGGAACTGCCATTGGTGGTACTGATGGACCTGCCTCTGATGGTACAACGGGAACTGCTGTCGGATAAGAAGGAGGTACTCTCAGTGGTGGAGGTCTCAACTCACCCGAAGGGTCCTGGTGAGCTGATCCCCGACCAGTTGGCTCCACTATGGTGGGCCTCTCAACCTCCTGATTCGTGTCTCCCTCGGCCTCCTCTGTCCTCCCCCGTGATCGTCGTCCACGACCACGAGCACGGGGTGGAGATAACTCAATATGACGAGGCATACTTGTTACCAAAACCAACATACATTATTTAAATATTTTATCCAAAATTAAAACCAACTTACTTCTTGTTTGCCGGAGAGATCTCGTCGCTGCCAAGTCCCAAAACACAATCATACCGAACTATGACAAGAAAATTGTTGGTGCTTGGATGGCTAGAGAGGGGGGAGGTGAATATAGCCAGACACTAAAACTTAAATCTTTTGAAGTTTTCTGCACTTGAATGGTTAGCAGCAGCGGCGGAAGAAACACGAAACAAAGTAATACAGAAACCAAACCCCTAAACTAAGTGCAAGCTCAAAACGCTAATAAAGAGGATTTACAAGGTTAGGGGATAACTTGCCCCTACTCCTTGGTGTGCCCGTAAGGTGGGCGATCCCTTGATCGTCGGCAGAATAAGCCCCAGAAAATCCGGATAGAATGGAACCTCCTTCTCGGTGGAGAAACCTCTCCACAGCATTTCAACAGAGTGATGAAGTTAAGCACAAAGAAACACTAGAAGGCTTATAGAGCACTCAGACAGAAGGAACACACGAGCTCTTCACTGAGCTCCACCCAGCACAACTCTCACGCCAGACTCTCTGCTCTTCGTGTCTGCTTGCTGATGAACTCGCCGAGCTCTCTTCGTCTTCCAAGCGCTCAAGTTTGCAGTCTCCAAAATGATGCTCAAGAGTTGCTCAAGTGATTCACAGTGATTGCTCAAAGAGATGGATCAATTGTTGCTGCAACAGAGAACCTCCTCCTTCTCTTCATCTCCAGCCAACACTTAACCCAGCTGCCCGACGCCAGGTTACAGACGCTCCTCTGCAGCCCCCAGCTGCTACTCTGCAACTGCCCAGCTACCCTAACCTCTCCTGGACTCCCTGAGCTCTCTTCAGCCGAGCCTCAGGTCAGCTTCCAGTCGTTGCCAGCGCCCATTGTAACCTGCGATGGAAAACAGCCAAACCTGCTCAAAAGAAAGCCTCTCATTGACTCTCCTCCAATGTTTGAACCATCCCTGTAAAGTCTGCACACTTCAACAGAAGCTTAGCAAAACATATCAAATGAAATCAGCAATGTATCAGAGAATCGACAGAGAAAACAGACGTGATCAAAGTGTCTGATAGCGTATTTGAATTAAAGTTCAGCTTCTGATCGGTCACCGGACCGATCAGAGGGACTCCTGATCGGTCACCAGAACAATCAGGATGGGTCCAGACCGATCAGGCTCCAGCCTGATCGGTCCCCACTGAGGAATCAGAATTGTGACTTCTTCGTGATCGATCACCAGACTGATCCCAAATTGTGGATCGGTCACCAGACCGATCCACCCCATTGCAGAGTGATTTTCTAGCTTCGCAATCCAAACCTCCTGATCGGTCACCAGACCGATCAGGATGTAGCCTGATCGGTCTGGGGACCGATCAGAGCACCTCCTGACCGATCAGGCTCTAGCCTGATCGGTTGTAGTGAGAAGCTCGCGACAATTGATCGTTCACTAGAATGATCTGAATAGTCTCCCTGATCGATCACTGGACCGATCAAGAGACGATTAGTAGCCTCACAAAGTCACTGTATGCTCCCTGATCGGCCACCAGACCGATCAGACATAGCTGGATCGGTCACCAGACCGATCCACGAGGGAACACCATGCCAACTTCCCTGATCGATCACCAAACCGATCCAGGTAAGGTCAAATCCACTCTAAGTCAAGAGAATGGGCTCCCAGCCTTCTCTAACTTATGCTCAGTCCCCCGGACCAAGTCTCCATGCCCAGTTTCACTCACCGGGACTTCAACCTAGCTTCCCAAGCTAGGACCTGGCCCTCCAAGCCAGGGTTTCATCCAACCTAGCTTCCCAAGCTAGGACCTGGCCCTCCAAGCCAGGGTTTCATCCAACCTAGCTTCTCAAGCTAGGGCCTGGCCCTCTAAGCCAGGTTTCATCGAACCTAGCTTCCCAAGCTAGGACCTAGCCCTCATGCCAGGGTTTCATCCAACCTAGCTTCTCAAGCTAGGACCTGGCCCTCCAAGCCAGGGTTTCATCCAACCTAGCTTCTTAAGCTAGGACCTGGCTTCCCTGATAGATCGTCTAGGCGTGCTAGAGGGGGTGAATAGCACTTTTTCGGATTGGATCTCTACAAATTCGTTAGCGCAGCGGAAATAATATGCAAATGAAAATAAGTACAATGCTAACAATGATCGTTTACTTGGTATCCACCCAGATGGGTGACTAATCCAAGGATCCACGCCGCGAGCACCACTTTCACTATCGAAAACTCTCCTTCAGGTGGAGAAACCTTTACAACGGTGATCTTCCTCTTTACAGAATGAAGTAGAATGTGAGAGGAAGTAGAAAGCACTCTTCAGACGAGCAGCACTTCGACACTGTACAGAACCGTACCGCTCACGTGCAAAAAGGTGCTCCTTTTATAGGCGAACAGGACAAACTTGTAGTTTGTCCAGCCCCACACCAGTCGACTGCCCCAAGGGCAGTCGACTGGTCTAGCATTAATTGCTAGCCAACGGCTAGCCAACGGCTAGTTTTAGGGGTATACCAGTCGACTGCCCTAGGGGCAGTCGACTGGTCCGAGGCCGAAAACTTTCTGTGAGTTTTGGCAGTCGACTGCCCCTGGGGCAGTTGACTGCCCTGCCTCTCAGCCTAGTTCCAGCAACTCCGACCTTCTCCTTCACGTGTGCCTTCAGGTCTGCTCCCTTGGCTTGCCTCTTAAAGTCCTCTTCCTCTGGCTATCGTCCCTCGGATGTGCACGCAAGCCTTCCCTTGACTTGCCTCCATGCCACCCTTCACATGTGCCCTTGAAGTCCACTTTCCGGCTTGCCCTTGGAGCTCTCCTCCCTCGGCTCTCGTCCCTCGGATATGTCCACCATGTGTGATTCTTCAAGTCCTGCAAACTCAATCACACACATCAAACACAACATAACACTCTAACCTTAAACATATTCACCCACACACATCAAAACCATGATCTTCCAATCATTTAAGGGTCAATTGCCTCAACAATCTCCCCCTTTTTGATGTGTGGTAATATGTTTAAGTTTAGAGATAAAAACAACCACAATAACAATAACAAGAGATAGGAATTGAAAAAGCATAAGACATAGTAACCCTAAGAGGTAACCTCCCCCTTAATCCATGTCTTCTCCCCATTTTCAATTCTAAGCATAGTCCAAGTTAAGTTTCCACTTAACACTCAACAATATTAAAAATGCAAGACATATCAGAACATAAGAGGTAACCTCCCCCTTAATCCATGTCTTCTCCCTATTTTTAATCATTCAAGGTCTAAGTGAAAAGAAACCCTTAAACCATCCATTCTAAGTTAAAATTCCAACTTAAACCACTCATTCTCCCCCTTTGACACCATCAAAAGGATTGCCTCAACCCAACCCTATGGCATCAAATGAAAGAATAATGGATTTCTGAAATTTCTCACAGTAGCTGAAAACAGACGTGCCAGTCGACTAATACGCTATCAGTTTCAATTTTTAGGTTTTTTGTCGAATTTTAGAAACCTCCAGAAAAATCAAAAAAATTCCAAAAATTGTAAAATTTTGCAGACATGTTTGAAATGATATACTCTATGTAGGAAAAATATTAGTCCATATAAAATTTCAAACATGAATGACTTTTGATAAAAATCCAAACTCTTTGAAAACCACTACATTTTGTATCAAACTTACAATCTAGTTTTGCAATCATATGACTTTTAAAAGCATGGCAAAGCATATAAAGCATAAAATGGTTTTCAAAGGTTTAAAATGTCCAACTATGATCTTTGGGCAAAGTGTCTATTGATTAAACACTTGCCTTCCCCATAGTTGGTCTATTTTTCATATTTTGATACTTCTAATGGTTCAACAATGTGCCACAAGCACAAGTGAGCCACATGTATCACCCTAATGGATCAAGCACCCTTTTTCAAATCGAATATCGCCAAGTTCATCCTACACTTCCACAAAACACATTCGAAGGCCTCTTCTTAAGGATGTAAACTCCGATTCGGGAAGAGGCTTGGTAAAGATGTCGGCTAGGTTCGACTTTGATTCAACATAGTGTAGTTCTATGTCTCCCCTTGCCACATGGTCTCTAATGAAGTGATGTTTCACTTCAATGTGTTTTGTCCTAGAATGGTGAACCGGATTTTTGGTTAAGTTGATTGTGCTTACATTATCACACAAGACTTTAACCTTGGTGTAATGTAACTCATAATCCTCTAAGGTGTGCATGATCCAAAGGAGTTGGGAAACACACCCACCCATTGCCACATATTCCGCTTCCGTTGTTGATAGGGCAACGCATGGTTGTTTCCTACTACTCCAACTAACTAAGAAAGACCCAAGAAATTGACACCCTCCACTAGTATTCTCCTATCTAGCTTACAACCCGCATAGTCCGAGTCGGTGTATCCAATTAGATCAACACTAGGGGTTCTAGGATACCAAAGTCCGACATTGAGGGTACCTTTAACATACCTTAGGATCCTCTTAACTACAACCAAATGGGACTCTTTGGCACAAGATTGGTACCTTGCACCCATACCTACCGCAAAAGTATATCAGGTCTACTAGCGGTTAGGTATAGTAGGCTACCAATCATGCTCCTATATTGTTTAGAGTTTACCATTTTCTCTTCAAGGTCACTATCCATTTTCACATTGATTCCTATGGGTGTAGATGCTACCTTAGCATTTTCTAAACCAAATTTCTTTAACATTTCTTTAGCATATTTGTTTGAAAGACATGTGTACCTTCATTAGTTTGCCTAACTTGAAGACCTAAAAAGAAGGTTAACTCTCCTACAAGGCTCATCTCAAATTCATCTTCCATACACTTGATGAACTCTTGTAAGAAGTCATTATTTGTTGACCCAAAAATGATATCGTCTACATAGACTTAGGCAACAAATATGTCCTTATCCTTAGATTTTAGGAACAAAGTAGGGTCAATTGTTCCTCTCCTAAACCCCTTAGACACTAGAAATGAAGAAAGCCTTTCATACCAAGCCCGGGGAGCTTGTTTCAATCCATATAAGGCTTTTCTTAATTTGTAAACATGTCTTGGATAGTTAGGGTCCTCAAACCCGGGGGGGTTGTTCTACATAGACCTCTTCCTTAATGATCCCATTAAGGAATGCCGACTTCACATCCATTTGGTGAAGTGTGAAACTCATGTGAGCGGCATAGGCTAGTAGAATTCTAATAGATTCTAACCTAGCTACGGGGGCATAAGTATCATCATAATCTAATCTCTCAACTTGGTTAAACCCCCTAGCTACCAATCTAGCCTTGTTCCTAGTGATTTTGCCTTGGTCATCTAGTTTGTTCCTAAAGACCCATCTTGCGGTTACAATGGTGCAGTCATTGGGCCTAGGAACTAACTCCCAAACTTCACTCCTCTCAAATTGATTTCGCTATTCTTGCATGGATAAGACCCAATCCACATCTCCTAATGCTTCATCAATGGACTTGGGTTCTAATTGAGAGATTAGAGCTATTTGACTAGTTTGATCCCTAAAATAGGACCTAGTCCTTACTCCTTGAGTTACATCACCTACTATTTGGTCAATAGGGTGATCATGGTGATGTCTCAAGGGCCTAGAAGTTGTGGGTTCATTTACTCCTTCCTCATCCTCTAGGGTACTTCTTACTCCCCCTTGATCATTGCCCTCCAACTGTAGGTCTTGGATTCTTTGGGCAAGGGGTTGGACCTCTTCTATATCCTTATCAATTGAGGCCTTTCTAGGGTAGGTACTAGTTGTTTCATTAAACTTAATATTTGAAAACTCCTCAATCACTTTTGTCCTCTTGTTGTAAACTCTATAACCCCTACTAGTTAATGAGTACCCTACTAGAATTCCTTCATCGGCTTTTGACTCAAACTTCCTTAGGTCATCATTGGCCAACCTTGGTGGTGAGTCTTTTGATTTGATTACTCTCTCGGTTTTCGTCGTGTTCACGGAGAATCTAGTAGTTCTCGTGAACACGAAACTCGTGGCTTAGCGAAGTCATCCCGACGATACTCGGCGTGGATACGAATAGAGGCAGTGCTTTCAAGGGACACTAACGGTTGGATCTCGTCCCTTCTTCCAAGTTACGCAAGGTAATTCGTAGAGTAATTTCCTTTTCTGCAAAAATTTTATATTAGGATTATGTGAACACATTGCATGCTTAGGATATATGTTAGAATAATTTAGAAAATTATTCATGCTTTTGTTTTCGCTGCTTGTAATTATGTAACAATTACAATACGTGTCCGCGTCGGCATGCACCCGGTCCCAACAGATAGGACTCAAGAATTTTTGACCTAATCAGAGAATTCCCAGATCTGAATTGATCTGATCGGTCACCAGACCGGTCAGGGTGAGTCCTGATTGGTCGGTGAACCGATCAGGTGTGATACAGAAAGGTTGTTTACAAGCCGTTCAGATTCCAGAAATTTCATAATCGAGTTTTTCCAATTCCCAACTACTCCTAAACCCTTACACAATTAGTTTTGATCCCTTTGATCCTAAAAGGGTTTCCCTAAACTAACATGCAACAAAGCAAAGTCATTTAAAGAGGAATGTTGTTTAAACATCTTAAGAACCGACATGCTCAAGTTGGTTCAAAATCTATATCAGTTCCATAACCCCTAATTTTGTCCATTCAAGAGTCAAGATTTTATAAAAACAAATTTGTATCAAAGCATAATCAGTATGTTCTAAGCATGATCATTAAGTTCCAGACATGTTTGATCCAACCAATTTTGATAACCCATAGCTCTAAGTTTGTCTTAACCCAAAACAGAGTGATACCATTCCATTAAAAGAAATTTCATTTCCCTTAACCAAGCTTTATTTCATATCAAGAATTCAAAATTTTTATGGATTAAGAAAATACCCAAAAATAGGTTTGTGTCAATCTCAATGGATGATCAAATTTCCTAAAACATGCTTATATCAATTCAATTCATAATGTTGCATTTTGTCCAACATGCATTTGTTTCATTTAGAAAGTTCCAAGTACATGCATTAGTCTCATTCAGAAACATACATTGATCACACAAAAACATGAAGTTGCCATGGAATTGTCTAAATTCTCTATAAGGAGGCAGTTAACTAAACTATCTTCATGTATTTATCCAATTTATACAATTTTAGAAAATTCAAAATATTGATCACCAAGACATGAAATTGTCAAAAATCTATAAATACAAGCAATTAAGGGAACCTAACTTAGACCTCAGATATTGCAATAATGAGGTTAAACATCCTAGGCAATTCATATTTCTAATTCAAGTTCGTATCATAATAAAGCATAGTATAATGTCGACAGGAAACTACTCATGCTCCTTTGATCACAATGAGTTCATCATCAAAAAGTTGTACTTTACTAATAAGAAAGTTCACAAACATGTATCTACATTGTGTAGGGAATTCAAGTTTTCAATTGATGTAAATCTAATCGCCTACATTGTGTACATGGTCTTCAATTAATTTGAGGAAATGATAAGCACATCCCTAACTAGGAATGCCTATATGTTTGGAGCACCAAATATCAACCACCCATGTTGATAGATGCTCCCCCTCAACCCATGCTTATACAATTCTAAAGATAAAAGTTTTAGGTACCCAAATTTTGAGACCTAATGCATCAACAATGAGGGACTTAGGCACCCATGCCTTAGTCAATTTCTTTATAACTTTTTAAACCCTAGAATCATTTGATGATCTAAATTGGCTTCTTGACATTAATGATACAAAGCTCGGTTCTTTAGGTCGGTAACCTATACCCGCCTTATTGTAAACCGCCCTTGGGGAGTTAAGAACCATATCTAAGGTTTTTGAGCCGATTGAGAATTTCTCAAGAATAGTCTTGAGATTTTCAATTTCACTCCTCAAAGTCTTATTTTCATTTTCAAGGGACTCATCATGCATAACATCAATTACCTCATCCTTAGAGGTTTTCAGTTTTTCTACTTCTAATTTTAAAGATTTAACTTTGGCCTTAGATTTCTTAAGCATGTTTGTCAAGCAAGCTATTGTTCTATAGCATTTATCTAATTCGGGAGATATTACCTCTTCATCATCCGAAGATGATGAAGGCACGGTTGAGGAACTCCTCGATACGTTATCACTCCCTTCATTTGAGTCCTCTCTTGCCATGAAGGTCATGTGACAGTAACTTTCCTCCTCCTCCTTTTCCTTCTTCTTCTTGTTGTTACCTGCCACAAAAGCAAACTCTTTCTCCTTTGGGCTTAGGTTAGATATCTCATGTAGTTCCATTTCACAAAATAGATCTTCTAACTTAACAATTGAAAGGTCCTTGGAGACCTTGTAGGCATCCACCATGGATGGCCACAAAGCACTCCTAGGAAAAGCTTTAAGAACATACCTTATAAGGTCTCGGTCTTCTACCTTCTCACTGATGGAGTGGAGACCGTTGAGTATCTCTTTAAACCGACCATGAAGTATACTTACAGTTTCATCTTCTTCTATGGACAAATTTTGGAGCTGGCTGAGAAGGAGGTCTTTCTTGGCAGTCCGAGTGGCTTGAGTTCCTTCATGGAGCTCAATGATTTTGTTCCAAAGGTCTTTAGCACTTATGAAAGGACCCACCTTGATCAACTCCTCCTTGGTCATCCCGCATAGCAAGGTGACCACGGCTTTAGCATCGACTTCTCCCTTCCGGACTTGCTCAGCCGACCACCTTGAGAACTCGAGCTCTTTTCCTTCATTATCCTTTGGAGGGGAAAACCCCTCCTTGACAGCGAACCACATGGAGATGTTCGTCTTGAGGTAATACTCCATCCTTAACCTCCAATATGGAAAATCAGTGTCGTCAAGGAATGGAGGTCTGTTTGTACTGAAGCCTTCTCTTCCCATGGCCATCTTGTTGACTCTCGGATGTTAAGCCATTTGAGCAGAGTCTCAAGCTCTGATACCACTTATTGGTGCTTGGATGGCTAGAGAGGGGGGGTGAATATAGCCAGACACTAAAACTTAAATCTTTTGAAGTTTTCTGCACTTGAATGGTTAGCAGCAGCGGTGGAAGAAACACGAAACAAAGTAATACAGAAACCAAACCCCTAAACTAAGTGCAAGCTCAAAACGCTAATAAAGAGGATTTACAAGGTTCGGGGATAACTTGCCCCTACTCCTTGGCGTGCCCGTAAGGTGGGTGATCCCTTGATCGTCGGCAGAATAAGCCCCAGAAAATCCGGATAGAATGGAACCTCCTTCTCGGTGGAGAAACCTCTCCACAGCATTTCAACAGAGTGATGAAGTTAAGCACAAAGAAACACTAGAAGGCTTACAGAGCACTCAGACAGAAGGAACACACCAGCTCTTCACTGAGCTCCACCCAGCACAACTCTCACGCAAGAACTCCCTGCTCTTCGTGTCTGCTTGCTGATGGACTCGCCGAGCTCTCTTCTGTAAGGATCGTTCCGTACGCTAGAGGGGGGTGAATAGCATTTTCCCGAATTCTTGTTCCTACACGGTTAGTTTGCACTGCGGAAACAATAGTAAAATAATAATAAAATCACTAACCAATACTAACGCGGCGATTTTAGTTGGTATCCACCCCGGTCGGGTGACTAATCCAACAATCTGTCGGTGGATCAATCCCCGGATAACCTCCGTCTAGAACTCGTCGCTCCTTGTGGGTGGAGAAACCTCGCCACAACACCAAGGACACTTCCTGAGTATACAAGACTACTAACTTGCCCTATCCAAGCAAGTTTCGTCAAGCAAGATAGTAGTAAACCAGCCCCTTTTAACTAGGGCTCGAATCTGGAATAGCCGCTACCAGTCGACTACCAAATGGCAATCACCTGGTCCCACTCAGATTCGACCGTTACACCACAACCTTCGAAATCTGACAGCCTGTTCCAGCCTATAGCAGTCGACTGCCCCACACCTAAGCCTAGGGTTTTTACAAACCTCTCCGCACTCAAACCCTCCCGGCTTAGCCCTTGAGTACAAACACTCATACTCAGACCCTCACAACCCAGTTGACTCTTCACCAGCAGCCTTGATTGTCGCCTTCACGCTCTCTTCATCTTTGGCCCTCGTCCCTCGGATGCGCACGCAAGCCTCCAGCTTGCCTCCATGCCACCCTTCACGTACGCCTTGAAGTCCGCGTCCCTAGACTCATAATCCCTGCTATCCAACGGTCCCTCAGATGCGCACGTAAGCCTCCAGCTTACTTCCATGTCATCCTTCACCTGAAGACATCAACCAAGTCCATGTGTACCTGTACACCTGCACACTCATGTACACATATGAGAACAACACAAATCCTAACATAACCATATTGCCGCACACATCAAAACATCATGATCCTCCAGATCATCTCAGGGTCGATTGCCCCAACAATCTCCCCCTTTTTGATGTGTCACAATATGTTAAGTTAGGTAAACATACAGCAATAATAGTAGCAAAAGCAATTGAAATTCAAGCATAACACACAAGAGGCAGCCTCCCCCTTAACCTATGCTTTCTCCTAAATTTCAACTCTCATTTGCTAATCCCAAGTTAAGTTCTCCCAACTTAACTCTACAGTCTCATAACTAAACCTAAGTTAAGTTTTAAACCAAACCTAACTTAACACTCAAATTCTCCCCCTTTGACACCATCAAAAAACATTGCCCCAAGCAACTCTAATCCAAGTGCCAAGTGTAGCCAACACTATTTCTGAAAAACCCCTCAGAAATCACAAAATCCCAATCTGCCCCCTTTAGCAGGCGACTGCCAACCTGGCAGGTGACTGCGAGACTGTAGACTGAATTTCCAGCCGAAATTCAGAAATGAAGTAAAAATTCCAGAAAATCCGGAAAAATATAAAACGTTGCAAGCACAATTGTTAAGGTATTCTCTACCCTAGAAAAATTTGGTTCATGAAAAACATCAACCGTGCTTGACTTTTGGTACAAACTTGAAAATTCTCAAATAGTGCCAAGTTAGTATCAAATTGGGAATCCAACCATGATATCCTCTAGTTGCTACTTTCTATCAATTCATCTTGACATTTAAAATGACTCCCAATACTTCCTTTTCCCATTGAAAGCTATTATTTTGGCAAAATTTCCTTTTCTTTATCTCTTGAGTCCAAAATGTCCATCCTTTTATAGAAACATGAGTCTAGCCAAATCATATTCGATAATATATCAATAAAAGATTTCCAAATCATATGATCAACGCATATATAAGTATCAACTTTGACATAAATCTAGTGACATGACCAAACCACACTAGTTTAGGTTTCAAAACATTATCTAGTCATGATAAACTCTTAATAGCATAACAGAAGAATAATAAGAAAGTCACATGACATAAATTTACACATAGAGTACTACATAGAAGTTTTAAGAAAACAGACATAGTCATGACATAAGTCCTAGGAGAGTATCTGGGGCCAAAGCCCGAAGTCATCCAAATATACATCATAATAGGATGTGTTTGAGAGGTATAAAATAAACAACACAGGACACTCTCAAACTGAAAAACTCCCAACGTCTGCGTCAACTGATCAGAAAAACATGTCACCATCACCGCCTGGGGGGGGGGGGGAGGAGGAGGAGCCTGATATGCTAAGTCCCACCGCTGCATCATCTCATACATGGTCTCCTGCCGACTGATAACCCCATCCACTTTTGCCTCAAGCCACTGCTCCGTCTGCCGAAGGTCATGTACATCCTCACGGGTGGCATGAACATCTCCTGGAGCTGGTGGACATCTGATCGGAGCTGAGTGAGCTCCGCACGTGTGACCAGCTCGCCTGGCTCCTCATCTGCCTCAGCGACCTCCGGGGCTCTCTCCAAACAAATCCACCTGCCTGCAATCAATACCCGCCAAGGACAACTGACGCTGACCAATCTGGTCATAGTCCTTTGACAAACGCCTAACCTGACCACCACCCACACGAATACCAAACCGTAGGTGAAAAAACTCAGTCAAAATGTGGCAAAAAGGCATATATATCTTTCCATTAATACTATGGGAAGACTGGCAGATGACACGAAACACCTGCAGGGAGATATCTATATCCAACCTCCTCTCTAATGCATACATCATGACTAGGTGTGGGAGTCTGATCTTAGCCCTCCCTTTGGTGACAATGGGTAGAATGCACTCAACGACAATTTTGTATAAGACATGACTAGCGGGTCTCATGGGTTTAGCGTCAAAAAGACGCTCGGACTCATTTCTATGCCTCCTAAAATAGTGCATATGTATTTGATCAATTGTGACTCCAGGAAGTTCTGACGGTTCTACAACGGTGGGAAAGTAAGTGACTGGATTGTTTGATGCTCTACATTCCAAAAACCTGCTAAACTCATGATTGAAAAGGGAACAGTAACCCCGGCCACCCGGGACTCATATAGATTGTTATCTGAATCAATGCATGTTAAATTTGCATAAAATTCCATGCAGAGATCAATATCTATGTCCTGCTGACAATAAACAAGCTGATCTAGCCGAAAATGCGTGATCATCTTAGCTAATGGAGGCGACTTTTCTTGAAAGAATGCCTTATTTAGATAGCGACAATTCATTACTACAAATTCGTTGTCCTCAAATCTTCTCTTGAACTCCAGGGATCTAAATCTCGACTCTCCTTGACTTGGTTGGGATGACCCTTCACCCCTAGACCTCTTAGTAGCCATCCTAAACACCATGCATACACATGCATGCCAAGACAACCCCCCAAAAACGGAAACACATCAAGAAATACACATAAAAATACCATGTTAGTGCTAAAACATTGCTTAATGAAGAAAAATGAACCTTCAAACGTAATACCTTTTCATTCTTCTCATGTTGACTTGAGTTTTGAGAATGTGGCTTGAAAAGAAGAGGTTTTAGCAAGCCCTAGAAGTAGATCGAGGTTGAAGGAGGGCTTAGGAAGGAGTTTTAGGGCTCGGGAGAGATTGAGGACGAGAGAGAGACTTGGGAGATGAAGAAATCGTCAGGGATGAAATGCCAAAACCCTAGGTTTGGCCATCCCTGCGCGGTCTCAGCCTTATAAAGCCGCGCCTAGCAGGTGATTGCCCCATGGGCAAGTGCCTGCGAGAACCCACAGAAGGTTGTGTTCATTGGCAGGTGACTGCCCTATTGGCAGGTGACTGGTACCTGAAAACTTAGTTTTTCAGGCCGAGATTCAGTAATGCAGTATTAATTCCATAAATTCCCAAAAAATCTGAAACTTTGTGGGGAGATTTGTGAAGCCAATATCTACTTGGGAAAAATATAATTTCACTCAAAACTATCCTGAATCCCAAGATTGGCACGAAATCCTATTCTTTCTAAAGTGTATCATGAACCTTTTTCCCAAAGGTTCTAATTTTGACCTCACCTTGATGCTTCTTCCCACGCTCATCCATAATCACTTCATGGCATCAAGTTACATGGTATTTAAGTATTAATACCAATTTGTCTCAATTAAACTTCCAATTTCACCTTTTTCACTATAATTCCCCTTTTAGTGTGCCAATTTTCTAGGATTAAGACCAACCTTAGCCTTTTAAACATCTTGGCACACCCTACAGTCTTCTTCAATCTCCTAGAAGGAAACCACCTGAGATCCATTGACCATGGAGCTCCCTTTGGCTTCTAGGGCTCTCCCTTGAGCTCCTAGTCCTAGTTACCTCCCTAGGTAACTCTTCTACAAAGGCAAGCCCACACCGGTGCTCCTCCGGTGCTTCTTGACTTTCCACTACCACCTTTTTAACCCTATAGACCTTTCTCTTGATCAATTTCTTTTCTCTTCTTTCAAATGGCTTTTCTTTGTCATCGTTGAGTTTTTCTCTACCATAGTTATAGGGCATCCTTGAGTATGATACTTTATCAATATTAGCCCTCCTAGAATTAAATCCTAAACTTGGCCTATCATTCCTATGATTTTGACCCTTTGATATCATGTTCAATTCCTTGGATCCTTGAATTACTCTACCAATGTTTCTTTCCAACTCATCAAGTTTTGCTCTTAAAGCTTGGTTTTCCTTTTCTAACTTCCTAACCTTAGGATCACTAGACCTAATTTGATCATTTCTAGATCTACTTATTTGTCTAGACATTTTTCCCTTTCTCTTAGGGTTTATCCCTTGGTCCTTAGCCTTAGAATTTCTAGATTTATCATGAACCACAGAATTCTTGGTGTTTTGGCACACAAAAATGTTTCTATTCCTATCATGATATTTAAAACCACAAACACGCATGGGCAAGCAATTGCTATTAATTCTATCAGTCAAACAACCATTTTGAGCATTCATTGAAAAATTGGAAGCATAAGTAAAGTGAGAGGTTACCTCCCTTACCCTTGAGGCTCCCCCTTGATTAGTGCTCCTCTTCCTTTCTGCTTTCTCCCATTTTCTAAGATGCTCCATCTTTTTCAACTCTCCTTTCCTTGGGCATTTTGTATGGTAATGCCCTAGCTCCCCGTATGTGAAACATCGGATGTTCCTTCTTTTCTTTTGATCTTCCTTGTTCCTACAACCCGTATTAGATTTAAACTGAATGAATTTGGGCTTAGGAATTACCTCCTTTTTACCTAGTGGGCACTTATCCTTGTAGTGCCCCTTTTTGTTGCAACCAAAGCAGGTGATGTGATGTTTTGATTTAGCTTTGACACAGGTGGTAATCTTTTCTTGCTCTTGAATGGTTAAGGGTCTCTCCTCCCCTTCAACATTTGAATTTGTCATTTCTTCTTCTTCTTCAGATGGAATGGATGCTTCTCCACTCACTTCCTCCTCTTCACTTGAAGAAATTGACACTTCACTTAATGATGTGGATGATTCATTTCTCTCCTTTTCTTGAATCATGAAGCTCACTTCATTGGAATCTTCTATTGGTTGAGCTTGGATGGTGTTCTTATGAAAATCTTCTATTTTGTTCCACAATTCATGCGCATTTTCATATGCCCCTACACCACTCAAGACATTGTTAGGCAAAATATTTATTAATACACCACTTACCTTCTTGTTTGCCCTTGCTAGGTCTTGTTTTTCTTGACTCTAATACCTAGGCCTAAGCCTTTTCCCGTGCTTATCCTTTGGAATTTCATAGGGTTCTTCAAGCACCACCATACACTCCCACTCCATTCCAAACCAATTCTTCATCCTCGCCCGCCAATAGTCGAAATCTTCATGATTGTAGGGCGGCGGAGTGTAGATGTCGTCCCCCAACTTATCTTCCATCTTCTCTTCTCCTCTAGCATTTGCTCCTTTGGCGATTAGTCCAATAAGAGCGGTCCTTCGCTCTGATACCAATTGTAAGGATCGTTCCGTACGCTAGAGGGGGGGTGAATAGTGTTTTGCCGAATTCTTGTTCCTACACGGTTAGTTTGCACAGCGGAAACAATAGTAAAACAATAATAAAATCACTAACCAATGCTAACACGGCGATTTTAGTTGGTATCCACCCCGGTCGGGTGACTAATCCAACAATCCGTCGGTGGATCAATCCCCGGATAACCTCCGGCTAGAACTCGTCGCTCCTTGTGGGTGGAGAAACCTCGCCACAACACCAAGGACACTTCCTGAGTATACAAGACTACTAACTTGCCCTATCCAAGCAAGTTTCGTCAAGCAAGATAGTAGTAAACGAACCCCTTTTAACTAGGGCTCGAATCTGGAATAGCCGCTACCAGTCGATTGCCAAATGGCAGTCACCTGGTCCCACTCAGATTCGACCGTTACACCACAACGTTCGAAATCTGACAGCCTGTTCCAGCCTATAGCAGTCGACTGCCCTAGAGCAGTCGACTGCCCCACACCTAAGCCTAGGGTTTTTACAAACCTCTCCGCACTCAAACCCTCCCGGCTTAGCCCTTGAGTACAAACACTCATACTCAGACCCTCACAACCCAGTTGACTCTTCACCAGCAGCCTTGACTGTCGCCTTTACGCTCTCTTCATCTTTGACCCTCGTCCCTCGGATGCGCACGCAAGCCTCCAGCTTGCCTCCATGTCACCCTTCACGTACGCCTCGAAGTCCGCGTCCCTCGCCTCATCATCCCTGCTATCCAACGGTCCCTCAGATGCGCACGTAAGCCTCCAGCTTACTTCCATGTCATCCTTCACCTGAAGACATCAACCAAGTCCATGTGTACCTGTACACCTGCACACTCATGTACACATATGAGAACAACACAAATCCTAACTTAACCATATTGCCACACACATCAAAACATCATGATCCTCCAGATCATCTCAGGGCCGATTGCCCCAACAGTTGAAACATGCAAACCCTTTACATCTTGTGCAGAATATATATATATATATATATAAGGATTTGATCTTCTGAGCGACAAAAGATGCGCGCCCAAGCGCGACAAGCTTCCTGATCGGTCACCAGACCGATCAGGAAGTCTCCGAGGGCGGCGAGGAGGGTGCGACGAGCTCGACGGGTTCACGTGTCCCTCATGGTTATAGTATGGTGTTCGGGGCGGCGGCCGGAGGCCGGCGTTGGTCAGCAAGCCCCGACGGGTTCACGTGTCCCTCTTGGTTATAGTATGGTGTTCGGGGCGACGACCGGAGGCCGGCGTTGGTCAGCAAGCCCCGACGGGTTCACGTGTCCCTCTTGGTTATAGTATGGTGTTCAGGGCGGCGGCCGGAGGCCGCCATTGGTCAGCAAGCCCCCAACGGATTCACGTGTCCCTCTTGGTTATAGTACAGTGTTCGGGGCGGCGGCCAGAGGCACTTGCCGCCCTCGGAGAGTGACTGATCGGTCTGGTGACCGATCAGGATGCTTGTCGCGCATGGGCGCGCTGATTTTGTCGCTCAGGAGATCACTCCTATATATATATATATATATATATATATATATAAACAACTTCCCAAACATACAATACCAAATGCCCAAAAGATCAAAGTGTGCAATTCAAACAAATAAAAGGTACTAAAACAACTATCATTTCACTACATCATCAACTCAGAAAAGAAAAACTCAATATCCTAAAGCGGAGAATGACATCAAATGCAAGAAACGACCTTCGGGTGTGCGTTGCCTAGTACCAACCAGCACAGCCATCAAGACCTTCTATTTGCTCGTTACCTACACCATATGGACCTAGTGAGTCTAAGACTCAGCAAGTTCAACTGTTATAATAAGAAATAAACATACTTGCACATGCTTTTTAATATCAATCGTTTGGAAAATAGCTTGAACGTTTTATAATAATAATTTAAAACTCTAACATTTAACTCTACGTAACTTCGCACTTTAATGGAACATTAACATGAAATTCTAGATCAACATTTAACATTAGAATAGATAAATGAATTTATTTCATTGATTGTGGCTACCTTACCTCAACCTCTGTTTCGTTTGGCCAAACATTTACCTTAGTACTAACTTTGGTAGTGGTCACCGATATCCTCTAAGCCAGATCCCACAACCCATTTTTCCTCTGATTTGATAAAGGATCCGGTATCCTCTAAGCCAGACTCCTCTACCCGGTCATCGGTATCTTCTAAGCCGGATCCCACAACCCCTTTTTCCTATGATTTGATAAAGGATTTTGGTATCCTCTAAGTCGGACTCCTCTACTAGTCACATTGCCACTTACAAATTCACATTGTTAAAACAAAACAGTTTACATTTCTTGCATTGAAAGTCATTAAAAAAAAAGTTTACGTGGCATACTAAAATAAATACTTAAACTTTAATGCCTCAAAACTTACTAATAGTTATGATAAAAGAATTAAAGGTGCTTATACATGGGTAATAAACAAAAATATTCTTTTAGGGATTCTGCCACGTGCCCTTACCTCAATTTCCCCCATCTTTTGCCATCTTCCACCCCTTTTGAATGCCGCCCTCCTCGACATAGCAACACTCCCTTCTCTCCCTCAAACTCTTTCATTAGCCGCTAGATGTGTCCATGAGGACACTAACTCTAAATTTCCCCAAACTCGGACACTAAACCTCACCTCGCAACTCCCCTTCGACCCTTCTTGACGTTGTCCCTGTTGGGTATGGCTTGGTGGGTTTCCCTAGCGAATACTTGGCCGTCCTTGAGAGACCTCTCCATGTCTACGGATTAAAAATTAATCCGAATGGAGACCCGTCTCCCAATGACCATCTCGTCATCGTATCGTTCGGTACAAATTATAACTTGTCCAATCACAAAGAAAGAGCCTTGTAATTCTTCTAACCGAACGACCGTGGAAGAGACGACGAGTGGATCGCCAGTTCTTGTGTTTATGGTCGGGGTCCAATTAATTAATTATTATCTAAGATTAACAATAATCAAAACAATAATAATTAATTAACATCAACATGAAATGACAAAGCAAAACAATAAGGCACCGAAAGAACAATAGGAGCCAAGGAAGAGAATTATACCTTCCGTTACCTTACGATCTTCAACCGTATGACTCTCCCCTCTTGGACGTCGTATGGGCGACGATCTATCAAGAACTGTGGTCACCAAGTTGATCCCTTCTCCCTGCGCCAACCAATCCCTAACCAAAGGGATGCTGCCGGCTACTCCAAGGAAGAAGATAATCCGAACACAAACCTTACTAATTCTTTCCTCAACCGGCGACGCCAACTTTGCTTAGAGAAGTCCAACCTGCCATGAGCAGATTTTCTCCAATATGCCCGAAGAAAGTTGTCGTTCTGCTCCTCTAAAAATTGCCGTGAGGCAATTTACTGCTTGCTTCAAGAAATTGCCAATTTCCTTTTTCCTCCAACAAATTGCCGTGCCGTGAGGCAATTTGCTACTTGCCTTAAGCAATTGCCGTGAGGCAATTTGCTACTTGACTCAAGCACCTCAAATTGCGTGAGGCAATTTGTTGCTTGCATCAAGAAATTGCTAGGCAATCGCCAAGAAAGTTGTGTGAGCAACTTGAACCAAGAGGCGCTGATCAGTAGGCTTGGAGGAATTGCAGCCTAGGAGAAACCGAGCAGCCTTCTTTCTTCACAGGAGTCGGCGCCGCACTCAATCCGTGAGAGAGAGAGAGAGAGAGGGGAAGAGGAGAGAAAAAACTTAGGGTTTTTTTGTGTTCTCTTGGATCAAAAAAATTGGATCATTGGTTTCATGCCACATGGGGTATATATAGGGCTACGATGGGGACCATGAGGAGGAGTTGAATCTTGGCCTACTAATGGATCCAAACCCGATCCATTAATGAAGATTCATTCCACTAAAGGATCCTTATTGAATTACCTCACCAACCCTATATTTTCATATGAGCTTCACTTATTATGAGTCATCCATCCCCGTGTTTAAGATATCGAATGCCCGTCAATTAATTTAAATTACTGACAAATTAAATTAATTAACTTCTAGATCCTTGATTAGTACCACTTAACCTTATTATCATGTTGGATCAAATCCACCTGCAGGGTTTAACATGATGAACCTTTTGAGCTCATCAAAGGGGCATTATCATCCCGACTCACCAGGACACGGATTTCGTCAATAATCAACGACACACCATATAATTAATATTATTTCCCAACTTATCGGGCCTATCGATCTAACAAAATAGATCTCGCCCATTGGTAAATCAAAGAAATAATAATTAATCATATGTGCCCGTTATTATATCGAGATTTAGGGATTGTACTCCATAATAAGATCCAATCTAATTATCAAGTTAGTACAAATTGGATTATCTCTGATTTTGGTCCTGCTCAATGCACACAAAGTACACTAGTATAATTCTATGGCCAAGACCAACCACACCTAATTACACTACAACCATCCCGATGATTTGTCCAATTCCATCTCGGCTATGAGCCTCTACTTATACTAGGCAAGAGACTGATAATATGATCTTCCGTGTGCCACCACACACCATGTTATCTACAATGCAAAATAAAGGACTTTTATGCATGTACTAATATAAACAAGCATCTAGTGTTGTTGTAATTCTCTTTTAAAAAATATAAATGATTATATATAAAAGAAGCAAGTCTTTTAGTATACACATCTAATAGTCCCAGCCCTGCACAACTCTTCTCAGCCCCCACAACATTCATAAAGATCAAAACGACACACTTTCAACCTAATACAGCTCGCATAAATCTCCAAAATGACACAACTTTCAACCTATCACTGCCCCAACTCTTTTCCTCTATACATCATCATCTCCGCAACCTTCCGATCACCTTACAAACCTCCACAACGCAGTAGGAAATCCCTCAAAAACCAGCAGAAGAATTTCCAAATCAAAAGAGGAAGGAGGATATTAAAACTTCTTCAATACATTGCAAAAATCGAATGAAACATAATTAACATTAATAAATCATACCCATAACACCAAAACCAGCATAATACGGTCCTTATAGTGCATTAAACAAAAGTAAGAAGCCTTGCCTTACAAACACCTTCTCAGCCCCTCAAACCCCCTTCCAACGTCCCTACCCCAGTAGAAATTCCTGAAAATTTCAGCATCAAATCTTTGAGTAAAAAGGTCATAGAATTTCATCTAGACATTGCAACGATTGAAGAAAAATGTACTTGTTAATAATAAGACATGCATCTACCTCAAAACATTCATATTATGACCCATAGTAAAAGGTTAGAAATCTTGCCTTAGCATTTTGCGTACGAAAAGATATCGATCGAGATGTGGGAGAGTGACGGAAGACAATCAAGAAAATTTTTCTTCCAAGAATTCCTCAACTTTTACACAGTTTTTGAGATGGAATTGGTTAAATGGGTTTGCGGCTAAGAACCTTAGGCTAGGAGATGAAAGTTCTTTTCCAAAAATCCTCTATTTATTGAGATTGAAACCCTAAAAAAAATTTTATAAAAAATTTAAATATGAATTTCTCAAAATTTAAAGGCAATGCTTTAAAAAAAACTTACATTACATTACTTACCTTATTATATATGTATAATTTATTTCATGCAAATTATATACTTTTGACACTATAATCCCCCCCTAATGAATTTCGTCCTCGAAATTAACTTACCGAATAACTCTGGATATTTATTTCTCATATCAACCTCGGTCTCCCAAGTCGCCTCTTCTTTAGAGTGATTCAGCCACTTAACTTTGACCATCTGGATAATATTTCTATGTAGCTTCCTCTCTTGTCAGACTAATATCTGTATAGGCTTCTCCTTGTAGGACAGGTTTGGTATAAACTGCAATGGTTCATAGTTCAGTACATGCGATGGATTCATCATATACTTCCTTAGCTTCGACACATGGAACACATTATGCACCCTTGTAATTCATCATATTGTCACGCCTCAAGACTGCTGATCCAATAAAATCGGATAGCATCTCCCCTGTCCGACGGACAATTTACACATACATACAAACATCCACGCAGTATAAATGACCTCTGACCTCAAAACGGATATATATTATAAGGAAATAAAGGCATCACAGTACGGAAAATTGTAAAACTCACCTGAGTTGCCCCCGGGGCAGGCGCGCAGCAAAACAACAACACAAAGTCCAACAGAGGACTCAAAAATACAATATCGCACGAATGAATCACAATTACAAGTCCACGATGTAAAAATAAGTATAAAGTATAGAACATGCTATAAAAAGAAAGCGAAACACGTGGAAGCACCCATCAAACGGAGTCGTGGGGACTAGGGACTGGCAACTGGGCTCCTCCGGCGATCTACCAACCTAAAAACAAAACATTGTGATGGGTGGTGAGTCCAAGTGGACTCTGCAGGTATAGAGAAAAATATGCATAACTGAATAAATAGCTGAATAAGCTATACAGAAACAACAGGATACAGTCTCGATAGGTATATCAGAATATGCATAACTGAAAGTAACAAATGACTTACATACCAAAAATTAATCTATCCTGATCATAAAAAGGACTCGTATCATACGAGCACGTGCAGGGTCATCAAACCACACAAATGGTATATCCTGTATGTGCATGTCAAACATATGCAGCAATCACAATCAAATGCATAATACATTATATGCACATGATGTAATGACATGGTCACCCCTAACACCAGTCCAGCTACCGAGGCATGTCATATACGTCGGCCGAGTGGGTAGAGCTGTGACACTTTCCGCACTCTGCCATCACTGCTCCTAAGTGACCGAGTGGACAGGATGCTGGTGTAGCTCTCGCTTCGCCCCATGTATATATGGGGAAGATATCTTTCTCATCTGCTCTGGTCTATGGGAAGAGAAGAGATCCCTGCTTGCTATTACGCTCCGAAACCACTACCCATGAGCGGTCGAGCGGAGCAGTACAGAGCAAATGCACACACCCAAGGTATCCACTAACCCATGAGTGGCCGTGTGTGCATATCATGTACCAGGTGATGGGCTCAGACCACAAGGGAGCCGATGGTTGCCGGCATGCAACGAATCGTCCATGGGGCATGACTCTAACACATGCAACCCCTACCAGGTCATCAACACATAACTCAACCTAAAATGCACAGGTCGAAAACATATACCATAACTCAATCATCATACATCTAGATACACATGTAAGTATCACTATAATCAAATCAATGCAATCCATACAGTAAAATGCTACCCTATCTACGTACACATGTTCACACAAGTACTGTATAGAATCAGATAGCAATAATCGAGACTGTATGAAAAGAAATCTAGATTATATCCAAGATCAAGCATAAGTATCAAGCAGTATAACAAACGGTAGCAGATTAAGATAAATAAAACCTACTGCATATAATATCAATAACCATGCATAAAGATAAAGTGGAACTATAGAGACAAGCAAGAAGTACCCGTTTCCAAATAGAAGAAGTCCGTATCAAATGAGAAGAGAACCACCTGCCAATAATCAGCAGTGATAAATCTAAGTCAAGTCCCTGTATCAAGGACATATTTAATTAGCTATTACACAGAAATGGTAATTAGCTAATAAATCCCTAAATCATACTAGAGTTAACCTAATCGTTCCTTTTCTATTTAATTACTTCTAATTAAATGAAAAGGTTCCTAATTATCCCGTGTAATTAAGGTTAGATTCACTTTAGGTTTAATCCTAAATTCCAATCCATCACGGCTAGGTGTAACATTGTGCCAAATTCCATACCAAACCCACCATTAGTCCTAATCTAATGTACCCACCAGGTTAGATCAGGTTTCATCTCCAAATCTACAACTCCAACCCTCACAACATCTCCCTTTCACAGGACATCCAACCCAAACAAGCTACGTATCATGATCCTCCAAGGAACCCTGCTCACGGTGGTGGAAGAAATACACAGGGCAGCAAGGTAAGCTTAACACCTATCCATTAGATTGACCAAATCGCGTCAAGGCCTTGTTTGGTCCTAGGCAGTCCCACCACAAAATCCATAGTAATATGCTCCCACTTCCACTCGGGAATAGGATTACTCTGAAGTAACCCAGCAGGTCTCTGGTGCTCTGCCTTAACCTGCTGGCATACTAGGAATCGGGCTACGAAATCAGCGATATCTCGCTTTATTCCGTTCCACCAGTAGGAACGCCGCAGGTTTTGATACATGCGGGTGCCACCTGGATGGATAGAGAATCGGGAGCGATGTGCCTCCTGTAGTAGCTCCTCCAGAATAGGGTGTGCTTCTGGTACGCACAACCTCCCGCGGAAATACAAGACACCCTCGTCGTCTCGTGAAAAATCAGACTGCTGCTCTGTGGCTGCTCGGTTGCCGAGAAATTGCAGATAGTGATAACTCGCCTGAGCCTCTCTGATTCTCGTCCGGATAGAAGACTGAGCAACCATGGTCGCTAGAATACCCCTCAGTCTGACCCTGCTCCTCTATACCCAACTTTGAGAAGCTCTGAACTATCTCGGTAACCAGAACCCGATGGCAAGCCAATACTCCTCTGAATTTCCTACTCAGTGCGTCAGCGACTACATTAGCTTTCCCAGGGTGGTAATTAATGGTATAATCGTAGTCCTTCAGGAACTCCATCCACCTCCTCTGTCGGAGGTTGAGCTCCTTCTGCGTGAACAGGTACTTGAGGCTTTTATGGTCTGTGAATATCTTAAAAGTGATCCCATACAAGTGTCTCTAGATCTTCAAAGCAAAAATGATGGCTGCCAACTCTAGATCGTGTATAGGGTAGTTCTTTTCATGCTCCTTCAGCTGTCGAGAAGCATAAGACATTACCTGCCCATCCTGCATCAGAACGACACCTAATCCCTGATAGGACACATCCGTATAAAGCACAAATCCGTCCTCTCCTGATGGTAGAATGAGGACGGGTGCAGACACTAACCTCTGCTTCAGCTCCTGAAAATTGGTCTCGCAGGCCTCTTACGAGGTGAACTTCACGCCTTTCCTGGTAAGGTGTGTCAACGACATAACGATGGTAGAGAAACCCTCTACGAAACGTCTGTAGTAATTGGCCAATCCTAAGAAGCTGCGAACCTCTTGAACTGACTTCGGCTGCTCCCAACTAGTGACAGCCTCGATCTTCTGGGAGTCTACTGAAATACCTCTGCTGGAAACCACGTGTCCCAGAAAACCGACTGAGGGTAGCCAGAATGCACACTTGTTGAATTTCGTAAATAAGCGCTCCCGTCTGAGAGCCTCCAAAACAATGCGAAGGTGTTATGCGTGCTCCTCCTCGGAACGTGAATAGATCAAGATACCATAAATGAAGACAATAACAAACTGATCAAGGTACTTTAGGAATATGCGATTCATCAAATCCATGAATACCGCTGGAGCGTTGGTAAGCCCAAATGGGATTACCAAAAACTCATAGTGCCTATATCTAGTGTGAAATGCTGTCTTCTGAATGTCTGAGTATCTGACTCTCAGCTGATGATATCCAGACCGCAGATCAATCTTAGAATATACTGATGTATCTCTGAGCTGATCAAACAAATCCTCTATCCGTGGCAAAGGGTATTTGTTCTTGATGGTTACTTCATTCAATTGTCTGTAGTCAATGCATAACCTCAAAGAACCATCGTTCTTCTTAATGAACAGAACAAGTGAATCCCAAGGAGATACGCTCGGTCTGATGAACCCTCTGTCTAGTGACTCTTGGAGTTGGACCTTCAGCTCGCCTAACTCTTTCGGTGCCATATGATAAGGAGCTTTATATGCTGGTGCAGTCTCCAGAATCAACTCAATGGTGAACTCTATCTGTCTCCTGGAAGGAAGACCAGGTAGCTCCTCTGGAAAGACGTCCGGAAAATTCCGAACCACTGGAATATCCGAAAGTGAGGTGCTATTGCTATCATCTACGCTGATCATTGATAACAAGAAGCCCTGACAGCTCTGTGATAGCAATCTTTTTGCCTGAAGCGCAGAAATAACATATATGCCGTCATCTTGGATGCCGATGAAATCCCACAAGGGTTGATTCGGAGGCCGAAAGGTGATCACCCTCGTCCGGCAATCAACAGTGGCATGGTACGCTATGAGCCAGTCCATGCCGAGAATGACGTTAAAATCTACCATCTCGAGTACCAGCAAGTTTACGGTGAGAATCATACTACCAAAGTCCAGTGGGCAAGCTCTGACCTCCTGAGTGATACCCAATGTCTCACCAGACGGTAAAGACATAGATAACCGCCGTACCCTAGGGGTAGGTATCCTACTAATCCTAGCCATGAATATCCGTGAAATAAAAGAATACGAGCTACCAGTATCTACTAATAAGTCTGTAGGAATTGAATATAGAGAAATAAAACTGCGGAAGACCGATCCATCGAACTCAGCCTCCTCTCGGGTAACGACATAAACTCGAGAGTGCACTGGAAACTACTAGTTGTCTTCTTCTTCTGGTGCTACTTAGAAGACTGGAGGACCCTCATGCAAAACGTCCAGACTTCTGAGGCCGTAAAGATACCCCACAATGACACTGAGCTATTTGACTCTGACTACCACGCTTCTGCCCCGTAGCCTGAGGTGGCTGAGTCTGAGCTGAACCCTGAGCTGACTCCTTCCCTTTCTTCTTCACTCCATTCACCTGCTGCTGTGCCATCTCTATCAGAAGGGCTTTCTCTAAAGCCTCATGGTACGATGTTGTACTAAATCCAGCAATTCGAACCCTGATATACCCAGCTAGTCCCTGGGTAAAGTGAAGCATACGGGATCTGCCCTCGGCGACCAACCGGGGGCAGAATTCAGCCAAGCAGTGGAATTCAGCATTATACACCATAACTATGCGGTTCCCCTGCTAGAGAGTCAAGAACTTTTGACGCTAAGACATCTGATATGCTATTGGAATGTACTGGCTCTCAAACACCTCTTGGAAGACGACCCAGGTGAGGTGCTGCTCTCCAATAATCATGCGCTGCGAGGCCCACCAGGATACTGCCTCGTCCCGCAAATGATAGGTAGCCAGATTTGCCTTCTCCCACTCTGATCATGCCATGTAGTAGAATGTACCCTCTAATATCTCTATCAAGGAGCGGGCAACCTGGGGGTCAGGTCCTCTATGGAACAAAGTGAATCGGCCTTTCACCGACTCTGCAATTGTCGGTATCTGTACTCTGGCTCTGGTCCAGTCTGTCGGAACAATAGGATTCACTAGTGGAACTGCAGTAGGTACCAAAGCAGGAGTTGCAGGCGGAACAATGGGAAATCTTGGAGCCGGAGCCACTGGTGGGATTGGGTAGACTACCGGAGTCGGATCGACTAATGGTACCACAGGATAACCCGTAAGGGGCACTGATGGGGGAACTAATAAATACGCAAATGCCGACATCACTGAGGGTGTGGGTGCTACTGGATGCACTGCAGGGGGTGCCGATGGTGGTACTGCTGGATACGGAACTGCAGACACCGCTGGAGGTGTAGCAGTAGGTACCACTGACGGTACAGTCGGATATATGGTAGTAGGTATTGATGTCGGTACTGTGGGTATAACTGGAGTAGTAGTCGCGGTGGAACGGTCGGAACCGCTGACAGCAGTGGAGATGGGGCCCTCGGAACAATCGGAGGAGTCTATACACGATTCACCGGCTCCGTCTCTATCAGTCTCTCGGGTGACCCTGTCGCCGGAGACCCTACAGTAGTCTTATGTGGCTGCCTTGGACCACGTCTCAGCACGGGAGTTCGTCTACCCCGAGTCAAACCTGTTACAATGTTACACAAGTATTACTAATGGTATAAGCCAACTAACGTTACCAATTTACACGATTGTCACCCCGAGATATCCCGTCGCTGCTAGGCCCTAGAGTTTAAATCACGTCGCGAAAACGACTCCGAAGATCCGAAATATACTCGGGTAGATCTCAAGTCCAAGCTCCGACACCTACCAAGTAGGTATCAGATTTAACTCCGGAAAATCCGAAATGACTCGCCAAACCTTGGCTCTGATAAATATCCCCACTCTATCTAGGATATCAAATGGCCGAATGAACCTTAGACTCAACTTTCCTTTCTTTTCTAATCTCCTAACACCCTTCATCGACGCAATCCTCATAAAGATATAATTACCCATTGTTAACTCGAGATTTCATCTTCTCTAATTGGCATAACTCTTCTTCCAACTTTGAATCGGCAGTCTGCTGTACCATCTCTAGCCCAATCTCCGTTCTCTCTCTAACCTCATCCCAGGGTAATCTACACTCTCTCTCATAAAGTGCATCGTAAGGAGCCATACCTATAGACTACTGATAGCTGTTGTTATAGGTGAACTCCACCAGAGGTAACTTTGATTCCTAACTCCCTTGGAAGTCGATCATACAAGCACGCAATAGATCCTCTAAAATCTATATCACCCTCTCTGATTGGAAAGTGCATCGTAAGGAGCCATACCTATAGACTACTTATAGCTATTGTTATAGGTGAACTCCACCAGAGGTAACTTTGATTCCTGACTCCCTTGGAAGTCGATCATACAACCACGCAATAGATCCTCTAAAATCTATATCACCCTCTCTGATTGGCCATCTGTTTAAGGATGGAATGTCGTATTGAATGATAAGTTCGTCCCCATGGTAATGGAGACCCTTCTAGAAAGAAGAAATGAATCGTGGGTCCCTGTCAGATACTATAGAGACTTGGATGCCGTGCAACCTGACTATCTCCCTAATATATAATTCTGCATACTATGTCATGGAAAAAGTCATCTTTACAAGCAAAAAGTGTGTAGACTTGGTAAGACGGTCAACTATCACCCATATGGCGTTTAAGCCCTTCACTGCCCTCGGTAACCCCATCACAAAATCCATTGTGATATTCTCCCACTTCTATTAGGGGATTGGAAGTGGTTTAAGCATCCTGGCATATTAGACACTTAGATACAAAATGCATGATGTCTCGTTTCAGGCCACCAATACAACTATTGCAGGTCTCTATACATCTTGGTACTCCTTGGATGGGGTAGCCATCCTCCTCTACATACAACATACAACCCTTAGACTCAATCCTCGGTCTCCACTTTTGCAATTGCTTATTGGATAACTGTCCCTTGTTGATTCTTTCCCTCAAGGCAGACTGCACTACTAGACAATATACTCTAGGAGCATTGCCCGTAGCATAAATCTCAAGATCGAACCTCTGGATCTCCATCCGAAGAGGTTTCCATACCGATATCTGTGCTACAACTGCTGTCTTACGACTCAAGGCATCCGCAAGTACATTAGCTTTCCCTGGGTGTAGCTAATATCACAATCATAGTCCTTCTCAAGCTCAAGCCAATGCCGTTGCCTCATGTTCAACTCTTTTTGTGAGAAGAAGTATTTGAGACTCTCATGATCGATGAATATTTTGCACTTCTCACCGTACAAATAGTGTCTCCAAAGTTTTAAGGTAAAGACCACCGCTGCTAGCTCGACGTCATAAATTGGGTAATTCTTTTCATGCATCTTCAATTGTTTGAAAGCATAAGCAATCACCCAATCTTGTTGCATCAACACGGCGCCCAACCCGAGCTTAGATGCATCTGTATACAGTTACATAGTTACCTTGCCCTGCTAGTATAGCTAGGACTGGCGCTGTAGTAAGAGCTTGTTTCAATTCATCGAAACTCCTCTGTCATTTGCTCCCCAATCATACTTTGCATTTTTCTTTGTCAATGCTCTCAATGGTACCGCGATACTTGAAAATCCCTTGATGAATTTCCGGTAATAGCCAGCTAAGCCTAAGAAGTTGCGTATCTCAGATGGATTTCTAGGCACTACCTAGTTCTTCAGAGTCTCGACCTTTGAAAGGTCCACTTTTACTCCTTTGTTCGAAATAATGTGGCCTAAGAATCAAGGTTTTAAGTTTCGACCCGTGCCGATGTTTCGGTCCCAGACCGGAACGATACGGTTTCGGTATCGTATCGTTTCGTGCCGGTATGGTTTCGGTATTTTTTATTTATATATAATAATTATTAGATAAATATATATTTATTGTGTATAATTTAAAAATAAGTTGTATGTTGATTTGATATAAGTTTTCAATTATTGAACAACTTAATATTGTTAAGAAAACAATTAAATATAACTTTCTTTAAAGAAAATTGATCTATCAATAACTCGAAATAAAATTGATACATTACAATATGTTACCTAACTAATACCAAAAGGAGTGATGTGAATCAGATGAAGACATTGGTTCTTGTAGCATTCTGCTTAGATCAATTCCATAGTTCTGTAACGCCCAAATTAAATAAGCATCCCATGACATGGAATATTGATACTGATTTCTCCACATGTCCATCAGTGTATCTCGATTCATCACTGGAAGTTGGACTTGAACTGGCACCATTGAAATCGGAACAAGTACAGGCACAGGATAAGGATAAGGATAAACATATGCCTCTGAACTGTGGTATGATGGATCACCATATGATGCATTAGAGCTATAATAAGAAGGCTGAGAGTATGATGAACTTCGACCAGAATCAATGTCAGCTAAACTCTGTCGCATATCTTGATAATTGTGAGCTTTCTTTTGTTTGCCATCCTTATTTCGACGTTGATATTGAATAGGTCTAGCTCCATGATCATCATCTTAAGTTGCATGTGTGTAATCTGCCTCACATGTCCATGGCTCCGGTGCTTGAGTAGGGGGATCATAATTTTGACCACCAGATGCATCGCCACTATCATCACTTGCATGAGTACTTGCACTGCTATTAACTTCTCGTCGGACTACAGTATCAGAAGGTGATGATGTTTCATCACTGTCATCATGTTCTTGTTCATCAATTGCATCAAGTGGATTTTCTCTAATTCTCAATTGACCCCTTCCTGTAAAAGCAGGATGCTTGACTTTTTCTTTCTTTTTAGTAAAAACTGCAGGAGCTTTACCTTTATCTGTGAACTTTGGTTGGGTTTGGGATGTTTCAGAATGTCTTGATCGAGATCCAGAAAATCGAAATTCTTGATCAAAAGCTTCATCATAATCTTCTCCCTCCCTGATATCTCCTGTAGTTTGTATTGTTTCAATCTGTTGAGTAAGAAATTGAGATGGTCGTGGTGGGTCTCCTGCTTCATCAAGTAATGGATTTTCAGCCTCAACAGCGCTCCACCAATCCATCATTGGATCATTCTCATTTTGGACAAATCCAATATCAAATGGGTCTACATCACCAACCTCTTGTTCTTCATTTTCTTCTGTTATTGCTCTTAATTGAAGACGCATATTATAATGAACATAGACCATCTTCTCCAATCGACGATAAGAAAGACGATTTCTTACTTTTGTATGAATGAGGGAGAAAGTTGACCAATTTCTTTCACAACCACTTGAAGATGTTGTCTGTGAGAGAATTCGTATTGCAATCTTTTTCAAATTTGGAGCTGATCCTCCATATTGTAACCACCATTCAGCTGTAAGATAAATAAGAACAAAATTAAAATAATATTTTTATTTGCTGACAATAATTAATAATAATTTTTACTATATTTACCTGCATCCATTTTATATCTGCATGACACTGCAATAGGATCACTAAAAGAACCATATGCCTCTCGAAATAATCGGCTTTCATTAATAGTCTCAGCAATTGATTCTCTATTTGTTTGTAGTCTTGATATCACATGTCTGAGGGCTTGTAATAAATCATCATTTGTGCCAAGATTATAACGGTATTGATATGCCGGATTGAGATAATAACCTGCAATAATTAAACATATATAAAAATGCAATTATTAATAACATTATTAGAAATTCTTTATTAAAAAATACGTACCTGCTAAATGAATATATTTTCCCATTTGATCGTCCCATCTTGTATTGATTATATCAATGTAATGTTGATATTTGGTTGGTGATTGAAGACGTCTCTTAATTTCCTCTTTTGCTTCATGAATTAGACGATAAACGTTGCCCATTTGTGGCTTCCTGTCCATATCGACTTTACGTAGAACAACGTATAAAGGTTCTATTGCTAGAAGAATATCTGCAATATAGTCCCAAAATCTAACAGATATAATAATTTTTTGCACCTCTTTACCTTCGGCTGTGCTAGAATATCGAGAGGCTTCCCAATCCTCAGAAGAGAACATGGCTTTCAATCCAACTTTTTTTTGATTCAACGATTTTAACAGGAGAAAGTGAGTGGCAAACCTAGTCGCTCCTGGTCGTAGAATCTCACCATTGATAAATTTCCTCATTAATCCATGAACCCAATGATGATTATAGAGGAATTTTGTTAAAGATTGACCTTTTTTCACTACCTTCTTCACTATATCGAGTTTACCAATATCTCCCATCATCAAATCGATACAGTGTGCTGCGCATGGTGTCCAAAATAATGTTTGATATTTTTGCTCCAATAATTCTCCAGCCCTCTTAAAGTTGGCACCATTATCTGTAATTACCTGCACTATATAATTTGCACCTATCTCTTGAACTACACTATCCATCAAACGATATATGTAGGGTGCATCATGAAAATCTGTAGTTGCATCAATAGATTTATGAAATATCACCTTTCTATTGCAGTATAGTAGAAAGTTGATAATACTCATCCGTGTAGGTCCTGTCCAGCCATCACACATCAACGTAACCCCATATAAGCTCCATTGCTTTTTGCATGATAGGATCCAAGTTTTGATCTCCTCCACTTGTTCATCTAAATATGAACCAGCAATTTCATATGCAGTCGGAGGCTGAATACCAGGACCAGATTTTTGGATGTTGGACACCATGCTACGGTAGTATGTGTTGTTTGCTGCATTAGGAGGAATATGATTAAAATGAATAAATTTTGCAATGCTTTTACCAATTGATTTCTTCTTCTCTTTTGTGTATGCATCATCAATCCTAGTCTGTTTGCTAGCTTGGTCTGGAAATGCCAGTGGATCAATCAGCAATATCAACTGCACGTCTTCGTCCCATAGAAGAAAAAAACCGACCAATACCACTTTGTGTTGAAGTACTACGAAAACTTGCACTCCTTCCTAATGTCGGTGCAGTAGTTGAGTCACTTCTACTAGTACCAGCTGAGTCACTTCTATGTCGCATATTTTGCTCATAGTCATATTGAGTTCGTGAGACATTGATAGCTGCTAAAAAATCTCCATCGTTTGGAACATCACCACGATCTTCAAATTCATCATAAATTGGCTCTCTAGATA
This sequence comes from Boesenbergia rotunda, assembly GCA_024364735.1. Taxonomy (NCBI): domain Eukaryota; kingdom Viridiplantae; phylum Streptophyta; class Magnoliopsida; order Zingiberales; family Zingiberaceae; genus Boesenbergia; species Boesenbergia rotunda. Next base: position 120,451 of record JAGFNQ010007493.1, read on the forward strand.
TTCGACTATCAAGAAGATCACGTTCTCGTTGTTGTTTAGACTTTATTACTTTGTAACCTTCAAGTTCTTCTTTCATTGCACGACGAACTTCTTGAGAAACTTTTGGACAATTCGAAACATCTGGATATCCACCAGCAAGATGTTGCTTTAGGCGTGTGACCCCGCCACCTCGTCCAATCATATCGCAATGTAAACATTGCCAATGGAATCGATTCTCTAATCGGCGTGCGTGTCTCCAAGCTGGATCAGATTGATGTTTGGGTGCCATTACCTATGTCTTATAAAAAATTAAGAATAATTCACATTGTTAGCTCAAATAATAGTCATCATTGTCAAGAACAATTTTATCATTATAAACAAACAAATTAAATATATAAAACTATAAAAGACAACTTCATTAAAGTAATCTACTACAACACATTTTTATCAAGTAAACTTGGAACAATAATTTTAATTATTTAAATAATATATATTTAAAATGATAAAAATATTAAAATATTAATTAAATATAAAATAATAAATATAATAAATAATTATCAGATTATAAAATATTTTTTGAAATTTTTTAGATTTTATTTAGGGTTTTTAAAATTTTTTTAGAATTTTTAAATAATATTTAAAATAGAAAAATAAAATCAGAAAATTCCTTAAATAAATCTATTTAATTTTTTGAATTAAAAAAGGAAATGCTGAATTTAAATAAATACTTTTATTTATTTATTTATTTATTTTTATTTACGGGAGGAAATCGGGAAATTCCCGATTTCCGCCGCCGAGCCAAAATGGCTTCACCGCCGAGATCCGCCGGAGAACCGCCGGAGCCGCTCGGCGCACGACTCCAGCAGCCTCCGGCGAAGATTCCGGCGACGCCGGAGGCTTCCGACGATGTCGCCGGAGATCCGCCGTGTCTCCGACCCGCGGAACTATCCGCCGAAGATGGAGGAGCTGGGCGTCCAGCTCCACCACCGTCCGGCGAGGCATCCGGCGACGCCGGAGGCTTCCGGCGACACCTCCGGCGACGCCGGCGAGTCCCGCAATGCCTCCGGCGAAGCTGCGGAGATCGTTTGATCATACCTGTCGCTGCCGCGCCGCCCTTCGCTGCTGTGCGTCCACGCTTCGACTTCGCTTCGCTGCGTCTTCGTTGCTGCTCACCACCGGAGCTCTTCCGTCCTCTTATAGCCGGAAAAAAACTGCGAGACAGGCTGGCGCACCGACGCACGCGCGACAGAAGGAATCGTGTGCCGTGCGCGTTCGCTGTGCCGCGAATCTCGCTGTCGCGCGAGACAGGCTGTCGCCACTGTCGCCACTCGCCGCTGTCGCCACTCGCCACTCGCCGCTGTCGCGCGTGCTCGCGTCGAGACGCTGGCCTTCCTCGTGCCGGTTTCGGCGAACGGACGGAACGATACTGTTTCGCCCGTTTCGTCCGAAACGGTTCGAAACCTAAATCACTGCTAAGAATGCCACCTTCCCTAACTAGAACTTGCACTTGCTGAACTTGACATAAAGTTTACGGCTCCACAGGACCTATAACCTGGCCCTCAAATGCTGTCTATGCTCCTCTCCGTCCTTGGAGTATATAAGGATATCATCTATGAAGACAATGACGAACTGATTAAGTACAGCTGAAATACGCAACTCATGAGATCCATGAAGACCGCCGGAGCATTCATTAACCCGAATAGCATCACCAAAAACTTGTAATGCCTATATCAAGTCCTGAAGGCTACCATATGAACATCTGCTTCTTTCACCTTCAACTGATGATATCTTGATTGAAGATCTATCTTTGAGAACACTGTTGCTCCACGTAATTGATCAAATAGGTCCTCGATCCTGAGTAGTGGATATTTGTTCTTGACTATGACTTTGTTCAATTCCCGGTAATCAATACAGAGTCTTATGCTGCCATCCTTCTTCTGTACAAATAGTATCGACACTCGCCAAGGAGAAAAACTCGAGCGAATATAGCCCTTATCTAGCAACTCTTGAATTTGGTCTTTCAATTATGCCAGATGATATGGTGCCTTAGAGATTGGCACAGTATCAGGCATCAAATCGATAGCGAATTCCACCTCTCGCTCCGGTGGAAACCAGCAATGTTGTTAGGAAAAACATTAGAAAATTCCCTGACAAGCTCTACCTCCTCTAGCGATGGACTGTCTACAATTGAAGCTGAAATAATATTGACTAAGAATCCTCGGCAGCCTTTACGCATGAGTTCCCTAGCCTGTACACATGATATCCTTCGAGGAAATCTCTGGAGACGATCGAGAAAACTTTCTTTTACACAGTTTTTGAGATAAAATTGGTAAAAAGGGTCGGTGGCTATGAATCCTAGGCTAGGAGATGAAAGTTCTTTTCCAAGAATCTTCTATTTAATGAGATTGAAACCCTAAAAAAAATTTTATAAAAAAATTTGAATATGAATTTCCGAAAATTTAAAAGCAATGCTTTAAAAAAAACTTACATTACATTACTCACCTTATTATATATATATATATATTGTTCTAACAGTACAGAAGGGACTAGCTCTAATATCATGTTAAGTCCAAGTGTTATCTAATCCAAACAAAAATGCCATGATGCTTAGGCATTTTAAGAATTCTCATTTGGAAATGAGATATGAAGATGATATGTGAGATTAAGAATTTTTTTAATCCTGTCATCACTTCCTACTCCTCTTTAATATACTTAATTACTCTTGGATATTGTTTCTTATAACTCCACATATTTATCCTAACATTCTTATCTCTAGTACACTAGGCTTTTATGTGGCTTGCTGGTGATAAGGTGTGGCGGCACCAAAGTCATAAAATTATTCTTTTTACCTAAGAGGAGCACACAAAAGACTCTAAAAGCTCCTCTCCTTTTCCCCCTCTCATTTTTTAAATCCTAGTAATGGTGTCTTCAAAAAAAATCCCCTTTTTATAATAGATCCATGATATAATTATTTCAAATTCATCCATTTTAACTATTACTATCCAATCAATTTTTTCTTAAACTGAAACTACATTTAATACTTTCAAATTTTCTTGTACTTATCATTAAATCTTTAGTTCCAACACATGTACCCTTAACTAATTTTTCATTCTTCCATTATTTCTTATAATTTTCTCAATTCAGGAATCTTTTGATCTAGCCCTTGGCCCTTGCTGATGTCAAGCAAATTCCCATTATTATACTAAAATTAATACCATTTTAGTAAGGTTCTGTTGAATAAATAAGTTATTCAATGTTATTAACTTTTGAAATATTTTAATTACTTAATGTTATTGATCCTGTAGATTATTTAGGACATTCTCATTACTATGCTAAAATTAATACCATTTTAGTAAAGTATTGTTGAACCGACAATTATCCCTCTGTTTGAGTTCCATCCTGAAAATGATAGTTTAGAAAAGTTGCTCACTTTCTTCACAGGTCCTGAAAAATGGCCGCATTATACAAGCAGGCAGATATGAAGAACTCTTGCATTCTGGAACTGACTTCAATGCATTGGTTTCAGCTCACCGTGAAGCAATTGAAACAATGGATATTTTGGAAGACTCAAGAGGAACCACTGATATTAACTCTTCTGTCACCTCAAGTAAAAGATTAACACAAAGTCCAAGTAACATTGACAATTTGAAAAGTGAAATACCTGAGAATGAACAAGTATCTAAACAAAAAGAAGTAAAAGAGAAAAAGAAAGTCAAAAGCATGAGGAAGAAACAGTTGTCTCAAGAAGAGGAGCGTGAAAGAGGAAGAGTTAGCTTGAAAGTATACTTGTCATATATGGCTGCGGCATACAAAGGAACACTAATACCTTTGATCATCCTTGCTCAAGTAATATTTCAGGTGCTCCAAATAGCAAGCAACTGGTGGATGGCATGGGCAAATCCTCAAACTAAAGGAGACAAACCAAAAGCAGATAGCATGCTTCTTTTAGTTGTTTATATGAGCCTTGCTTTTGGAAGTTCACTCTTTGTTTTTGTTAGAGCTGTTCTTGTAGCTACATTTGGGTTAGCAGCTTCACAGAAGTTGTTTCTGAGAATGCTTAGGACTGTATTTCGAGCTCCAATGTCATTTTTTGATACTACTCCAGCTGGGAGAATCCTTAATCGAGTAAGCATCTCCCTAGGCAATACTGAACCATTATATGGTATATTTCTCTCTTTTAATTTTCTCTTTGAATTATCAGGTTTCGGTGGATCAAACTGTCATGGATCTTGATATACCTTTCAGACTAGGCGGGTTTGCTGCAACAACGATACAACTTCTTGGTATAGTTGGAGTTATGTCCAAAGTCACTTGGCAAGTCCTGCTTCTATTTGTTCCAATGACAATAACATGCTTATGGATGCAGGTAATTAATTTCTAGAATGCAAGCACTTTTCTATAAAATTAATTTTTTACCATATATATTCTAGAAAATGTCTTCGGAAACCGTCTCTTGTAAAACATGGTAAGATTGCATAAGATAGAACCTTCGTTGGAACCCGTATTGGCGGGAGCTTCGTGCACCGGATGTCCTTTTTATATTCCGGAAAATGTCTTACATTATTTTTCCACTAGGTTCTTTATTCTAATCTTGTTTGATTATTTTGAATACCATATAAAAAATATTTTTGTGGAATACTATTTCCCTTTGTTTGTTAACAGCTATAACAAAGTTGTATTTGGGGCAAATCGTTTTATATGAAAATGTATAATTTCACAACAAATGGAGCCCCATTGAATAAAAAAAGGTATAAAAGTAGACAGATGCAGCTTGGAAAAACTAGATTTTTTGCTCATTGTTTTTGCTTGATGAGGACAGTGATGCCTCCCAAACATTTTGCATTGAGAAGTTGGTTTCCTTTTGCTTTTAACTAGATAGAATCATGATTTTTATTGGGAACTTTGTGCAAATGAACAGTTTTGTACCGCTTGATTTGTGAATTAAAATTTCGTTTGGCATTTTGACTATCATCCATCTCATCAAGACTTTGTTTTTCTTTTTCAATTTGTTTGTTCCATTTTTTATATCGTTCAAATTCATGGGATCATAGAGCTTGCTCGAGGGCACTAGGGGTTAAAAAGTTGATTCTCCAACATATCATTAATCTTATTTGGGGGTTTAGGGTTGGGGGGGGGGGGCGAAATGGGGTCGAAATTGACTAATCAAAATTAATGATGTTGCCTCTAATAATTTCAAATAAGAGTTTTAGGGCATACAATTGTAAGGGTAACAATCTAAACCAAATCCAAGCCCTTTCAATGACTAACCAAGATATGGATTGTTCAACAAGGGGAAGCCATATTGCATGCAATGGGTGGAGGAAGAGATGGAGAGGGGGAAGGGAGCAATTCTAAGGAAAAGTTAAGGGTACAAAACTATCTCTTAAGGGGTTTTATAGAGTGAGGGAGGATAAGTCACTTAGGTTGTGTCTCGTAAAGACTAGTTGCAACAATGGATTGATCAAGCTATGATTGTTGTTGTAAAACACCCCGGGTGAAGGTGGCTTGCTATAAATGAATAACGCAAAGAGTAAGAGTCAGAGGAAGCTTGGATTGTAGGAATAGATTGATGACTGAGGCACTCGTGGCAATGAATGTCCATAAAGGATCATCGAATTGAGGGAAAGAAGGGTTTAGCGATTTTAATTGAAATATTATAAATAACCTTGCTATTTTAAGAAATTATAAGTAATCCCTTAATTATAAGGTATTATAGAATTACTATTGTTTGTTAGTGCAGCGGAAGTTATTCATCGAGCTAGAGGGAGGGGTCAATGCAAATTAAAATGATCTTTTCTCTTGTTAAGGATTTAGCTAGGACACACATTAAAAATAAACACAACATAAAATAAAAGAGGCATAAAGAATTACATGGTTATAACCCTCGGGTTGTTAGTCCAGGACTATAAAAAGCACTATGAAAATTTCCTTCGAACATAAGTCGGAGGCTGAGAAGCCCCTTACAGTAGTTGAGCACGAAAACAATAAAACCAAGCTGAACAGAAATGAATATGAGTGTGTTGTCTAAATTTCAAGCCTCAGCCCTCCTTTTATAGCCTTCGCCTTCGATTTGACCGTTTGCTGATGTGGCACCTTCCAGACGCTTGGAAAAGTTCCAAGCACTGGAATGGTCAACTTGCGGAGTCGACCGCTTTCTTCTCTAGTTGTCCCCAACTTGATTTGGTTCTTCTCGAGCAGTCTTCCTCTTGGCTTCTCGTCCTTAAGATGCAACTCTTGCGTCCTTCATGCTCCACCGAAATACTCTTCCACGGCTCCTCGTACCTCGGATGCACTGAGCCCGTCTGCTCTTTTCCCGTGCCATCCTTGTCTCTTGCCTACGTCTTATACAATCTTCGATGCTCCTTAGCTATCGGGTCTCTGTATATTCTCCTAAGTCTCTGCACACTTAGACATATAGATCAAAACACAACAAGGTCCTAATTTGAACTTATTTGACAACTTATCAAAATACAACTAGGGATTCTAACATTGTTATTGCGAGTCTCTCTTAGCAATTAGATGTTCTATGCATCTTCATAAATTTATACGAAAAATAATTGGTAATCATGTGATGATGCAACTAATCACTTTAAAGCTTTAGTTTGACAAGAAGAGTGACTCTTGGAGGTAAAAGATTCTACTTGGATAATATGACAATAGAAGATGTTTAAAGGATAATCAAAGTGGTGACACAATCAAAATGACATTTAGAGGAAGGAGAAGAGGATTGTGGGGGAAGAATAACCTCTAATGATTATCTTGTTGATGACATTAAAGCAAGAGTAAAAGAAGATTAAGGATCTAAAGTAGAAGAGTTCAATGATGAGCAGTGTTGTAAATGATGGTACACTGCCGCCTAGGCAGTTGAATTTTTTTACATAATGTTATAAATAATCATTATTCTTTATAATATTTATTTTTAATAAAATATATTAATTAAAAATTTAATATAAATATTTAAAAATAAAAAATATAATTTTTTAATATATATTATATCAATCGTGCTTTGTTTCGGACAGCCCGCTGCGCGATGCTATGCACCAGCAATCTGGATCCTTCTTTTTTCTTTTATTTTAATTTTTTTAATAAACAATTCCTTAATCTTATAATATATCCGTGAGCATATAAAATTTTTTTATGTTGAACACTATAACCGAAGAGGGAAGCCTAAACCCTAAAGGAAGCCTGAACATCTAAAATCTTAAATGCTAAATACATATAATATACCCCGTGAGCGTCTAAAATTTTTTATCTAGAATACTATAACCCAAGATGGAAGCTTGAACTCTAGAGCGAAAATCTTATTAGCTTTAACTCACTGTAACCCAACCCCTAAATCCTAAAATCTTAAGTCCTAAATACATATAATATATCTCTAAAAAAAATTAAAAAAACAAAAAAAATATTGTTGATGAAATATGGGTTGCCTAGATTTGAATCCAGGCGCCCCAGGTCCACACAGGCACGCACGCTTTAGTTCGCAACATAGTATTTTTGTATATATATATATATATTAAATTAATGGGATAATTTTATTAGGCTTTAATTAAGTCTGTTTAAATTATCTCAATTGTAACTAGGAGTTGATTAAAATTATTAACCTAAAATTATTTAATTAAACAACACCGCTAGGTTCGGGCCAGGCTTCTGGGCCCATCATTGGGCTCGAACGACATGTCCAGGATTGCGCAACGCATTCGGACTCGTCGTTGGGCTAGGCGACTCGTTTGGATGCATTGTGGTGGCAAAACAGCGGTAGCGGCGACGGTTCCAAGCATAGTGGTGGCGGAAGGAGGTGAGTTATCGCTTAAAGCATCACCTCAGGCAAAGGCGGTGCAGTTGATGCCCGCCTCCCTTCTAGGCGGCGCATCGTCCGCCATTAGAACATTGATGGTGATGATGAGGAGGAGGGGGAGGTTGTGGGCAATATCATTCTCTGTAAAGATTTCCAAAAGTAGTTTTAGACAGTAGGTGGTTAGCCAACCACATAACACCTGGGTGATAGGCGTGAGTTTAGACAATTAACATTAAAATAACATTAAAATAAATTGCTTGAGATTATCACTAACATATATATATGACAAAATATATTATTAGTCAAAACAAAACAAATTTTTTATTCGCTGGTAAACAAGTGATAAATGATAATTAAACACATAACAACAATAAGACATCATATTTCACATTGCAATGAAATAAAACATAACATTACAAAACAAGTTATAACTAAATATACAATTCAAAAATCCAAATTGGCACATCTCAATAAAACACAAAGAATCTCACATATAAGTTCAGATGACTGTCATGCTACAATATCAAAATGTGAATAATTTAGGATTATGCTACAATCATGTAAGTTCAAAACAATTTAGTTTAGCTCTCTCTAGGTGAATAAAACTATCAAGAAAATTAAAATAAAGCGTGGTGATGGCGGAAGGAGGTGATTTATCGCTTAAAGCATCACCTCCGACAAAGGCGGTGCAGTTGATGCCTGCCTCCCTTCTAGGCTGCGCCTCATCCGCCATTTAGAATATTGATGGTGATGATGAGGAGGAGGGGGAGGATGTGGGCAATATCATTCTCTGTAAAGATTTCCAAAAGTAGTTTTAGACGGTAGGTGGTTAGCCAACTACATAACACCTGGGTGATAGGCCAGAGTTTAGACAATTAACATTAAAATAAATTGCTTGAGATTATCACTAACATATATATGTGACAAAATGTATTATGAGTCAAAACAAAACAAGTTTATTATTCGCAGGTAAACAAGTGATAAATGATAATTAAACACATAACAACAATAAGACATCATATTTCACATTGCAATGAAATAAAACATAACATTACAAAACAAGTTATAACTAAATATACAATTCAAAAATCCAAATTGGCACATCTCAATAAAACACAAAGAACCTCACATATAAGTTCAGATTACTGTCATGCTACAATATCAAAATGTGAATAATTTAGGATTATGCTACAATCATGTAAGTTCATAACAATTTAGTTTGGCTCTCTCTAGGTGAATGAAACTATCAAGAAAATTAAAATAAACCTTTTTTTAATTAACTTGCCTGGACAGCTTGCCTAGAGCTCCTAGGAGGGTAGCTTGGAATGCTTTTTGGAATATCCATCTAAAGGAAACCTATTCACTAGGTGAAGTGGTTCCTTCCATTTTGCCTAGGCTTACACCATTTTTTAGAATAATGTTATTTAATCTCTAACTATGATCATAAGGGGAGTGCTAGTGTTCAATATATTGATACATTGCAATGATTACTTGATTTTTTAAAAATAAACATGGATGAAAAGGAGATGCATAAATGGAAAATATATTTTTAGTAAAATGCTAAATAAAAATATGTATTCATATATATCAAAAGCAATACGGAAATTATTAGAGGCCAACCAACAAGAATCACATTGAATTAGATGAAGAATATCTTTTAATATCATTATGTTCATATTGTGGCTCATACCAAAACGTAAATTTAGTACTAATGGACAACCCACTTGACCAATAACCCTATCAAATAAATTTTTTGGATAAATTCTTTAATACTCCTCTCAAGATGGAGCATAGATACCATCGATGACCAACTTGTTAAATAAACTAAAGGCACTCTCACAAGGGCAACACTCGCATGCTAGTCAAGTTGCTAAGAAAAGATGGTGGCAATAGTGCGTGCATCTGCATGAGGATGTTATTGTTTGCAAACTAGTAAGTCATGAGCAACACATAATGTGTGACTATCAGTAAGATGTTGGATCATAATTAAATATTTGTAGTGGTAACACTTTCATCCCCGAGAAGTCCTAGAAAACAAAAGCTAGTTATCTTTGTTTAGTTGTAAGTAAACACTAGTAGTAGTGGTTCTTTCCTCCAAGTTTTTGTGTTAGTTTCATATCATTAAAGGGAGGTTGTTCTCTATTTTGTTGGTTCTCTTGGACTTTGCACAAATTCCACACATTTAGGAGTGAGCAGGAATGAGCAAGTCACATGACATGAAAGAAGAGTAAAGGTTAGGCTATATTTGGAAAATAAGCTTGCTAGATGGAGCGGAAGCAAGAGGGCTCTATACAAATCCTGCATCAAGGTGGCAAGGGTGTCACACAAGATGGTCTGTGGAGGTGGCAGTAACATCAATCATGCACAAACAGTGGCGTTGCTAGTCATACAAGTAGGGAATTTTTGCTAGGGCTACCCTTTGTCAATAATCCACCTAAGAAGGGAAGGTCTACAGGTGAGGATATGGATCTTGAAGAGACAAAGTTATTTGAAGGCTCTGTTGTGATATGGAAGATTTGTACATGTGAGGAGATGTGAAAATGAAGCAAAAACAACCTAAATGTCATTGCCAAGGAGGATCTTCACTATTCAAGTAAACCTACTCATGTAGGTCATGAAGAAGTTATGCCTCTAAAATCTGCATGAGAGAGAAAGAGAGGGCAAAGAAGTGACCTCCACTTAATTTAATACCACTTTGAAAAACTCAACCCTTGATAAGGATCTCTTGTACCATATAGATTTTTTGGGAAAAAAATATTCTATTGCTTATCTCTTATGGAAGAACTATAATATTATGCATAGGCCTATGATAAAATTTAAATCTAGAACTACTAGTAGGGGGCTAAATCCATTACACCAATGATCTTGCTAATCTAATAGCTCTAACAGCCAATATCCCTCACACATGCTGACTCTATTCTAGAGAAAAGAAAATTCATGGTAATGATAGAATCATTGCATTTTGAAAATGGGGTTTTAACCTCTCTCTTGATTTGCCCCATCTAGCCATTGCAATTACAACAACCACCACCAAGTTATATCTTATTAAGTGGGTTGGCTATTTCAAATGAAAAAAAGGAAGTCTGAGCTAGCTAGGGAAAGCCCTTATACAATCGCCAATGTACACACGCGCCAAGGTACACATGAGTAAACCCCAAACACCCAAAAGAGGAGTATTATACACAGGGCTTGGTTGAGTTGGTTACCACATGGTAGGTTTGCAGAAATTATACATTTGGTCATGCATAACAAAATCAAGGAAAGTAGCCGCCCTATCAAACCGGTCTATTAGGTGGGGGCTCGAGTTCTGCCATATTCCCAACCTATTCCGGAACCCCTTGCCCCACCCAATAGATTTAATGGTTGGGAAACCTCCAAGAGGAGTTACCCTGGACTGGAGTAGGTTGGCAACATGGCAAGGGAGGGCATTGCAATTGCAAGAAAAATAAAATTACAAAAAAACTAAGCTGAGAGATGGTATCACAATCTAATAGTCATGACACTTTTGGTATCTCCCACTTTCTTTCCATTCAAATTTATAGTGAACTTGTGGTTGCAAATACAAGCTCAATCTATCTCACCATAGCATGAGGAAAAGTTTTCAGCATCACTAATATAAATTTTCTACATAATGGACCAAAAACTTTATTGCAAATTCACCTCATCTTTTTTCTACTTATGTCTATGTGTGATAGATAAGGGAGCTCTTTCTTATTGAATTGCAACCCTGATTACTTAATTGTTTCTCAAAACTCCTCTTTGCAGAAATATTACATGGCGTCATCAAGGGAACTAGTGCGGATTCTTAGCATACAAAAATCCCCAGTAATTCATCTTTTTGGAGAATCTATTTCTGGAGCTGCTATAATTAGAGGGTTTTGTCAAGAAAAACGCTTTATGAAGAGGAATCTATACCTGCTGGATAGCTTTGCACGTCCATTTTTCTGCAGTATTGCAGCTATTGAATGGCTTTGCTTGCGGATGGAATTGCTCTCAACATTTGTATTTGCTTTCTGCATGGCACTCCTTGTCAGCTTTCCACATGGATATATCGACCCTAGTATGTATACATCATTTTTATGAATTATAGGATTAATTAATGAATTTTTATCATGGTGGTATTTGAACTTGGTAGAATCTCGCACTTATATTGAGCCCATCAAATAAACTTGATGGAGGCAGAGGTACAATTGACTCAGATTCCCAGTAAGTATGCTTCAAGTCAAAATTTTGTTTCTTTAACTATTATCGTGAACTTTTCATGCTCTCTTCTTCTTTCCTCTCTCCCTTTCTCCCACCCTCCCTCCCGTTCCTTGAATCAAACACACTAACAAAATTCTTATGTCACCAGCATCTCCAAAGTAAACGAATGTCATGGAAACACCAACTGCTCTCTCTTTTCATTGTCTCTCCTCTCAGCTTAACCCCCCTGATCTCTGCTTTAAAGTCATCACATCTCCTACAGATATTGCTACCAACCTCTTTATTCCTCCCTTCCCAACTAAAAACCCTCCTCATATACATTATCAAGCTGCCACCTCCCCAAAACAGATTCCTGCCAGCATCACTTATCTTAAACCCCTCAAAAGTCCGTGTAGCAAGAATAGCCTTTGTCAAGATGACATAAATTCATACATCAACGAGTGGAAGCATAATGGAATAGGGAGAATGGGAGAGAGGAAAGAGAAAAGAGAAAGGGAGAAAGTTTGATCAGGATTTTTTTTTTTTACACTAAAAACATGATGAGTAGAAACCACACAACCTTCCCTAGGCACATCAAGATTGACTTGAATGATACATTTTGGTAAGTTTGCACACAAAATTGGGAGACAATTTATGGTCATCTATTTGAATTGGATGTATAGTTTATGCATTATTATACCCTAAATACATGCATTCTCGACATGGCAACTTAAGTTATACCCCTTCTTTCTAATGGATATTGTAATGATCTTTGTATGATTCTTTGGTTGATATTTTCTATTTACAAACTTACTTTAATGTTGTAGGTATGGCAGGTCTAGCAGTAACCTATGGCTTAAATATGAATGCTCGTTTATCACGGTGGATATTGAGCTTTTGTAAACTTGAGAATAAAATAATTTCCATTGAGCGCATACATCAATATTGTCAGATCCCAAGTGAAGCACCAACTATCATTGAGGATTTTCGCCCTCCATCTTCATGGCCTCAGATTGGAACTATTGAACTGATTGATCTCAAGGTTAGTTGCGAAGTTCATTTTGGTGTTCTGAGCCTAATTAATTAAATTCATTTTAGAATCCTGAATTCACATTTTAGTCACTCTGACTAAACCATGAGATATTACTTCAAAGGATTTCTCATCCACCATTTTCCTTGCTAGGAAGTTGGCATGAACAAGAAATCTGACAGAGACATGTCAGAAGACAATCTGTTCATTCTCCATCTAGTATGCACATGAAGTATATATTTTCATTGTTTGTTTCCATGGAAAGGAATTCTGTGGAAGAAAAGCTATCGATTAAGAAAGAAGCATATTTATGATAACATGTGTATAATTGTTTAGAGAATGATTGAATCCCTACAGATGTATATATTGTTTAAATGTTCATGACTTCCTACTTGCTCTCATATAATACATTTGATAGTTAGCAAGTCAATTCATGTTTATGCATACCTACATTGTCGTCTTTATTGAACATATAATTTGGACATGCTGCTGAATTGTATGCATAGAAGCCTCTTCTGCATAATGAATGTTGTCACTTTTGCTACCGATAGTGATTAATTTGATTTTCCTCTCAATGCCAAAAAGGTCCGTTATAAAGACAATTTACCTATGGTCCTTAATGGCATAAGCTGCATATTTCCTGGTGGAAAAAAGATTGGAATTGTTGGGCGAACGGGAAGTGGAAAATCCACTCTTATACAAGCCTTGTTCCGCCTAATTGAACCTGCAGAAGGGAAAATCATCATTGATAGTATAGACATTTCTACCATTGGCCTTCATGATCTTCGTTCTCAGCTTAGCATCATTCCCCAAGAGCCAACACTATTTGAGGGTACTATCAGGATCAATCTTGATCCTCTTGAAGAGCATTCTGATCATGAAATCTGGCAGGTAATGTTAGTTTAATAGACTACAAGTTTTTTTGTTGTGTATTAAAATAGTAATAATAATAATAATACCTTTTTTGGTCCCAGGCACTTGATAAATGTCAGCTTGGAGATGTTATCCGTCATAAGAGAGAAAAGCTTGATGTTCCAGGTATATATTACTTGTTTGCACGGAGAAACAGGGGGAAAAATAACTTTCCTTCAGGTTTATGGTCTATGTGCTCTTTTTCATCTATATACTTGCAAATAAAAATTCTGATGCTTTGAAAAGATTAAAGAAAAGAGCAATGAAACTAGCAAATTTGCAATAGCATCTGTTATGCCTTTTCTTTTAGTATCCATTGGGATGGCTGAACCAGTATTTAAAGGGTGACAATTCAGATAGTATAACAGTATTTTTCATGCATGCCATTCAGATTTGATTCAAGCCTATGTTAGCATAGATTGGCATGTTTGAATTCTCCACATTGTGGAGTTCTAGTTCTTTTTCGACCTTGATTCCTCGTATCTATATTCCGTAGAAGAACAAGAAATTTCATTACTGATTTTACTTGTTGCAATGTGCATACCATACAATTTTAGGAAAGAAATACATCTGGCTGCTGTAGCTTCATTCTATTATTTGCATACAATGTTTAAACAGTTTCATCATGCTTTATGGATTAATAACTGTCATTTCTGCACTCTCCAGTCTTGGAGAATGGAGAAAACTGGAGTGTCGGACAACGCCAACTTGTTTCTCTCGGCAGAGCATTGCTCAAACGGGCTAGAATATTAGTGCTTGATGAAGCGACAGCCTCAGTTGACACTACCACAGATAACCTTATCCAAAAGATAATACGAAGAGAGTTCAGAGAGTGCACTGTCTGCACCATTGCACATCGTATACCAACAGTTATTGACAGTGACCTCGTTGTAGTCCTTAGTGATGGTAAGTTCTAATCGAGCTAATTTCTGTATCAATTAGTAGTTGATTTAGTTATATATCTGAAGATTTCCGCACGCGCGCGTGCACACACACATATATATCAAATCTTTGTCGACTACTTTCTCTTTGATTTTGTTGATTTATTTTTATATGACATTGGCAGTGTTTTGTGCTAAGTTTCTGAGGCCCTCGACATTTTTCTGAACTATCCTTGATATTGTGGGAACATTTTTTTTTAGGATCATTGACTTTATGAATATCACAGAGGGGTGAAGAAAAACAGTACTTCTGAAGCCTATAAACATGTAGTTATCTTGTTATCGCTTTGGTTTCCTCTGCATAGATTTGACAAGTTAAGATTGAACTAGTTGATTCATTGAATTCTCAAGACACGATTTCTTAATTATACTTCATTATGACTGTTTCAATCCTTATTTGGAGTTTTGTCTTTTTAACATTTTATTGACTGATGCATCCCAGGTAGAGTTGCTGAGTTCAACAGCCCACAACGGTTACTGGAAGAGAAGTCATCCATGTTTCATAGACTAGTTTCTGAATACTCAACACGATCCAGCAGCTTCCATGATAATTGAAAATGAGCAAAGTCACTGAGCAAGCTAGAAATGTTTCTAATGGGTGATGCAGTTGATCAGTTAGTAGACAGCATAGTATAGTTTCCTAACCAACATAAGGAGAAAAGTATAAAAAAATGTGGATAGTCCAAATTCAAGCTTCCTGCAAAGCCTGTGAGACCAGAGTTAGGATACATCTCGTGTAAATATGCATGTACTCTAGCATAGTGCAAAACAACGGAGCTGGAAAATGAACCCACGATGTTCTGCTTAGGTAGATAAATAAGGCAATTTTGACATTATGTTATATAGTTTCCACATTTTCATTTCTAAGATAAGTCTATGATGTGTAATCATCAGATTCTGTACTACTAAACTGACGTCTGTCATCAAAGAAGTAGGTTTACTTTTCAGGATATCTCGCTTTCTTTTCATCTCTCATGTTTCATTTTTTCCCCCATTGTTTTTTAGCATTAATTGATTTTTACCATGAGAGGAGGATGCCTTTCACATTTAGGTTGGCTTTGGTATGCATGAATTGAATTGAATAGAATCTGGAATGAAACTAAGAAAATGGAATGGAAATATAAATATGATCCATTCCATTCTTTTGATTTCATTAATAGAATTCTATAACTGATGGAATACTTTATTTTTTGTTTTACCCTTTTGTTAGACCATCAGCAACTTGCATGATGCATCTGATTTATTTTGGAGTGTTTAATTTGCCTCGTCAATGTTGGAAAATCAACTCCCTTTGCAATCATGTTTGATTATGGTGTTTGATGTTTAACCAATTTTTTAAATTAGGTGTTTGCATTTGATGGTTTGCTTGTTAGTGTACGTGATTACTTATATTGATCGAGTGTGGTGCCATGTGTTGCGCCTGCATCAATGATCGACTGCATCGAGGGAGTGTGGCTGGGAAGTGGGAATGATATGTAGAGAGCTTATTTGGGTGAATTGGAAGTTTTAAGGAGTTTACTACTGGAAGTAATAAAGGTTTGAGCAACCAAAACTATGTTGGTCAACTAAAAAACAATTGTTATTTAGCTTCCGAATTTTTTATTCAAAGATATTGGGTCAGATTGTCACAACTAGAGGGAGAGCTAAATAGACGTGTTTCATTTTATTTGTTCGCTTTTGTACTTGTCTACAAATTATTAGTTTGTGCAATGGAAATAAAATGAACGCAACAAAAATAAATAAATAAATACAAATCGGTCCCCTTATGTGGCTTAGAATCATGATTTCTATTCATGGTGTCTAATTTGTCAGTGGATCAATTCACGTAATATCGCTATCTTTTTCTTTTTTGAATTCCTTCATGAGAAGAAAAAATATTTTACAATAGTCCTATTCTTACAATAACATACAAAAACACAAAAATACAAACAACAACAATAGCAGTACATAAACAGCAATTACAAAAGAAGAATTTGATTGCTTGGTCGCTTTTGTTGGCTTTGAATTTCTCTTTGAAGGGTTTGGAAGGCAACAATACTTGTCTAAGAATCTCCTTGAATAGATCTCTAAAAGTTGTCCATGAAGCCTCTAAAAAACTATCTTTATAGGGTTTTTGTTTGTGGTTAAAATCCGCCAATTAGTTGATTGTTCGATGCTCTCCAATATAGCTAGTCAGAATTTGATTACTGTCGAAGCTTTATTTGGATCTCGTGTAATTAGTAGATTCCTATTTTAATATTAGTCGATTACGTTAGTCCACTGCATATGCACTAGTTGAGTGATTTAGTTGACTGTAAAATTTTTGTTCACTTTCATACGAGTCAGTCAACTCGGCATCAATTGATACCAAACTACCAACACATTCAAATCATAACTTTGTGATTTCAAATTTATTAGATCATTACTCCATTAGTCAATTGTTATTGTATAGCAATCGACTATCACAACAAAAAATTCAGTGTATAGCAACGGATTGATTTCGTCGCTAAACGCTAATAGCGACGGAAAAAGCACTGTCGGTTCTCGCGCCGTTGCAGGTTAGGGTAGCGATGGATACACAAACTCCGTCGCTATTAGTGACGGATTTTAAATAAATAATCCGTCGCTAATAGCGATGGATACATAACCCCGTCGCAAAATACCAAGTCCAAGTGGTGACGTGTACGGGACCAATTAGCGACGAAAAGTCAAATATCCATCGCTATTTGCGATGGACTAGTCAAATATCCGCCGCTATTGTATCGTAATTAGCAACGGAAAGTCAAATATCCATCGCTATTTGCGACGGATATCATAAATATTCGTCGCTATTAGCGACGGAATAGCCAATATTCCGTCGCTAATACCGACGGATAAAGAAAATATCCGTCGCTAATTCCTGAAAATTTCCAGCAGCTTTGCTTTGCTTTTCCCCTTCCCATATTTACATTCAATATATACAAAAATATTCAAATTACACCACAACAGATATCCAAATATAATACATACAAAACACCAGTATTCATATCCAAACACATACAATACAGACATACAAAATTCATATCCAAACATATGTATCAAATACATACATACAAAACATATATCCAAACATATCATATTCATATCCAAATGAACACAGAGTTAATATATACATGAAAAATTGATAATCTAGTAGAAAAACGATATATACATGAACACATCAAAACTGGATCAAAAGGAATAACATTCCTGCATAATAGAAGAGAAACGATATAAATAAAAGTGAAATACAATGATAAAACAATATTAGTGAAAACATAACTAGTTATTGTAATTGATATAGAAAATATAAATAACATTGAATGATATGTAAAATATCCAATATACACACCTTTCAACCCAACCAATGTCTGAATTTACCTCTGATAATGTAGAATCTGTAAACGAAAATGAATAAATAAGAAACAATTAGTAATACATATAATAACAAACCAGATAGTATAATAATTTGATTTTGTAAATGTAGAGAAAAAATATAACATAAAAAAATGTCTCTACTCATCTGAGGTATCCTCAGGATCCTGCGTCTCTTGAGACTCAAAACGTGGAGGGGTGGGCAGCTGTGTCATAGGCGATAGGGTCGCCGCAAAAACTTGCATGTGACGCACTAATGTCTCAGTGTGTGCCTGGCGGGCCCGCAAATCCCTCAACTCTGCATCCCTCGCTGCGTCCCTCTCGGTCCACGTCGTCTCCATTATTGTGAGTAGAGTCCACATAGCATCATTCTCTTCTCGCAATTGACGAACCTCACTAGAGGAGGAGGAGGAGGAACCTGGACGTCCCCTAACCCCTGGAACTCTTATCTAATCATATGTGATTTTTGCTTAAGAGCCTAGGCCGTATAGGGTGGTCTTCCTCCTTCCACCGACGACATCATAATAAATATCATTCACTTGGTCAGTAGAAAGAGGTTGTCATTCCTCCCCCTCTACAGCAGGCTGAGACGCCTCTACAACTCTAGTGGTCATTGCTTCTTGTGAAATAAGAATTAAATTAATCTCTATAAAATGTCAAAATAAATATACTATAGTTAATATACTTACATGAATTGCTAAGGAGCGTCGATCGACAAATGACCCATCTTTTTTCTTATGGGTCTTGCTAAATACCTCCCAACTAGTGGGAGGTCTCTGTAACTCAGCTGCCTGTATACAGAAAATACAGTGTTTAAATATATCTAAAAAATATAATGAATGTTTATTATAATCTAAATAAAAACTTACCAAGTCAGTGGTATGTTGGACAATCGAACGAGATCCAGTAGTGTGCTTCGTGGATCCGGTGCTGGGGCCAAGCAAGTTCCGAGTTGCGATTGTCTTAAGCAATCGTAGCATTATCTTTCCAATGCTGGGTATCCCAGACTGCTCTCCATGCTGCCCAAACTGTCTCAGGGACCTCTGTAGGCCTATTTGCCTTCTTTCTCCACTTGTATACCATGTCCCTGTACAACATGGAGCATTAGGCATTCCAGGTTTTTTTTTAAATTCCTCCTCTTGACCCTCCTCCCAAATATGTCTTTTCTATAAAAATAAAATATATGGTTAGTATCATGTTAGTTTTAACATTAAATTAAATATATATCTAAACTACTTGCCAAAAATTCACCATAATAAAAAGTCTTCAATTCTTGCTCTATATGACCCCAAGTCATAGCAGTCGAGGACAATCTTTCTTTGAATATTTTTGTAATATAAGATGAGACCTGATCACCATTTGGGATAATGCTATAGCAAAAATATCATACATTAGCAAAATTTGACCTGAAATATATAAGAATTACATATTAACTTACCAGTCACCCACTACTCTCAATGTAATCTAGTCACCACGTGGTCTCTGCCCTGACTACATGACTATAAAAATCCAAACTCATAATATTAGATATACAGCCGTGCTCCATCCTGATAACATTGAGTATGCAGGAAAATCACTAATGGTCCATAACAATGCTGCACGCATTGTAAAGTTTGATTTACTTGCGATGTTATACGTCTCTGAACCTATATTCCATAAATGATTCAGTTCAGCAATCAAAGGTTGCAAAAATAGATCTATTTGCCCTTTCGGATTATGATGACCTGGAATTAGCACGGCTAGAAATATGAATTCATCTTTCATGCACATCCATGGTGGTAAGTTATATGGTGTTAAAATAATTGGCCATGATGAATATTGTTGTGCATAACTTCTAAATGGCTGAAATCCATCTGTAAAAAGTTCAAGTCTTATATTACGTGATTCCATAGCAAAGGAAGAAAATATTGAATCTAAATGTTTCCGTTCAGGGGAATCACAAGGATGACACATTACGTCTCCTTCATGTCCATGATTTTGATGCCCAATCATATGACTTGCTGTTGTTGCTGATGCATACAAGCGTTGGAGTCATTCAAACACTGCGTTGATTACATGGACACTTTAGCTTGGCGTCATTTAAACACTCAGGATGACACTTTGCAAAGTTCATAAATTCTTCAACACCAGCAAAAAATTCTTCGTGATAAATCTATTATCTAACCTATTATACATTCATGCCTTATTCGTATACATTGTATCTGAATTATCAACCACAAATAACAATCTAAATTATCAACTTTGTTTTTGATTAAATTAGTATCCAATTAATCAAACAAAACATACTAGAGGCATAATAAAATAAAATAATTATAATTAATCAAACAAGACATACTAGAGGCATAATCAAATAAAATTATTATAATTAATCAAACAAAACATACTAGAGGCATAATCAAATAAAATTATTTTAATTAATCAAATAAGACATATTAGAGGCACAATCAAACAAATATTAATCATATACTAATGATAATTAACCAAGATACAAAATTATCCTAATTAAATATCCTATATTATTATTTAAGGAATTAATTATTAATTAATTAATTAATTAGGGTTTAGGGTAGGGTTGCCGGCCGCAGCAAGCCATGCGCAGCCACACTAGCCGCACTTGGCCGTAGGAAGAGCACCTGGTCGCGCTTGGCCGCAAGAGATGAAACGCGGCGAAAACCTAAATCACATGTTGCGTACCTGTGACCGGTGGAGGGATTCGCCGAAGGAGGAATGCCGGGGACGACGGAGACGAGAGAGAGGAGAAGAATGAACGCGCGATCAGGGGGGGAGGCGACGACAAATTAAACCTAAAATAGCGACGGAAATAACATGTTCGTCACTAATAGCGACGGACAATTATTAGTCCGTCGCTATTAGCGACGGATTTTTAATAATCCATCGCTAATAGCGACGGAATTGACCAACTCTGTCGCTATTTTAGGGTTTTTGACCTGTATCCCAATCTTTACGACGGATAAATTTAATCCGTCGCTATTCATTGATTTTTTTTGTAGTGTATTATACCTTGAACTTGACAAAATCACATCTTCATTATTTTGAATTCATTAGTCAACTGCTCCTCTTTCACTAGTTGACTTGTATTCGGTTTCAACCATGCTGATAGACTCTTCATCTGTAGGACTTCCTTGTCTGCCTAATATAAGTAATCCTAACTTATTTAGATTTTAATCTTTCCTAGCATCCTTAATTTACTAGGATTTTCCTTTCTTAAAGACTCCTTATTTTTGTGACTTCACCTATTGCCTAGTATTCGGTCGTCATTAGTTTATCATGACTTTTCCTCGCCTAACCTTAAGTCAATCTTAACGTACAATGACTTCCACTATCTAAAATCCACTCCTCCACAACTTTTATCCTTGGCTAACATCTAATAACCTTACCTTTTATTTGTTAAAATTTCATCCTTTGGGAAGCATCCAATCCTCCATCCTCTATTAGACCTAATCACGGTTGGAAATCAATAGTTCGATGGTTTCAGGACTCTCGACCCTTAATCTTAATCGTCTAAGGCGGTTAAAATTCATGGTTCAAAGTCATTGGTTATAGTCCAATTCATGATTCGGGATGGTTCAAGATGATTAAAATTTTATTTTTTAAAAATATAAATTATAAATTTATAAAAAATATATATATATATATTGAAAGGGAAGGATAGAATACATGCTCATGAACAACTTTGAATGTTGGGAAATTATTTAAGATGAAGTTAATTTGGTGAGAAATTCAAGCGGTGAACAATGTGGGTTCAATTCATAGACAGAGAGTATCAAGAAAGCGGCCCAAGCGAATGCAAGAGCAACCAAAATCATCCAATGTAGTCTGACTAAAGAACAACTTGAGAAAGTCGAAGTATTCAACAATGCAAAGAACAATGTGAAAAAGTAAGTGAAATAAAATGAAGAGTCAACGAAATTAGAACAAGTCAGCTGCACAATCCTCATAGCTCAGTCAAACTTCAAGAACTCAACCAAGGAAGTTCAACATGAAAGGATGTTGATGTTCTAGACACATGATTGAAAATCAAGAAATGTTCACCTTAGTCAAGCTAAAAGAGATGGGAACCGTATGTTTTGGAAACAATGACAAGCTAAGGTATTCGGTGTTAGGATGTATACTAAAAGCCTAGCTTTTGTATGAACATCTACAATTTGAAAGAGAATCACATGATCACTGTTTGCATGTTTATATTAGTATGTGCATATTATCTGATACTTTACATTGTAGATAACATGATGTTAGATCTTGTACGGTTGCTAGAGAAGGGGTGAATAGCAAATCTTCGATTCCTTCTTCCTACGTTGTTAGTTGCGCAAGCGGAATATAAATAAAAATGAAACTAACAATAAAGAACAATGCTAACAGGAAGATTTACTTGGTATCCACCCCTAAGGGTGACTAATCCAAGAATCCGTCGGTGGATCACTCCTCGGATAACCTCCGGCTACCCCTTGTCGCTCCTTGTGGGTGGAGAAACCTCGCCACAGCACCTCGACAATACCTGAGCACCAAAGGCTACTAATCTACTCTACCCAAGCAGATTTCGCCAAGGAGCCCGGCCAAAACGAAGCCCTCTTAAATAGGACTTACCTTCTGTTTGGCTGCCACCAGTCGACTACCCCATGGGGCAGTCGACTGCCCCCACTCAAATTCGACTGTTGACACCCAACGTTCGAATTCTGAGTGTCACCAGTCGACTGCCCCTGGGGCAGTCGACTGGTCCAGGGTCAACTCCCTTCTGTGAGTTTTATCAGTTGGCTACCCCAATGACAGTCGACCAGTCCACTCACACACCTAGGGTTTCCCTTCCCGAGTACAGCTCTCTCAGCACTCAAACCCTAAGATTTCCCGAGTACAATCACACATCACTCGTACCCTCACGACTCAACTAACTCCTCATCAGCAGCCTCGACTATTGCCTTCGCACCCTCTTCATCTTTGGCTCCCATCCCTCAGATGCACGCAAGCATCCAGCTTGCCTCCATGCCATCCTTCATGCATGCCTCGAAGTCCGCGCCCCTCAGCTCATCGTCCCTGCTCTTCATAGTCCCTCAGGTGTGCACACAAGCCCGCGGCTTGTCTCCATGCCACCCTTCACCGTACCGAGGCCGTCCAGCTAAGTCAATATGTGTAACCTGCACATCCTGCACACTTACATACACATATCAAATACACAAGGGTAAACCTAACTTAAACCCTTTGCCTAAATAACAAAACTCATGGTCACTCCGGACCACAGATTGCCTCAACAATCTCCCCCTTTTTGATGTTTGGCAATACGTTTAAGTTAGAGAAAACAAATAGTAGTAAGTAGCAAAAATAATGATAAACAAACAACTGGACTTACATTGCCAAGACTCCCCCTTAGACTTACACCGCCAATGCATATGCAATGCAATCATGGATCCTATCCCAAGGCATCCCACACCTAACCCTCCAAGTTAGGACTTTTCCACATCTAACTTCCCAAAGTTAGGAATTTTCCACACCTAACCCTCAAAGTTAGGAATTTTCACATCTAACCCTCAAAGTTAGGAATTTTCACATTTAACTCTCCAAGTTAGGAATTTTCACATCTAACCCTCCAAATTAGGAATTTCCATACCTAACTTCCCAAAGTTAGGAATTTTCCACACCTAACCCTCCAAGTTAGGAATTTTCCACACCTAACCCTCCAAGTTAGGAGTTTTCCACACCTAACCCTCCAAATTAGGAATTTTCCACACCTAACCCTCCAAGTTAGGAGTTTTCCACACCTAACTCTCCAAGTTAGGAATTTTTCACACCTAACCCTCCAAGTTAGGATTTTTCACCAAAACGGGCTTTTTAAAGTTTCTCCCAAGCTCCCCCTACATTGGACTTACAAAGGCTTTTTAAGAACCTCTCCAAGGTTCCCCTTACGCCAAGAATGGAGCAACCATGCTCCCCCTTAATCTCAACTCCCCCTAAACCTAGGGTTTCCCACAAAGGCGTGTTTAGTTTCCCAAATTAAACCCAACACTTCTCCCCCTTTGCCTAACATCAAAAAGAACCCAATAATATCCCAATTATTGGTTCTTTTAATCCCTAATGATCCTAAACACAGTGTACTAGCCCCCCATACACTCGTTTTCCATCATTTGGACCACTTCCCAGCTGTTGATACAAAAATCAGTCCTGACCAATCGACTGCCCCCAGGGCAGTCAACTGATACTCTGAAAATCAATTTTTCAGGCCACATTCAGAAATGCGTCACAAATTCCACACATCTCCAAAAATTTCCAAATTTTGTTGAGAACTTTGTGGTACCTATACCTACTTGGGAAAAATACATTTCACGATGTATCTATCACCATTCCCAAGTTTGACACAGAACCCAAAATTTTCTATGAAAATTAAGGCAACTAGGAGGCAACCTCTCCCTTAACCTATGCCTTCTCCCAATTTTCAGTTTATCAAGGTTAAGTTCTACCCAACTTAACACCATAAAACCAAGTTAAGTTTCACCCAACTTGACATCACACATTCCTTTGTCAAGTTAATTCTAACTTAACAACCCAAGTTTCCTACCCTAGACCCCTCTAGAAAATCCTAGAAAACCTAAAAAAATCTAAAAGTTTGCAAGCACATTTGCTAGGATATACTCTATCCTAGAAAAATATGATTCCATGAAAATATCAAGTGTGATTGACTTTTGGTACAATTCTAATTTCCTTAAACATTGGCATTTTGTATCAACTTTATTCATGATTCCTTGTGTTTGTCAATTCTTACCATTTTAATTCACACAAGGAATTGTCCTCAATTCCTTCATTTTCCATAGGTATTCTTAATATGATCAAATCCTATTCTTCGTATCTCTTAACCCTAGATAAATATCCACTTATCAATCTTCTTTGAATTCCATGATATCCATATGGTCATATTTCATATAATCACCAATAAACCATGAGACAAACCTTTATTTAAGGAGTATAAACAAGGATTTAATTTTAAAAGCATCTCCAATTATCCAATATGTCATTTCTCTATAACCCTAATGAATCAGTCGATTGCCCTTGGGGCAATCGACTCCCAAAACTCACAGAATGTTTCTGGGCTGAGATCAGTCGACTGCCCCCTAGGGCAGTCGATTGATACCTGAATTTCAGGTTGTTCAGCCCAATTTCAGTAATGCCTAAATAATTTCATAAATCTCCAAAAAATCTGAAATTTCGTGGAGAGATTTGTGGAACCTATGTCTACTTGGGAAAAATATGTTTTCAAACAAATGTACTCCAAATCCCAAGATTGACACTAAAAGTTCTAATTTGGATCTCTTCTTGATGCTTCTTCCCATACTCATTCATAATACACTAATAGCATCAAGTTATATGGTACTTATACATTAAAATCAATTTCTCTCAATTATAATCCCATTTTTACCTTTTTCTCCATAAAATTCCTTTTAATGTATCAATTCTCTAGGATTAAGACTTACCCAAGTTTTCTAATCCTTTTTGGCACATTTCATCTAATTTCCTAGACTTCCTACAGAACCCATCTCTTGAGATCCATTTACCATGGACCCCAAAGGCTCCTAGAGCTCCCCCTTGAGCTCTTAGCCTTAGCCACCTCCCTAGGTGACTCAATCCACACTAGACCACACCGGTGTACCACCGGTGATTCTTGGCCTACAAAATGAACCCTCTTAACCTTAGACACCTTGTCTTTAGTTAAGTCATTTTCTTTCTCTTTGGATGACACCCCCTTGCCATCCTTGGACTTCTCCTTCTCGCCATGATCATATGCCTTCCCAACATACTTCTTTTTGTTGGCCTTGGAGACTCTAGACCGGTAACCCAAACCCGATCTATCATAGTTGGGTTTTAAACTACTCAACACCATATCTAGACCCTTAGATCCAACCTTGAATCTTTCTAGGGTCTTTTCCAATATATCAAGTCTTGCCCTCAAGACTTGATTTTCCCTTTCTAAACTTTTAACCTTAGTGTCCATGTGTCCACTTTGGATATTCCTAGACCTATCCGCCTTTCTAGGCATATACCTCCCCTTCTTGGGATTTATGCATTCATCCTTAGGTCCTAAGGTCTTGGGTTTTTCATGATGCATGCTTTTCCTAGGGTTTTGATCTACCTTGTTAACTCTAGTCCTATCATTATATCTAAATCCAAAATTGTGCACAAGTAAGCAATTTTAATGATTTCTATCATGCATGGATGAATAATTTGCATGATTTTTAATATGCATGGAAGAACTCAAATTAAAATTATATTTTAACTTAGGGTTAGGAATTACCTCTCTTACCCTTGAAGTTCTCCCTTGATGTGATCTTTGCTTCTTCCTTTCCCCCTTCTCTCATCTTCTTAGATACTCCATTTTCTTGAGCTTTTTACTCCTTAGACATTTCGTGTGGTAGTGTCCTAACTCGCCACACGTTAAAGAAGATCTATTTTACCCGATCCATGAGGAGGAGTTGAGTCTTGGTCACCTAATGGATCAAGGCCCGATCCATTAATCAAGATCTATTGCACTAAAGGATCTTCATTGAACTACCTTACCAACCCCCATATTTAAATATGGGCTCCACCTATTATGTGTACAAGTATCTCCCCATGTTTAAGATATTGAATATCCGTTAATTAATTAAATTACTAATAATTTAATTAATTAACATTTAACTCCTTGAGTAGTATCACTCAACTTTATCATCATGCCGGACTAAGTCCACCAGCAGGATTTAACATGATGAATCTTATGAGCTCCTCAAGGGGACATCGTCAACCCGACTCACCAGGACACGGTTTCCTTCTATAATCAACGACACACCGTGTAAATAATATTATTTCTCAACTTACCGGGCTTATCGATTTAACACATAAATCTCGCCTATTGGTAAATCAAATAAATAAATATTAAGTACATGCACCCGTTATTATATCGGGATTCAGAGCGTGTACTCCATAATAACTGAGGTCTGATTCAATTATAAAGTTAGTATAAATTGAATCACCTCTATGTCGGTCCTGCTCAATACACACAAAGTGTACTAGTATAATTCTATGGTCAAGATAAACCAACACCAAATTACACTACAACCATCTCGATGGTTTGTCCAAATCCATCTTGGTTGTGTGCCTCTACTTATACTCTACAAGGAACTGATAACATGATCTTCTGTGCGACACCACACACCATGATATCTTTTGGGCGTACATCGGGTTGTACCATTTACTTGATGATATATATTTACCTTTTATCAAAAAAAAATACAATGTAAAGTATCAGACAATATGCACATACTAATATAAACATACAAACAGTGATCTTGTGATTCTCTTTCAAAATGTATATGTTTATATCAAAGCAAGGCTTTTAGTATACATCCTAACAAGATCAAACCACAAATCGAATTGACTCTATATCATATTGAACTTGCTTCATACATAGATTTAATAGACTCGCCATCAAGAGAGAACCAAAACTGAATAGATCACGATTTGAGCTACACAATCTGGATTCAATTTCCAAAACTATACCAAAGTACTAGGTTACAGAACTAAAACACACTCCAACTAGAATCAACACTAAGGAAGCCGAATTAGGAATCAATCCAACTCCTTACCTGAGCCCGAGCAGCTCTCCACGACAAAAACTCCCACCCAACACAGTAGGTGGCACAGGAAGGAAGGACTGAAATCCAAAAGTCCAAAATTCAACAGTTAATCCAAAACATAGACAACGATATTGGAAACAATCCCAACCAATTCAGGACTCGAAAGGAAGAAACCAACACCTGCTTGAATGCTCACGCAGATCATCCCCAGCCAAATAGTTACGATTCCAAAACCAACTTCAATTTCCAAATCTAGGATTGTAGTGACATCAAATCCTATCGAGAAACCATCTTAGACAACCTTCCTTACCTGACCAGAGCCCACGCACACAACTCACTCTCCCCTGCTCAGATCCGACAACCGAATGATCGCAAGGAAGACCTCCACAGTCCACTATGTTGTAAGATGTGTATACTGAAAGACATGATTTCTTTATACGAACATCTTCATTTTGAAAAGAGAATCACAACTACACTAGGTGCTTGTTTATATTAGTACATGCATGAAGTCCTTTACTACACATTGTAGATAACATGGTGTATGATATTACACGGAAGATCATGTTATCAGTCTCTTGCCTAGTATAAGTATAGGCTCACAACCGAGACGGAATTGGACAAACAGTCGGAATGGTTGTAGTGTAATTAGGTATAGTTGATCTTGACCATAGAATTACACTAGTGTGCTTTGAGTTCATTGAGCAGGACAAAAACCAGAGGTTATCCAATTTGTACTGGCTTTCATAATTAGATAGGACCTCAGATTTAATTATGGAGTATGATCCCTTAATCCCGATATAATAACGAATATATATTATTAATTATTGTCTCTTTGATTTACCAATAGGCGAGATCTATTTTATTAGATCGATAGACCCGGTAAGTTGAGAGATAATATTAATAATATGATGTGCTGTTGATTATTGACGGAATCCGTGTCCTGGTGAGTCGGGATGATGATGCCCCCTTAATGAGCTCAAAAGGTTCATCATGCTAAACCCTACAGGTGGATTTGATCCGATATGATGATAAGGTTCAGTGGTACTAATCAACGATCCAGAAGTTAATTAATTTGAATTGTCAGTAATTTAAATTAATTAATGAGCATTCGAGATCTTAAACACGGGGGGATGGACGACTCGTAATAAGTGGAGCCCATATGTAAATATGGGGGTTGGTGAGATAATTCAATGAGGGCCCTTTAGTGGAATGGATCCTCATTAATGGACCGGGTTTGGATCCATTAGCAGGCCAAGATCCAACTCCTCCTCATGGTCCCTATCGTAGCACTATATATACCCCATGGTGGCATGGAATCAAGTTGATGATTGAATGGAATTAATCCAATTGAAACACAAGAAACCCTAGTCTATTATCTCCTCTCCCTCTCTCCCTCTCACCCTCTCGGTTCAACGACGCCGAAGAAGAAAAAAAAACAGCGGGCAGTGACCAATAGAAATAGCTTCTGCTATTTCTTTCCTCCTCCACCCGTGAAGCGCAGGGAGCCACGCATGGCTATGCATGCAACAGCGGCGAAGGAAGAATGCTATTTTCTCCGTGCAACAAGTTGCGGTGCAACTTATTATGGTCTTCGGTGATTAAGTTGCACATGCAACTTAATTATTCTTTTCCTTGTGATTGAATCCTGGTGCAAATAAAAGTTGCCATGCAACTTTCAGCTCTTGAGCGCAGCTTTTGATCCTGGAGTAATAAAAGTTGCTCACACAACTTTTATTCAGGATCAAGAAAAGTTGCAAGGCTCAAGGGCGGTGGACATTGCTCAAGGTAGCCATGTTGCTCACGCAACTTGACTTAAAGCAGCAAAGTTGTTTTGCTCAATGTTCACATTCACGCTAGAGAAGAAGGACGCCGCTGAGGAGTTGCTGTGGAGATGCGGACGAGTTGTTGTGGTCAGCAACTCAAAGTTCGGGTGCCGACGGAGGAGGAAAGGAGTAGTAGGGTTTGTGTTTGGATTATTTTCTTCCTTCGAGTGGCCGGCGGCATCCCTTTGGTTAGGGATTGGTTGACATAAGGAGAAGGGATCGACTTGGTGACCATGGTTCTTGGTAGATCGTCGTCCACATGACGTCCAAGAGGGGAGGGTCATACGGTAGAAGATTGTAAGGTAATGGAAGGTATAATTCTTCCTTGGCTCCTTTGTTTCATTTGTGTCATGTTTATTAGTCTCGTCATTTCATGTGAGTTATTTAATTATTTTGATTGCGAATCATAGCCAATAATTAATTAACTGGACCTCGACCATAAACACAAAAGTTGGCGATCCACTCGTCGCCTTTTCCGCGGTTGAACGGTCAAGCAAATTACAAGGTCTGATCTTTGTGATTGACCGAGTTATAATTTGGATCGTCCGATACGGTACGAGATGGTCGTTGGGAGACGGGTCTCCATTCAGATTAATTTTTTAATCTGTAGTCATGGAGAGGTCTCTCGGAATGACCAAATATTCACTTAGGAAACCCGCCAAGCCTGTTGGAGCAATCGACCCCAAGATGGTCCGGAGTGACCATAGGTTTTGATGTTTGGGCAAAGGGTTTAAGTTAGGTTTTTGCTTGTGTACTTATATGTGTATGTTGAGTGTGCAGGTTGTACAGATTACACATATGGACTTGACTGGACGACCTCGGTACGGTGAAGGATGACATGGAGGCAAGCTGGAGGCTTGTGTGCGCATCTGAGGGACCTTGGAGAGCAGGGACGATGAGCTGATGGGCGCGGACTTCGAGGCATGCGTGAAGGATGGCATGGAGGCAAGCTGAAGGCTTGCGTGCATCCGAGGGATGGGAGCCGAAGATGAAGAGGGCGCGAAAGCAACAGTCGAGGTTGCGGAGGAGAAGTCAGTCGAGTCGTGAGAGTCGAGTGTTGTGTGAATGTACTCGGGAAGGGATTCAGCTAGGGACCAGTCGACTGCCCTGGGGGCAGTCGACTGGTAGGTGGCTGGTGAGCTGGCAAATTCGAACGTTGGGAGTGTTAACGGTCGAATTTGGCTGGCACCAGTCGACTGGTAGCGAGAAATCAGCCCCGAGTCCTATTTAAAGAGGACTTCGTGGTGGCTGAGTTTCTTGACGAAACTCACTTGGGAAAAGTGTGTTAGTAGTCTATTGTGTTCACAAAGCGTCCAAAGTGTTGTGGCAAGGTTTCTCCACCCACAAGGAGCGACACGTGATAGCCGGAGGTTATCCGGGGAGTGATCCACCAACGGATTGTTGGATTAGTCACCCGACCGAGGTGGATACCAACTAAATACGGTTTGTTAGCATTGTATTTATTGTTTTATTTGTATTTCCGCTGCGCTAACAATCTTGTAGGAAGAAGGGGTTCGAAAAATCGCTATTCACCGCCCCTCTAGCGGACGGCAACGATCCTACAATTGGTATCAGAGCAAGGACTGCTGTTGATCGGACTAACCGCCGAGGGAGCACACGCTAGAGGAGAAGAAACAATGGAAGATAAGTTGGGGGACAACATCTACACCCCACCGCCCTATGACAATGAGGATTTCGACTATTGGCGGGCGAGGATGAAGAATTGGCTTAGCATGGAGTGGGAGTGCATGGTCATGCTAGAAGAGCCCTTCGAAGTTCCAAAGGACAAGCATGGAAAGAAGCTTCGTCCTAGATATTGGACTCAAGAGCAACAAGACTACTCTAGGGCAAACAAGAAGGTAATAGATGTATTAATTGATATTTTGCCTAACAATGTTTTGAATATTATAGGGAATTATAAAAATGCACATGAATTATGGACCAAGTTGGTGGAATATCACAAGAACCCTACACAAACTCAAGGAGTAGATGAACCCGAGGAAGTGAGCTTAATAGCTCAAGAGGAGGAAGAAGTGTCCACATCCTCATGTGAAGAAGAAAGTGAGAGGTCATCCACCTCATCTAGAGAAGAGTAGGAGGTCACCACCTCAAGGATTGAGGGGGAGGAGAGACCCTCACCTACACATAATCAAGAGGAAGTCTCCACTTCATCCAAGGGTGAAGAGGAAGTCAACCAAGCCTCAACCTCCACCAAAGCAAGGACTAAAGACCACATTGTATGCTTTGGGTGCAATGAAAAGGGGCACTACAAGGATAAGTGTCCACTAGGTAAGAAAAAGGAGGTACACCCTAAACCCATTGTAAATTCCTTTAAAGCTAATGTGGGTTGTAGAATTGGTGAAGCTCAAGCTAAAAGGAAGAAGATTCGATGCTTCACATATGGAGAACTAGGGCATTATCACACTAAATGCCCTAGAAAAGGTGAGCTAAAGAAGATGGAAAATCTAAGAAGATGGGAAAAAGAAGAAAGAAGGAAGAGAAGAAGCTCACAACAAGGAATGACTACAAGGGTAAGGGAGGTACCCTCTAACCCTAGTTTAAAAAGAAATTCGATTTCAAGTTCTTCTTTACATTTCAAAAATCATGTTAATTACCCACCCATGCATGCTAGAACTCATGAGAATTGTTTATTTGTGCATAATCATGGATTTAAGTACAATGATAGGACTAAGGGTAACAAGGTAGATCATAACCCTAAGAAAAGTATGCATCATGATAGACCTAAGACTTGGGTACCTAAGGATCAAGGCATTGACCCCAAGAAGGGGAGACAAATACCTAAGAAAATGGATAGGTCTAGGAATGTCCAAAATGGACATATGGAATCCAAGGTTAGAGGGCTAAAAAGGAAAAATCAAGCCTTAAGGGCAAGACTTGATACTTTAGAGAAGACCTTAGAAAGATTCAAGATTGGATCTAAAGGTCTAGACATGGTGTTGGGTAGCATCAAACCCAACTATGATAGGTCGGGTTTGGGCTATCAATCTAAGACCTCCAAGGGCAATGGAAAGAAGTATGCTGGGAAAGTATACAATCTTAGTAAGGAGGGAAAGTCTAAGGATGGCAAGGGGATGCCATCCAAGGGTAAAAAGAGTGACCTAACCAAGGACAAGGTGTCCAAGGTTTAAAAGGTCAATTTTGTAGACTAAGAGTCATCGGTGGCACACCGGTGTGGCCTAGTGTGGATGGAGTCACCTAGGGAGGTGGCTAAGGCTAAGAGCTCAAGGGGGAGCTCTAGGAGCCTTTGGGGTCCATGGTAAATGGATCTCAAAAGTGTCTCCCTTAGGAAATTAGATGAAATGTGCCAAAAAGGGTTGGAAGACTTAGGTAAGTCTTAATCCTAGATTTTAACACATTAAAAGGAGAATTTAGGGGGAAAAAGATGAAAAAGGAGAGTTAATTGATAAAATTGAGGTTTAATGGTGGAACACCATATAATTCAATGATATAAATGAGTTGTGATCAAGGAGAAGAGGATGCATTGAAGAGAAGTGAGAATTAGCACTTTTAGATGAGCTCATTTGATACTTTTTAGAAGAAGTAGGATTTCATGCCAATCTTAGGATTTGGAGTACATTTATTTGGAAACATATTTTTCCCAAGTAGATATTGTCTTCACAAATCTCCCCACGAAATTTCAGAATTTTTGGAGATTTGTAGAATTTTTAGGACATTTCTGAAAGTCGAACTGAAAACCTGAAAATCAGGTGGCAGTCGACTGCCTATTTGGACAGTTGACTGCCCTCAGCCCAGAAACTCTCTGGAATGTTTGGCAGTCGACTGCCTAGGCATAAAAAGGGGGAGTTTCGACAATGAGAAGTTACAAGATTGATTATGGGATATGATGTTGGATTAAAACTCTTGGTTATGTCTTCATAGTCCTTGAATAAAGTGTTATCCCATGATTTGATAAGAATTTATTGGATATCTTGAAAATCAAGGAAGTTTGATAAGTTTCCCTAGTTATCTAAGATTTAGAGGTCAAAAGGGGAAATTGAGGACAATTCCATGTGTCGAATAATGATGGGTAGATTTGACAAACACATGAAATTAGAAACGAATTTGAAAGTTGATACTTAATGCAAAATCCTTAAGAAACTTATATGTGTACCAAAAGTCAAGCACACTTGATATTTCCATGATATCATATTTTTCTAAGATAAGGTATATCCTAGCAAGTGTGCCTGCAAATTTTTTTGGGTTTTTAGAGTGTTGTTGAGTTCTTTTTGGCACTAAGGGAAAGATTGCTTGGGAGGCAATTCTATAAGAGTGTCAAAGGGGGATGAACTCGGATGTTGGGTTGGGGATAACTCAACATGGTGTTATGGTGTTAAGTTGGGTAGAACTTCACCATGGGAAAATGAAAATTAGGAAAAGGCATGGGTTAAGGGGGAGGTCACCCTTTGGTTGCCTTAATTTTCATAAACAAATTTTTGAGTTTTGTGTCAAACTTGGGAATGGTGATAGATACATGGGTATATGTATTTTTCCCAAGTAGGTATAGGTTCCACAAAATTGTCCACGAAGTTTGGAAATTTTTGGAAATTTGTGAAATTTCTGGCGCGTTTTTGAAATTCGTCCAGAAAGTCTGAAACTGAACGTATCAGTCGACTGCCACTGTTGGCAGTCGACTGCCCAGGGCTGGTGTGGGTATCCAGTAGCTGGTTTGGGTCCAAATGGTGAGAAACAAGTGTATGGGGGGTCTAGGACACTGTGTTTAGGACCATAAGGGATTAAAAGAACCAATAATTGGGATATTATTGGGATCTTTTTGATGTATGACAAAGGGGGATAAGTTTGGGTTTAAGTTGGGAAACCAAACTTACCTTTGCTAGAAACCCTAGGTTTAGGGGGAGCTGAGATTGAGGGGGAGCATGACTGCTCCATTCTTGGCGTAAGGGGAACCTTGGAGAGGTTCTTAAAAAGCTTTTGTAAGTCCAATGTAGGGGGAGTTTGGTAGAAGCTTTAAAAAGCCCATTTTGACCATTTTGTAGAAAATCCTAACTTGGAGGGTTAGGTAGTGAAAATTCCTAGCTTGGAGGGCTAGGTGTAGAAAATCCTAACTTGAAGGGTTAGGTGGTGAAAATTCCTAACTTGGAGGGCTAGGTGTGAAAAAGTCCTAACTTAGATGGTTAGGTATGTGATGCCTTGGGATAGGATCCACTGTTGCATTGCATATGCATCTGTTTTTGCTATTGACTACTGTTTTACTTTCGCTAACTTAAACGAATTGTCAAACATCAAAAAAGGGGAGATTGTTGGAGCAATCGGCCCCAAGATGGTCCGGAGTGACCATAGGTTTTGATGTTTGGGCAAAGGGTTTAAGTTAAGTTTTCGCTTGTGTACTTATATGTGTATGTTGAGTGTGCAGGTTGTACAGGTTACACATATGGACTTGACTGGACGACCTCGGTACGGTGAAGGATGGCATGGAGGCAAAATGGAGGCTTGCGTGTGCATCCGAGGGACCTTGGAGAGCAGGGACGATGAGCTGATGGGCGCGGACTTCGAGGCATGCGTGAAGGATGGCATGGAGGCAAGCTGGAGGCTTGCGTGCATCTGAGGGACGGGAGCCGAAGATGAAGAGGGCGCGAAAGCAACAGTCGAGGCTGCAGAGGAGGAGTCAGTCGAGTCGTGAGGGTCGAGTGCTGTGTGAATGTACTCGGGAAGGGATTCAGCTAGGGACCAGTCGACTGCCAGGGCAGTCGACTGGTAGGTGGCTGGTGAGCTGGCAAATTCGAACGTTGGGAGTGTCAACGGTCGAATTTGGCTGGCACCAGTCGACTGCCCTGGGGGTAGTCGACTGGTAGCGAGAAATCAGCCCCGAGTCCTATTTAAAGAGGACTTCGTGGTGGCTGAGTTTCTTGATAAAACTCACTTGGGAAAAGTGTGTTAGTAGTCTATTGTGTTCACAAAGCGTCCAAAGTGTTGTGGCGAGGTTTCTCCACCCACAAGGAGCGACAC
Source organism: Boesenbergia rotunda (assembly GCA_024364735.1). Lineage (NCBI taxonomy): Eukaryota > Viridiplantae > Streptophyta > Magnoliopsida > Zingiberales > Zingiberaceae > Boesenbergia > Boesenbergia rotunda. Next base: position 156,081 of record JAGFNQ010007493.1, read on the forward strand.
GTGATAGTCGGAGGTTATCCGGGGAGTGATTCACCAACAGATTGTTGGATTAGTCACCCGACCGGGGTGGATACCAACTAAATACGGTTTGTTAGCATTGTATTTATTGTTTTATTTGTATTTCCGCTGCGCTAACAATCTTGTAGGAAGAAGGGGTTCGAAAAATCGCTATTCACCCCCCTCTAGCGGACGGCAACGATCCTACAAAGCCATACCCAACAATTGGTATCAGAGCTGAGGTTTCCGGCTTTGTGTGTTTAAGGATTGGTTATTTTTGCATTTTCATACATTTTATTTTGCTGGATGATATGTTGATGTGCGTAGGCTAACGCTGTGTTGCAGGCACTAGATTCCAACTTATCTTGGCCAAATAATTGATGTGTATGATGGTTGTGCAAATTATTATAATTAATTAATCCTCGGGGTTGACGAGGCTAGGTATTTAATTTTTGTAATTAAATACGACACATGTTTAGCCAAGCTATTTATTTTACTTTCGATCTAGTTTTCATGTACACTCCTTTGTGAAGTATAGGATTGATGATGTAAATAATTAGTTAGTCATTTCGGCTCGGAGATCCCTCAATGTAGCTTGCGCATTAGGAAGGGAGGAGCGGACGAAGTGACGACACGACTGGAGGCACATTAGAGACCAAGGGCCATGAAAGTTAGAAAATCTAGGATTTTCTGTATTTTTCATATATTGGTTGTGTGCTTGGTTGTGTGGTTGTGCTAGTAAAATTCCTCGACATAAATTACTAAGTGGGAGAGGGACCCTAAGGGTCCCACGACTTCCATTACAATCCGATAAGTGATGCGAACAAGTCTGCGCGTCGGCTCTGAGTGTCTTACTCCCCATCGGATGGACTTGTTCTGCGGATCACTGGGTCAGAAAAGACTATAGAAAATTGTTAAAGAGCTTGTGTACTTCCCCATCAGAAGGCACATAATCGAAAATAATTTTCTTAGTGTCGTGTAATGGTGCACACTTAGATGCGAATAATAGTATCCTCCCCATCGGAGTCACTGCTAGTATTTTGCAGAGCCGAAGTGAACCAACTATTGATCTTACTTGTCAAAAAGTTAGGTTGACAAGATAGTAAGATTGATGGGTAAAACCTCCTCTTACGAATGTAGGGATTCATATACGTCCACACCATCATGGCATGCGAATTTCTCAGTGTATAGGGGTGTTGGTTGATTTCGAAAATTTATTATTTTGAGGAATCAATTTATTTTCGATTTTTAAAGTAGTGTGTGTTGTGATTCTTAGGATTTTCAAAATAGCCTTTAACCCACTAGCTACAATACTTAAGGAAAATAAACTTAGTGGCCCCAGTTACATAGACTGGAAAAGAAACCTAGACATTGTCCTTACTGTTGAAGAGTACAAATATGTGCTCTTTGAGGAATGTCCTGAAGATGATGGCCCACCTCAATGAGATTGAGGTCCTTGGAGGACAAATCGACGGGGAAACCCAGGTCGATATAATACTTCAATCTCTACCTAGAAGTTTTGAGCAGCTTCGTCTCAACTATAACATGAATAAGCATGAGTATACGTTGGGGGAACTCTTGGGAGAACTCCAGGCGACAGAGTAGACTAGTTTTGAACCACATTTTTAGAAGAAGTGTAACGCCCCAAATTTTTGGGCTTGTTTTTTTTTTTTCTTCTTTTCTCAATGCAATTGTACGACTTTATTTGATAAGAAATAAAAGTCCCAATATGTGATTTCATAAAACCCCTATATGCGATTGCATAAATTTTAATTGATGATTTCATGTGATTGCATAAGAGTATGATTTCATGTGATTACATTATGATGTGATTATGCAAAATGCGAAGTATGTAATTTCATGATTGATTATAAGATTTGATTAAGAGGGATTATGAAATTACATAAGGAGTGAAATGTGATTCATGAATCACATATGTGATTTCATGAATTCGAATTCATGAAATCATATGGAATGGAATGGGCTTAGTGGGCTTATGCTTGATTAAAACCAAGAGGAGCAAAAATGTGCTCTCACCAAGGATTGAACCTTGGTACTCTTGGCAAGCAAAGCCTTGAGGAGTAGACTTGGTGACCATCTCACCAGGGGAGAAGATGTTGAGAAGGAAGTAGGGAAATCCTTGTTAAGGGTTAGGGAAGGTGAAGAGGTGGAAGAAAACTCTTGGTGAAACACCCCTTGGTGAAAGGGTGCTTAGTGAAGAGGCACCATGCCTCTTCACTAAGTATAAAAGGGGGAGGAGAGTGTGAGAGCACAATCACTCATTCCCTCCTCTTGCTATTGCCGAGAGCCCCCTTCCACTCCTCCCTCCAAACACTAATCTTCCTCCCCTCCCCCAAGTGGCCGAAAGCCACCTTCTTCTCCCCTTCTCCACCGAAGCCAAGCAACACTCTCCCCTTGTGGTTGCCGAAACCCAAGGTTAGGGTTGACATTCCCTAAACTCCCTTGAGTACCTCTTGCAAGACAAGGAGCATTCAAGGATCTCAAGGGCAAGGACCAAGGGCACCATCCCTCCAAGTTAAGGGTACCATCCCTCCAAGTTAAGGGTACCATCCCTCCAAGTTAAGGGTACCATCCCTCCAAGTTAAGGGTATACCCTAAGGATTTAGCGAAAAAGGTAAGTGCCCCTCGCCTGTAGCATAATTGTTTGCGAATAAGTTGCATGATGTCCTCTAAAGTTTCGGCCACTACCCTAACCAAGGGTTAGGGTGTGCCATATGCTACTACATGTTTGATTAAATGCTACATAATGTATGGAATGTTGTATGATAAATTCTTGATGACATGTATGTTTCGGCCAACCCTAAACTAGGGTTAGGCCTTGGACAAAACCCCATGCTATGATTGCTTCCATGATGCTTGATATGATTATGAGGAAATACAACTCAATGCAAGAGGTCCAACCTCTTTACAACATTCGGCCAACCCAAGAATAGGGTTAGGTCCTAAACCTATTTACATGCCATGCTACCCTAATGAATGCTTATGATATTGCATGCTTTGAATGACATGAACCATGCTTGTATGATCTAGGAAAGTGAAGAATGCATGATGATGATTTTCAGCCAAGGGAACCCTTGGACCTTATTTATGTTCACTTTTCATGAAAGCATGTTATACTATGATATGAATGAAATGCATGAATGAATACCTATGTAATGCATAAATAGTTATCATGGATTATGAGTTTATGTATGATGAAGGCCAAGGCCTAAAGTAATGCTCCCTTGAAAGGAAGGGACTAAGAGCATGCTTAAAGGGGAAATGTACATGATAACTATGTTACTTTATGATTGGCTTGTACCACAAACTCTTAAATGAGTTCATGATGGGTCCTAGGCTGAAGGACTTTTTGAGAAGGCCTAGAGACCCCCAGGCTGAAGGATTTTCAAGAAGGCCTAATAAGGAACCCTTCTAGGTCAAGGCTAGCTACCTTGTGCCTAAATAGGGTTCATGTGCACAAAACTAAGGGTACAAGCCGGGGCCCCCAAAAGATGACTATGTTATATTCAAGTACTATGTATATGTTTTCAAAAGGAAATCTTTTCATAAAATTACTATGCTCACTATGTCTACCATGCTTAATGATCCCATGTCTTAACACGTTATGTTTACCATGCTTAATGACTTCTATGCTTAACATGTTATGCTTCTATGCTATACTTGATATGCTTACGAATTGACGACGTTTTGTGAGTAGGACAAGGCCTTACTAAGCATTGTTTATAGTTTTAGTGTTCTTATGCTACAGGACACTAACTAAGGAAGCTGCAGGAAGAAGAGCAAGGGAAATGTGATAGTGACGGTGGATTAAAGATCTTGCTCGCTCTATGTTTTGTTTTCAATTTTGAAACCTAAGGATGTTATACACCTTCTTCTGCACACTACTCTAAGATTGCTCTTATGTTTGGCATTACTCTACTTCATGATAAGTTTTTGCTATACTTGTGAACAAATGATGTCTTCATCTTGATTGTATGGATACACCACTCTATTCGATTATGCTAAAGTAGTTGATATGATACTTCCCTCATAACATACTATCTTGTTTATGCTCATGATCCACTAAAACTCTATCATACTTGCCATGCCTAGTTATGCTTAGATCACTTATGATATTCGGCCATCACTTGCTGGTTTGAGTCCTCTCATGTTCAACACCCTTATGCTCCCCATGTTGCATGCCACGATCATGTTAAAACCTTCCATATGTTTAGATCCTTACTTGTCAATATTGTATCATGCGCATGGACACCACATACTTTATGCATTTCATGAAACTTGCTCCTAAATGCTATAATGCCCATACATGTTTCGGCCTACTCATGTATAAAATTTGTTTTTAAACCCTAGGCTTCATGCTCTCACGTACAAGCATGATCTACATGCTTTCAAGTCTTATGCTTCCGCTCTTGTATGATCGCATGCATCTAAAGCTTAGATGGAAATGAATACATGAAGTAGTCATGTTAACATTACGTGAATGATGTTATGCTTCCGCTATATGATGCATAAAGTAGTATAAATATAAGCATTAGTAAAGATGTTATGAATGTTAAAGTAACGCCACAAATCCTTAGAGGATTTAGGGCGGGACCTATTTAGGGCGGGACTTTACAAGAAGACTATATGATGAACCATAAGCCCATGAGTAGACTAGTTTTGAAGAATTAAGAGGGGATGTTCTGATCTTAGTACCAACTGTACAAGAGGATACACCAAAAGTTACTGCACCGCGTGTCATAGAAGATACACAGGTGGTACCTCGTCGTAGTGGGAGGGTTGTTAGTCAACCAGAAGGATTCATGCTCTTGGGAGAGTCTTCGGGTTCTGTCCCTAGCGACCATGAATCAAGATCCCTGGACCTATGACAAGCAACATCCACTTTGAAGAGATAATCCAGTTATATGGATTTGTTCAAAGGACAGATGAGATTTGTGTATGTAAGAATTATGACAGAAACGTAGTGGTGTTCTTGTACTATAAGTAGATAATATTTTATTAGTTGGCAACAATGATAAAATATTATCAAACGTAAGAGTATGGTCGTCCAAACAATTGATATGAAGGACTTAGGAGAAGCAGGACACATCCTTGGTGATCAAAGTTTTAAGGGATCACCAGAGAAGGATGTTGTGCTTATCCCAAGCTTCATACAGAGACAGTGTCTTAGCTCGTTTTAGCATGGAAACCTCCAAGAAAAGTTTTGTACTTTTCAGCTGTGGAGCTACTCTATCTAAGGAGATGTTTGGATTATCAAAGGAGATAGAGCAGGTAATGGCGGTTCCTTTAGCGTCGGCTATAGGAAGCCTCATGTATGCTAAAATCGAGATCGGATATCTGCTTTGACGTGGGCATGGTTAGCAGATATCAGAGTAACCCAAGTCAAGGAAATTGGATTGCGGTAAAAGCTTATATTAGTGCCTCAGAAGGACTAAGGATTATAAACTGGTTTACCGGGCAGACCAATTCCCAATGGGTTATATGGATACAGTCTTCCAGTCGGATAGGGGCAAACATAAGTATTCCTCGAGGTTTTGTATTTACTTTAGGAGGTGGAACCAGAGGTTGGAGGTGTGTCGCGCAGCGGCTGTGTGGCGAACTCCACCATGGAAGCTGTGTATATGGCAGCCTCAAAGGCAGCCAGGAAAACTACATGGTTCAAGAATCTCAAGATGGACTTCGATGTGATTCCTGGTTTGCTCAAAGCTATCACATTTGTTGTGATAAGCAAATGGTGCAGTTGCAAACTCGAAGGAATCACGAGTCCATAAGGCGAGTAAGCACATAGAGCGCAAGTACCACCCAGGAGAGGAAAAGCTGTTGTTGCCTAGATTACATCAGAGGACAACCTGGGAGATCATGTTATTAGTCCCTTGCCTAGTATAAGTATAGGCTCACAACCAAGACAGAATTGGACAAACCGTCGGAATGGTTCTAGTGTAATTAGGTGTGGTTGATCTTGACCATAAAATTACACTAGTGTGCTTTGAGTACATTGAGCAGGACCAAAACCAGAGGTTATCCAATTTGCACTGGCTTTCATAATTGGATAGGACCTCAGATTTTATTATGGAGTACGATCCCGATATAATAACGGGCATATATTATTAATTATTGTCTCCTTGATTTACCAATGGGCGAGATCTATTCTGTTAGATCGATAGGCCCGGTAAGTTGGGAGATAATATTAATAATATGATGTGTTGTTGATTATTGACGGAATCTGTGTCCTGGTGAGTCGGGATGATGATGCCCCCTTAAAGAGCTCAAAAAGTTCATCATACTAAACCCTGCAGGTGGATTTAATCTGGCATGATGATAAGGTTTAGTGGTACTAATCAAGGATCCAGAAGTTAATTAATTTGAATTGTCAGTAATTTAAATTAATTAACGGACATTCAAGATCTTAAACATGGAGGAATGGACGACTCGTAATAAGTGGAGCTCATATGTAAATATGGGGGTTGGTGAAGTAATTCAATGAGGGTCCTTTAGTGGAATGGATCCTCATTAATGGACCGGGTTTGGATCCATTAGCAGGTCAAGATCCAACTCCTCCTCATGGTCCCTATCGTAGCCCTATATATATCCCATGGTGGCATGGAATCAAGTTGATGGTTGAATGGAATTAATCCAATTGAAACACAAGAAACCCTAATCTATTCTCTCCTCTCTCTCTGTCTCCCTCTCACCCTCTCGGTTCATCGGCGCCTCTCCAGGCAGTGACCAATAGAAACAGCTTCTGCTGTTTCTTTCCTCCTCCATGAGTGAAGCGCAGGGAGCCATGCATGGCTATGCATGCAACAACGACGAAGGATCTCCGTGTAGGCGCAACTTGTTGTGGTCTTCGGTGATTAAGTTGCACATGCAACTTAATTATTCTTCTCCTTGTGATTGAATCCCGGTGCAAATAAAAGTTGCCATGCAACTTTCAGCTCTTGAGCACAACTTTTGATCCTGGAGTAATAAAAGTTGCTCACGTAACTTTTATTCAGGATCAAGAAAAGTTGCAAGGCTCAAGGGCGGTGGACTTTGCTCAAGGTAGCCATGTTGCTCACGCAACTTGACTTAAAGCAGCAAAGTTGTTTTGCTTAGGGTTCGCATTCATATTAGAGAAGAAGGACGCCGCTCAGGAGTTGCTGTGGAAATGAGGACGAGTTGTTGTGGTCAACAACTCAAAGTTCGTGTGCCGACGGAGGAGGAAAGGAGTAGTAGGGTTTGTGTTTGGATTATTTTCTTCCTTCGAGTGGCCGGCAGCATCCCTTTGGTTAGGGATTGGTTGGCGCAAGGAGAAGGGATCGACTTGGTGACCACGGTTCTTGGTAGATCGTCGTCCACATGACGTCCAAGAGGGGAGAGTCATACGGTAGAAGATCGTAAGGTAATGGAAGGTATAATTCTTCCTTGGCTCCTTTGTTTCATTTGTGTCATGTTTATTAGTCTCGTCATTTCATGTGAGTTATTTAATTATTTTGATTGCGAATCATAGCCAATAATTAATTAACTGGACCCCGACCATAAACACAAAAGCCGACGATCCACTTGTCGCCTTTTTTGCGGTCGAACGGTCAAGCAAATTACAAGGTCTGATCTTTGTGATTGGCCGAGTTGTAATTTGGATCGTTCAATACGGCACGAGATGGTCATTGGGAGATGGGTCTCCATTCGGATTAATTTTTTAATCCGTAGGCATGGAGAAGTCTCTCGGAACGACCAAGTATTCGCTTATGAAACCTATCAAGACATACCCAACATATGCTTGATAGCTCGAGGAGCCACCCTTCGCCAGAGATCCAATCACTACAAATCTACAGCTAAATCAATCTTTCCATTGCCAACGATCGCTTTAATGAATCAGGAAGGCAGAGGACCACAAACTTGACTTACCTCCTTCTGGTCGAGGGTGGGGGTTGCGATTCGAGATCGAGTGAGGATGGAGGAGAGCGGCGATCGCACCACCAAAGTCGAGGACGAAGAGGCTTGGTGATATCGCGAGGGAAGGAGGTGGTTGCGCGAGATCGAGGACACGGACGATGTCGACTTTGGCTGCGACGAGGTAGGGATGTGAGGAGTGTTGGGTATGACTAGGCGGGTTTCCTAAGAGAATACTCGGTCGATCCGAGAGACTTCTCCATGTCTATGGTTAAAAAATTAATCCGAATGGAGATCCGTCTCCCTATGACCATCTCGTGTCGTATCGAACGATCTAAATCACAACTCGGCCAATTACAAAAATCAACCTTGTGATTTGCTCGACCGTTCGACAGCGGAAAAGGCGACGAGTTGATCGCCGACTTTTGTGTTTATGGTCGGGGTCCAGTTAGTAAATTATTCATCATTATACGAAACCAAAATAATAAACTAACTAACATGAAATCATGAGACAAATAAACAAGGCATAAAATTGACATAAGGATAATGAAAGGAGCTTGGAAAGGGTTATACCTTTCCAATCACCTCGCAGTCTTCTACCTTATGTCCCACCCTTCGCAGACGTCGTGTGGGCAATGATCTACCGTGAACCGAGATCACCGAGGCACCCGAACAAACCTTCTCTTCAGGCCAACACAAACCCTAGCACTAGGGTTTGGAACCACCGGCCACCTTTCTTCTCTCCTTGCGCCGTCGGCCATCGGATGCCTCCAAACTTCCGCCCGCCACAAGGTGATCAAGAGAAGAGGATGAAGAAGAGGATAGAAGAGAGAAACCAATTTCTCTCCCACCCAAAACTGGCCAAACTCCTCCCTTCTTCTCAGCTTGTGGCGTCGCCGCACCCTCCACTTGCGCCGCCCTCCATCGCCCGCCGACTAGCCCTCCCTTGCCATCGATCACCACAAAAGGGAGAGGAGGCCCCTCCCTTGTTTATGCAGTCCTTGGCCGAGAGATGGTGGTGGGAGGAGGAAGTAAGGAAGAGGAGAAGAGTCCTCTTCCTTGCAAATTATTAGCAGTGACTCCGTTGGGGAGGATACTAATAATTGTATCTAAGTATTTACCATTGCAAGATACTAAGAGAATTATCTAGGATTATGTGCCTTCCGTTGGGGAAGTGCACACACTCTTTAATAATCCTCTATAATCTTTTTTGATCTTGTGATCCGCAGAACAAGCTTATCCGTTATGGAGGAAGGCACTCAGAGCCAACACGCGGGCTTGTTCGCATCACATATCAGATTGCAATGGAGGCCGTGGGACCCTTAGGGTCCCTCTCCCACTTAGTAATTTATGTCGAGGAATTTTCTTAGCACAACCACACAACCAAGCACATAACCAAAAATATGAAAAATACAGAAAATCCTAGATTTTCTAACTTTCATGGCCCTTGGTCTCTGATGTGCCTCCAGTCGTGTCGTCACTTCGTCCGCTCCTCCCTTCCTTCTACGCAAGCTACCTTGAGGGATCTCCAAGCCGAAATGACTAAGCTAATTATTTACATCATCGATCCTATACTTCACGAAGGAGTGTACATGAAAACTAGATTGAAAGTAAAATAAAAAGCTCGGCTAAACATGTGCCGTATTTAATTACAAAAATTAAATACCTAGCCTCGTCACCCCTAAGGATTAATTAATTACAAAAATTTACATAACCATCACACAATCATTATTTGGCCATGAAGTTGGAATCTCGTGCCTGCAACACAAAGTTAGCCTACGCACATCCACGCATTATCCAGCAAAATAAAATATATGAAAATGCAAAAATTAACCAATCCTAAACACAAAGTCGAAAACCTCAACTCTGATACCAATTTCTGGGTATGGCTTGGCGAGTTTCCTAAGTGAATACTCGGTCGATCCGAGAGACCTCTCCATGTCTACGGATTAAAAAATTAATCCGAATGGAGACCTGTCTCCCTACGACCATCTCGTGCCGTATCGAACGATCTAAATCACAACTCGACCAATTATAAAAATCGACCTTGTGATTTGTTCGACCGTTCGACCGCTGAAAAGGCGACGAGTTGATTGTCGGCTTTTGTGTTTATGGTCGGGGTCCAGTTAGTAAATTATTCATCATTATACGAAACCAAAATAATAAACTAACTAACATGAAATGACGAGACAAATAAACAAGGCACAAAATTGACATAAGGATAATGAAAGGAGCTTGGAAAGGGTTATACCTTTCCGATCACCTTGCAGTCTTCTACCTTATGTCTCACCCTTCGCGGACGTCGTGTGGGCGATGATCTACCACGAACCGAGATCACTGAGGCACCCGAACAAACCTTCTCTTCACTCTAACACAAACCCTAGCACTATGGTTTGGAACTGCCGGCCACCTTTCTTCTCCCCTTGCGCCGCCGGCCATCGGATGCCTCCAAACTTGCGCCGGCAACAAGGTGATCAAGAGAAGAGGATAGAAGAGAGAAACCAATTTCTCTCCCACCCAAAACTGGCCAAACTCCTCCCTTCTTCTCAGCTTGCGGCGCCGCCGCACCCTCCACTTGCGCCGCCCTCCACCGCCCGCCGACCAGCCCTCCCTTGCCGCCGATCACCACAAAAGGGAGAGGAGGCCCCTCCCTTGTTTATGCAATCCTTGGCCGAGAGATGGTGGTGGGAGGAGGAAGTAAGGAAGAGGAGAAGAGTCCTCTTCCTTGCGCCAGCCACAAGACCTAGGAGAGAGAGAAGAGGAGAAGAGAAAAACACCTTGGGTTGTGATAAAAAAATTGATTAAGCCTTGGTCTCTTGATCTCATAGGGTATTTATAGGGCTAAGGTAGGGACCAAAAGGAGGAGTTGGATCTTGGCCCACCAATGGATCTAAACCCGATCCATTAATTAAGATTCATTCCACTAAAGGATCTTAATTGAACTTCCTCACCAACCCCCATATTTTCATATGAGCTCCACATATTACGAGTCGTCCATCCCCCCATGTTTAAGATCATGAATGCTCGTTAATTAATTTAAATTACTGACGATTCAAATTAATTAACCTCTGAGTCCTTGACTAATACCACTTGACCTTATCATCATGCCGGATCAAATCCACCTGCAAGGTTTAGCATGATGAACCTTTCGAGCTCATCAAAGGGGCATCATCAACCCGACTCACCAGGACACAGATTCCGTCAATAATCAACAGCACATCATATTATTAATATTATCTCCCAACTCATCGGGCCTATCGATCTAACAGAATAGATCTCGCCCATTGGTGAATCAAAGAAATAATAGTTAATAATATATGCCCGTTATTATATCGGGATTAAGAGATCATACTCCATAATATAAACTTGAGGTCCTATCCAATTATGGAGGTAGTACAAATTGGATAACCTCGGGTTTTGGTCCTACTCAATGTACTCAAAGCACACTAGTGTAATTCTATGGTTAAGACCAACCACACCTAATTACACTACAACCATTCTGATAGGTTGTCCAATTCAATCTCGGTTGTGAGCCTCTATTTTATACTAAGCAAGGAACTGATAACATGATCTTCCATGTGACACCACACACTATGTTATTTACAATGCAAAGTAATTAGATTTCATGCATGTATTAATGTAAACAAGCACCTAGTATATATAGTTGTGATTCTCTTTTCAAAATAAAGATGTTCATATAAAGAAATTCATGTCTTTCAGTATACACATCTTACAAGGAGGAGAGATTATAAGCGTGGCTATTTGCAATTTAGCCCTCATAATCTGCCAAAATCTAAATGGGTCCTTAATTTAGGTTTCTTAGCTATTTAACCATCCCTATCTTGGTATTTTTCCTCCCTCCACCCCAAGGATTAGGATTTACCAAGTTTAAACCCTCTACAATTTAACCCAGTGGCCCTGATCACCGTTCTTTCATTTTCAAGAAATTTCCCCACAAGTTACCAAATTTTTCCTTATTTAACATCAACAACAGGATAACCTTTCTAGAGGCAATAAATAAAGTCATTTGAGCTCAAAATTAAACTACAATCATTGTATTCTCTTTTTAATTCTGTGCTTAACTGTCTGTCTTCTCAACTACTTTTAAGAGGTTTCTCCGCCTACATTAAAGGAGATCTTTTAGTGAAATTTTTTACGTCTTGAATTAACAACCATCCATGTTACAAATCAAATAATTTTGGTGTCTCTTAATTACTTTATGTTTGTTATTATTTGTGATAATTAATAATGTGCCCTTGCTAAGTTCGAAAGTAAAAGATTGATTTTATTTTTAAGGGTTATTCATCCTTTCTAGTGGGCCTGATGCAATCCTACACACTTACCCTTTCCCTCTCTTGCGAGTAACATGTGCCCTTCTCCTCTTTCGTCGATAATGTTCTCAAAAGACTTCTTTCTTCTCTTTCATCGATGAACCCTTTCCTTATTTTTCATTCTTCTCCCTCATTGCTATTTCCTTTCCTTATTTTTTTTTTAATTTTTCTTCCCAAATAAGAATAATAATTAGAGGTTCCTCATCTATTCTACAGAAGTAATATATTATTTTTTAAATATCAAATTAATTTTTTTATTACATAAAGCAAAAATGATCGGACATCCGGATTCTCTTTGTATTTTTTAAATGAAAAAAAATTTATATTTGGATTTTATATTTGACATATTAATTTGCATAGATTTTTGTTTATGAATCATGATAAAAAGAAAATTCGTTTACTCGCCAATTCATCTCAAAATAAACACAATATTTAGTTGACATGATTATTATCAATATTTGGGGGTGTTTGGTTTAAATTTGTTAATCGGAATGGTAATGTGATTCATTGAGGGGTCAATGAGAATGAGAATCATGATTCCGTTGGTAGTGTTTGGTTCAAATTCTGGAATGAAAATTATTGTCATTGATGATGTTTGGTTTAGTTTAACTTTAGTAATGGGAATCCATAAAAATTTCAAAGTTACCTAAAATAATAGAATTATTACAAAATAGAGAAAGTGAAATAAAATGAGTTGAGAGATAAATTAGAAAAATATAGAGAGAAATTATGAGAAGTAAGATAAAAAAAAGAAATTAGAAGAAAAAAATAGGAGAAAATAAAGATAAAAAGTAGAGAGAAAAAAATAAGATAAGATAGATGTGATAAAAAATAGAGAGAGAAATCATTAAAAAAAATATATAGAGAGAAAAAATGAGATGAGAGATAGAAAAAATGATATAGAAAATGTAGAGAGAGAAAGTGATAGAAGATATAGAGAAAAGTAAAACATAAATATAGATAAATTATGATAAGAGAGGTAGAGAGAGAAAGTAATATTAAATATATATAGAGAGAAAATGAGATGAGAGAGGTAGAGAGAGTGTGACATAGAAAATGTAGAGAGAGAAAGTAATATAGAAAATATAGAGAAAAAGTAAAAAAAATAAAGAAAGATAAATTATAATAAGAGAGGTAGAGAGAGAAAGTGATATTGAAAATATATAGAGAGAAAGTGAGATGAGAGGGTAGAGAGAGAAAGTGATATAGAAAATGTAGAGAGAAAGTGATATATGAAATATACAAAAATAATGAAAAATAAATTATGATAAGAGAGGTAGAGAGAGAAAGTGATTATCAAAATATACAGAGAGAGAATGAGATGAGAAAGGTAGAGAGAGTAAGTGATATAGAAAATATAGAGAGAGAAAGTGATATAGAAAATATAGAGAAAAAGTGATATAGAAAATATAAAAAAAGTAAAAAATTAAGATAGATAAATTATAATAAGAGAGGTAGAGAGAGAAAGTAATATTAAAAATATATAAAGAGAAAATGAGATCAGAAAAGTAGAGAGAGAAAATAATAGAAAATGTAGAGAGAGAAAAGAATAAATATGTAGAGATAGTAAAAGAAATAGTAAAATGAGATAATATAAAAAGAAATAGTAAAATGAAAAATATAAAATAAAAAATAAAAAAAGGAGTGTTTTGGATATATGAAAAGGAAGGAATGATTGAGGAATTTGATTGATGAGAGGGGAGTAGGGAATGAAAATAAGGGAATGATTCCCTTATTTTCATTCCCATTGACACTTACCAAACAGTGTCAATGGAAATGATTACCATTCACTCCCATTCCCTAGTCCCTATTACCCTAAACCAAACACCCCCTTGATACTTAGGGATTTCTCTTTAATGTTTACAATAATCTCTTACATATTTTTTTTAAAATTGGGACAGATTATTCATTTAGATTATCATTTTAATTAATTAAATAAAATTAATATTTATTTATTTATTATATTTGTGCAAGCAATGGTTTCAAACCTTAAAGTATCATCATGAAAGTAAATTACATAAATCAAGTTTTATTTTTATTTTAAATAATTTTATTTTTAACATCCTATATTTTTTATTATTTGAATATAAATATATCGGTTAAAAAAATATAATTCTAAATATATAAAATATAAAAGATAGAAGGAGCAACTTCCGTTTTTCTATATTATAGAATTTAAATGAAAAAAATCAATTGATAAAACTTTAATATAGAAAAGATTTATTATCAAAATTTAAGTATAAATATTTAATTAATAATTTTACATTTAAAAAATTAAAAATTATATTTAAAATTTAATATTAATTAAAAATATTTAAAAAATTAAATAATTTTCTATTACCACCTCACCTCAAAAATGATGGAGACGATTATGATGTGATATTAAAATTTGATGAATCATTTTAAAATTTATCTTCGAGGATGGATTATTTTATAATAATTAAACGGAAAAATTATCTTAGCTTGATAATTTTTATGTATTCGATCAAATGTAGCAATTGATAATTTTATAAAATAGCATGTGTGAATGAGGACAACCGGTCAAATGAAAGACAAATATTATATATAAGTCATTTATATATTTTTATGAATTATAAGCAATACAGACATGCAAGAAGAATTAACATTTGCTCAGAAAGAATATTTCAAATAATGAAAATTTGATATTAAATGCACTTCGTAATTGGACTAATATATATTTTAAAAAAGATTTAGATTTTTTTTTTTAAAAACAAACAACTTTAAATTTAATTATAGTGCCTCATCGCGGGCCGGCGGGCCCCACTGATTCTCATTGCCCACATCAACTCATGCGAACACCGCCTCAGCCCCAGCCGTACTGTCGCGGCGAAAAACTCTCTTAACGTTACCCATAGCCTGAATACCCGGTTAAGTCGGTGGTTCGGTGATGACGTGGCATACCTGCATCCCGCCGCACCCTCATGCTGGCGGAGGTATCATTGTGGGCAGAAAATTGGGTCTTCGAAAGGAGATTTTAAATTGAAGGAAGTTTTTTCACGGCGCGGATCTTCTGGTCCGCAACCCCTGGTCCATCCCTGGACCACTTCTGGGTTATAAAAACCTTACTCACGTGCGCTGCACGTGCGCTCCCGGAAGCCAAAACGGCAGCGCCCTCCCTCGCGACGTCTCCATCGCCCTCTCTCGCGACGTCTCTGGAAGCCAAAACGACAGCGCCCTCTCACTCTGCATCGCCCTCTCGCGCGATCCTCCCTGACTGGCTCAACGCCCCCGACGCCTCCATCGCCCCCATCGCCTCCATCGCCCCCGACGCCTCCATCTGCGCGAGACAGCCCCCCACGCGCAAATCCTCCCTGACTGCTCAACGCCGTCAGCCGTCTCAAGTTTTTAAAGCGACTCGCTTTCTTCTCCCTCACGCCGCGTTCTCTGCCCTATTTCATTGCATCCCATCGTGAGAAGAAGAAGGACAGGGCTGAGGAGGAGGGAGGCCTACAACTTTCTAATCAAGCCATTCGGAGTTTGTAGTGTGGAAGGAGGCCTACAGCTTAAGGTCTGCTTGTGGAAAATCTTTATTTTGAATATTTGTTATGGTCTTATGAAAATAAAATGTTGGTATTTCAATTTCCTTCCAAGTTTTCATTGATGATTTGCTCAAGAATTCAACATTGCTCGTTGAGAGTACCCATCTGATAAAATTTGCTACCATGCACTTCTACTTCTGATTGACTGTATCTTATTTCGGATTACATCTTCATTTCTTGATTTTATGTTACAAGTTTGCATTTCTGCTAAAATGCAGTTTGTTTAGTTCTACTACGTGAAAGTGAGTTATAGTGGTCTTAATTCCCTCTTGATCTTTATGTTACAATAGTGAAGGTTGTAACTGCTATTCATAAAAGAAATAGAACAGGGAGTTACTCACATGAAATTATTATTGGAAAATGAGGTGGTTGATTCTATAACTTTCGTCTAGTTCATTATGTTACATTGAGATTGAAAAGATAATAGAAGCAATTGTCAATTAGATATCAATTCAACAAACTAATGCACATGATGTTAGTCTTCACCTTTTCGATTCGTTGCAACCTACGAAGCGACTGAGAAACCATTTAGGAGGATAGTAATTTTTTTTCTTCATGTGTAATCCCTTTTTTTTCATCATAATTGATAGCTTCATAAATTTCATGAAAACAATTGAATTTGAATTTTGTGCCTTTGTTTTGCCCTAAATTGGTTATTTTTTTACATGATCAAAGTAATTATCATCGAGATGGAGGGTGAATCTACTTTCAATTTCGAAGGAAATGAAGATAATTGGGAAAGGGGCTTTGATGATATGAATGAAGGTAATAAGAATCATATTTAGAATGTATTAAGCTTCAGTGTATTGAATTTCCCTATTTAGCAATCTTGTTTTGTTTGTTTAATTGTATAGGTTTGAACATTGAAATAGATTTGGATATACCCCAACTGGGGTTGGAATTTGAAACTGAAGAAGATGCATACCAATTTTATCTAACATATGCTAAAAAGGTTGGATTTGGCATAAGGAGAGGTAAAATTCACAAGGATCAATCAGGTCAATTACTTGATAGGGTCTTTTATTGTTGTGCCGAAGGTAAAAGAGGAAAAGACAAACGAGATCTTAATGTCAAAGCAAGTCGTGATGAAACAAGATTTGGATGTGAGGCTAAAATGAAGATTTCTAATCGGAAAAAAGATAAATTTACTGTGGTGCAATTTGTTAAAGAGCATAATCATGTTCTCTCAAGTCCAAACAAAACGCACCTCTTTAGAAGTCATAGGAATATATCTTCTTCTGCAGCGAGACAGATTGAGATGGCAAGTGATGTGGGAATCCCCCCAAAAGCATCTCATGATCTTATGGCGAGGCAAGTAGGTGGGAGGGAGAATTTAGGATTTATTCCTGAGGATTACAAAAACTATTTGCGATCCAAAAGAACAATGACTATGAGAGTTGGGGATACTGGCGGTGTATTGGAGTATCTGCAGAAAATGCAGTTCAATGATCCTAATTTTTTTTATGCTATTCAAGTTGATGAAGATGATTTGATTACTAATATTTTTTGGTCTGATGCTAAAATGAGAGCTGATTATGCTATTTTTGGAGATGTTGTTTGCTTTGACACAACTTACAGAAAGAACAATGAAGGTCGACCAATTGCATTGTTTGTAGGTGTTAATCATCATAAACAATCCATACTTTTTGGTGCAGCTCTATTATATGATGAAACTAGTTTGACTTTTGAATGGTTATTTGATACATTAACTAGAGCTATGGGTGATAAAAAACCAACTACTATTCTTACGGATCAAGATGCAGCAATGGCAAAGGCGTTAGCTTCCAGATGGCCTGAAACACATCATCGTTTGTGCATTTGGCACATTTATCAAAATGCCGCCACACATTTGAGTGGAGTTTTTTCTCAGTTTAGGGAGTTTGCTAAAGATTTTGCCTCTTGTGTATATGATTTTGATGAAGAGGAAGATTTTATTTCAGCATGGAATATGATGTTGACTAAGTATGCACTTGAAGACAATGATTGGTTGAGACGTATGTACAATATAAAAGAAAAATGGGCTTTAGTATATGGACGACAAATGTTTTGCGCAGATATGACTACAACTCAAAGAAGTGAGAGTATGAATAGTATTGTGAAAAAGTATGTCACTTATAAACACAAGTTTTTAGACTTCTTCAATCACTTCCAAAGACTCCTTGATGATCGTCGATATGAGGAATTGAAAGCAGATTTCAAATCAAATACAACTGTTCCATATTTAATGTTTCCAATTGAGATTTTAAAGCATGCTAGTGAAATTTATACTCCTGAGGTATACAAGTGTTTTCAACAAGAGTGGTGCTCATCACATGATTCTAGTCTTGAAATTTGTGAGGATGTTGATTCATTTACAAAATATAAAGTTACTCCTCTCAAAAAGAGAAATCATCATATAGTTACACTTGATAAGAACTCTGACAAAATTGTGTGTAGCTGTAGAAAATATGAATTTGCTGGAATTTTGTGTTCTCATATTTTGAAAATTTTTACATGGAAAAATATCATGAAGATTCCAAGTGATTATGTATTGAAAAGGTGGACAAGAAAAGCAAAAGTTGGATATTTTGGAGTTAATGATTCAATGAACAACAATGCTAGTTTGGATCCAAAACTACTTCAAAACATGCGTTACAAAGAGTTATGTGGGTTGAATGTTCAATTGGTTACCAAGGCAGCTGAAAGGGATAGCACTTACATGCTTGTTAAAGATGCTATGTTAAGCTTGTGTAAGATGGTGGATGATAAGTTACAAGTTGATGAATCAAATGTCCAACAATCAATGTGAGCCAACAATCCTGGGAATTTGATTATGGTGAAGGGAACTCTAGTGGAGTTAAAGGAATTAAAACAAAGAAGAAGACGACCTCAGGTAAGAGATTGAAAGGTGGCTTAGAGAGACTTTCAAGGAAAAGAAAAGCAGCGAGGAAAACAAACCAAGCTTCAATGACGGTAATGGTTTCTACTCCTTAGCTTTCAAATATTTCTTTATTTGGTAATAGTTGTTGTTAATTTTGAACAACTAAAATCATTCTAATTTTTTTGTATAACCCAGGGTGTAGATGAAACTATTTCCAGCATGGCCAACGTACAATATGACCAGATCAATCATCAAGTTAGTATTTATTTTACTTATGTTAGTCTGCAATAATTCATGTTATAACGAACTAAGAATGCATTTTATTTTCTTATTTTAGTCTATAAATTATGTGCCAACAATTGCTAGCTCTATTGATAGTTTGAGTGTGGCTGGGACTCAATTTCCACCATTATTGGTTTCACAAGTTTCTCAGGTATATATATTTTATACGGTTAAGTGTGGCTAGAACTCTTATTTTAGTTTACGGTTGAGTATGTACTTAATAATTGTTTACTGTTATGTTATAGGTGAATCAACCATCTCATCGTGGTTCTTTTCCAACGACCAACTTGGAATAATGCTGATGTATGATGGCAAGCTTTGGTGGAGTGCTATTGGCATTCTTAGAAATATCAAGTTTAGCAATTGGTAAATGACTTTGTAACAATCCTCGGCAATTGGTAAATGACTTTGTTTAGCATCATGTAAATACTATATGTGAAGATATTATTTTATAATATCTTGTCATATATATATATATTAATAGCTTTATTTTAATAATTAACTTTTAACTTTTCAAAACACTATGCATTTATAGTGTCAATCTGTCTCCCTTTTTTTGGTACTGAGAACAAGTAGGTAAAGATTTCATTTTTAGTTTCTTTTTTTTTGTTATTATTTGGAGCTTCATTGAAACCCACCTATCTCATTGCAACTTACAAGGTCACTATACCTGATTCAGCAGGAAGGTGCGAAATTCAATATCTTTTTTCATAAATTACAATTTCCTTGGAATCACTGTAAAACATCAGATTATCCATTGTAAGACAATGGAGAAATCCAGTTGCTTACTTTGAAACCTTACAAAAAAAACTTATTTTCATGCACACACATCAGTTGCTTACACAAGTAGGTACTACTTCATATGTTATCAATAATACTTATAATCAGAAATTCAGGTAGTTATCTTCCTTGCAGCTTGCTATGAATGCAATCATCACATCCACTGTCTTTTTGAGAACACGCTTGGGAGTGGACATAGTTCATGCAAATTACTATATGGGTTCCCTCTATTATGCACTTCTCTTATTTATGGTAAACGGATTTCCTGAGCTTGCTATGACAGTTTCGAGACTTTCAGTTTTCTACAAGCAACGAGACTATCACTTCTATCCTGCATGGGCATATTCAATTCCTGCTGCTCTACTTAAGATTCCTATCTCTTTAATAGAATCAATAGTTTGGACAACAATTACCTATTATATTATTGGATATAGTCCTGAGGCAGCAAGGTAAGGATAAGTAGCATTCTATAACTTATTTAGCCATTTCCTGTTTAAAGAGAACATGTAAATCATCATCTCCTTCTTATGCTCTATAGTACTTCCGCCAATTGCTCCTTCTCTTCTGTGAGCATCAAATGTCATTGTCATTATATCGCCTCATCTCCTATTTTCAGACAGCAGTGGCTTCTACAGAGGGTAGCGTCTTATGCTTACTAGTAATTCTGTTATTTGGTGGCTTCATTGTTCCAAAACGTAAGACATCTCCAAACGTCATTAAAAATCTGGTATTAGCTTTGATAAACATAATATTACCTTTCTTTCACATGGCAGCATCTTTACCTGGTTGGTTAAAGTGGGGCTTCTGGCTTCTGGAAGGGGCTTCTGGATTTCTCCATTGTCTTACAGCTCTGGTGGTTGCGGCTTTGATGGCTGAGGTTGAGGTCGCGCAAGGCACATAATGAAAGCTCCAAATGGTTTATAAATGACACAAGCAATTTGAGGTTTATCAATCACATGTGTTGATGCCAAGTTTTTTTGGTTTAACTGGATTAACTTGGTTATATATTTTTCAATAAATTCAAATCTTATTGATTTTGGTTTTAGTTACCGGTATGACAGGTTGCACTGTTCAATTGTCTGGTTTTTGAAGCATTGCCTAGAGATGAAATTTTGAATAACTATTTATGGCATGACAGTGTAATCGTGCATGAACCTCAGAAAAGAGATAGTCCTGTTTTTGTTTGAATAAAGCTCCCGATTTTTCTATGACGACGTAAATAATTCAAAGTAAAAATTTCAGAACTTGCATTTCAGAGATAAAATGTAGAACAGTTAGAAATAGGATATATGAAGTTGTAGACTGAAGACAAGAAAACAATTCTGGATTATAACATTTACTAAAACTGATTTCAAAACCAACGATGAGCAATTTCCAGTTGAATTTGAGAAGCATAACTATGAAACAGGAATTTGTATGAAAAGGACAAGAAACACTGCCGAAGCACAAGATTATAGCTGAAAAGAATTTATTTGTTAAGTTTTTGCAATTACAACAATCAAATGTTCAATTGTACAAATGTCATGTCAATGTGAAGTATTTGCAACAGAGCTTTATCCATACTATGTTACAAAATAAAAAAGTATCGATTTACAAATTCACCATGTTACCTTATCTCAAATTTCTAAATTCATTTATACACATTTATAAATAAAAGCTAATTAGAACTTTAACAATAGTTAGCAAATACTTATTAGTCTTTGCTTTCTAATGATACTGAGATCAAACGTATAGAAAATAGAATAAACTAAAGAGTAATCATCGTCATTATCATCATCGTCCTCTTCGCTTCCGCCTTCACCATTGGCTTCTGGGTCATCTTTTTTGTCTCTTTCATTGTAATTTTCATCCCCGGAAGGATCACCTTCACCTCCATCATCCTCCTGATCTTCGCCATCTTGGTCATCGTCGTCCTCGTCAGATTCTCCGTCAACTTGTTCTCCGGCACAGATTCATGCTTGCTCTTTTGAAGTAGCCTTCAAACATGCCGATGGATTAATCATCATACTGCTTTGAGCTTAAGGAAACATTATCTTACCTGTGAATTGCATCAGGATCTTGAACGAGCTGGCCGGTTTGACGTGATACAGAGCCAATCTGAAANTTTTTGCTTAAAATGATTTTTACTTATGTTTCTAAGTTTGAAATTTTTCCCAAAAACTGAAAATATTTCTAAAGTCTTGAAATTTTTTTTTCAAAAATGAAAATTTTCTAAAGGTTCTCCAAACCAAGAATGTTTTTGAAAAACTTAGCAAAAACTGTAGAGATTTCCTAACTTATTATCAAAACATGAAATCTTCTAAGTACTTCATTCATACCACCTGTTTTGAAAAACCTAGGGGAGATTCTTCTAGGGGGAGGGAATCTAACTTAGGATTTTAAATTCAGCACTTTTTTCCTTAACTTTTTGAACTAGGTTGCCATATATCAAAAAGGGGGAGATTGTTGTTGCAGTATGCACCCAAGTCAAACCTGTGTTTTGATATTGGCAAAAAAGGTTCAAAAGTTAAGGGTTAATGGTTGTCTAACGAGTTTCTTGAGTGTACAGGAAAAAGCCCTAGTGAAGGAATGCTAGGCACTGGCGAAGGACTGCCAGACAGGACAGCCCTAGCGAAGGAATGCTAGGCACTGGCGAAGGGCTGCCAGAAGAAAAAACCTAGCGAAGGGCTGCTAGGCACCAAGCGAAGGGAAGCTTGGTAACTCAAGACCTGGCGAAGGACTGCTGGGCAAAAGTCCAACTGGAGGATCCGGTTGGCACCAGGTAAAACTCTCCCGAGAGGAGTAGGTGAGGACGCGTTCCCCTCGAGGGAACATTAGGCGTCGGTTCGACCTAGGGCTCCATTTTGGAGATCCAAAGTCAGAACCAAGACAGCTAAGGATGTTTTAACTAACTTATTATTTGCTATTTTGGACTAACCCTGGATGCAGGACCGAAGGACTGTGTTTCTGCAGCTCAGAGAGCCTCAAAGGAGTGAGGCCGTAGCTGAGTAGGGCGCCCCGGATGTGTCGGGCGCCCCAGAGTCAACCCAAAGTCAGCAGAGAGATAAACGCCCCGACAGCAGCGCAATTGGGGGCGCCCCGCGTGTGTCGGGCGCCCCGCATGTCGGGCGCCCCGCGTGTCTCGGGCGCCCACTGTGCCACGCCACTGAAGGCTGCTGCAGCTCACTCTCGCGAAGCCCTGAAGATGACGCTTTGACCGGTCAACCGGGCGCCCCGCGCGCGTCGAGCGCCCCGGTCAAAGCTGATCCCGAAGATGAAGAGATCAGCCTTAACCAGAGGGCTCGCCGGATCAAGAGCCACGTGGGGGCGCCCCGAGCATGTCGGGCGCCCCCTGCCCTATATAAAGAGGGCCTCGACCCTATTCTTGAACAACCAATTCCTTCGACAATTCTACGCTCTTCTGCTTCCACGACACGCTCCAGAAAGCTGCCAACTCAAGCCGACGACGTCCCGCTGCTCCATAACTTCAATCTTCACCGGACGTCGGTAACAAGAGTTGTATTTAAGTTTACGAGAATATTTTTATTATTATTTGTGTGTAAACTTTTGCGAACTTATAGAATTGCCCGCAGAAAACGGTCAACGACCGTGGGCCTTGGAGTAGGAGTCGACCCAGGCTCCGAACCAAGTAAACCGGCTGTGTTTGCGTTGTTGTGTTCTCTTTTATTTCCGCTGCGCACCCGCTCTTTTTAAATCCGAACGAATTGCGACATTCACCCCCCCCCCCTCTCTCGCATTTCTCGATCCAACATTAGGTACCCAAACCTTGGGACCTAAAGCATCAACTAAACATGACTTAGGCACCCATGCCTTGACAATTTTCTTTTGAATCTTGGGTATCCTAGATTGTCTCATGTCAGTCCTAGACATGAGAGATACAAATGAGGGTTCTTTAGGGCGGTAACCAATACCGGCCCTATTGTAAACCGCTCTTTGGGCATTTAAAATCATATCTAAGATCTTAGAGCTATTTGAGAATTTTCCAAGAATATTTTTGAGCTTCTCAACTTCACTCTTCAAAGATTGGTTTTCCTCTACTAACCCAATATTATGCATATCACTGATTTCCTCAACCTTAGAGGATTTCAGGCTTACAATCTCATGTTTCAAAGATTTAATTTCATCTTCTAGTAATTCAACATGCAAGTCATCAATGTTATCATCCCTAGAAGCTTTCAATTGATCAATCTCTAATTGCAATGCTTTAACTTTGTTTTTGGATTTCTTAAGCATACTAGTTAAACATGCAATTGCTCTATAACATTTTTCAAGCTCGGGAGAAGTTACCTCTTCATCATCCGAAGATGATGAAGCCGTGTTTGCGGAGCTTGAAGTTTCTTCACTGCTCTCCTCTCCAAGAGCCATGAGAGCCACTTGCCTTGTGCTCTTCTCCTCCTTCTCATCATCGGATGAACTAGAAGATGACTCATCCCAAGAAGCCTTCAAGGCTTTCTTCTTCTTCTTGGATTTCTCTTCTTTTCTTTTGGGTTTCTCCTCCTTTTTAAGCTTCGGACATTCATTCTTGAAATGTCCTCTTCTACCACACTCAAAGCAAGATGCATTATTCTTATCAAGCTTGAATTCACTAGTGTTACCTTTCCTTTTGAACCGTTGGTCTCTTCGCATCATCCTTCGCACGAAGTTCGCCATCTCGGATGAAGAAGAGCCACTGCCATCTTCCTCTGAGTTTGACTCGGATTCGGAGGAGGATGAAGATGATGAAATCTCTTTCTCCTTCTTCTTCTCCTTCTTCTTCTTAATGGTCCGGTCCCCTGCAACTAAGGCAATCCCCTTCTCCTTGGGGCCTTTGTTAGCCATTTCATGCAATTCCATCTCACAAAATAAATCATCTAATTTTACAATAGATAAATCCTTGGATACTTTGTAGGCATCCACCATGGATGACCACAAAGCATTCCTTGGAAATGTTTTCAAGACATACCTCACAAGGTCGCGATTCTCGACCTTTTCATCAATTGAATGAAGTCCATTAAGAACTTCCTTGAACCGGCTATGGAGCTCACTTACCGACTCATTCTCCTTCATGGAGAGATTTTGAAGCTGATTGAGGAACAAGTCCCTCTTTGCAATCCTCGAGTCTCGGGTGCCTTCATGGAGCTCTATGAGTTTGTTCCACAAATCTTTTGCACTCGTGAAGGGACCAACCTTGATGAGTTGGTCTTTGTTCATGCCGCATTGTAGAGTGACAACCGCCTTAGCGTCGGCTTCACTTTTCCTTGTTTGGTCGGCAGTCCACCGTGAAGATTCGAGTTCCTTACCTTCATCATCCTTAGGAGGGATGAATCCTTCCTTCACCGCGAATCACGTATGGATATCCATCTTCAAATAGTATTCCATTTTTGATCTCCAATATTGGAAGTCGGCGCCATCAAAGAATGGAGGTCGGGTGGTGGAGAAGCCTTCTCTCAAAGCCATCTTGTTGAAAACTCTCGGTTGTTAATCCGTGTATAGAGCCCCTTGCTCTGATACCACTTGTTGGGTACGAGATGGCTATAGAGGGGGGTGAATATAGACAATCGCTTGCCCCTTGAATACTTATCACGATTTCTGCAACTCAAATATCAGTAGCACAGCGAAAAGAATAGAAAACAGAGTATGCAGTAAAATCAAAACGAAAGCAAAACAAACACAACTAGCAAGATCGCTAACACGGAGGGTTTACAAGGTTCGGGGATAACTTGCCCCTACTCCTTGGCGTGCCCTTGAGGTGGGCGATCCCTTGATCGTCGGCAGAACAAGCCCCGGTTAACACCGGATATGAAGCAATCTCCTTCTCGGTGGAGAAACCTCTCCACAGCGTGTTTCACACAATGATATATAATAAGCACAATGAAACAACAACAAGAAAGTCTTACTCAAACACTTAGAGAGAACAAAACACAGCAAGCTTCCCTGAGCTCCACCCAGTGGCGATCTCACGCAGACCCCGTCTGCTTCGTGTCTTCCCACTGTCGGACTCCAAGCTTCTTGTTTTCTCCTTCAAGCGCTCAAGTATGATGATTGCTCCTCAATAGCTTGCTTAGAATAATTGGAGAACTCAAGAACAGCAAGCTTTTTTTTCGCTCAGGAACTCAAGAGCACGAAGAACTAGTATCAACTGTAAGTCCTATTGAACTCCACTCTCGCGTTCCTTTTTGTTTCTCCGCCAAGCGACAGGTGACACCATCTCTGTAGCTCCCAGCTACTCATCTGCCAACGCCAGCCTCTACTGAGCTATCTCTGGACTCACTGAGCTCCTCAGCCAAGCCCCAGTCTTAGCTCCAGTCCGCAGCTCGCCGTTGCAACCTGAGATGGGAAAAGGGACAAACCTGCTCCAAGGAAAGCACGCCTTGACTTCTCCTTGAGTGTTTGAGTCTTCCTCTGTCACCTGAAACTCAATCAGAGCATTAGAGCAGAAGATCAAGCAACATATCAACATACATCAGCAAATCAGATTCGGTCAGACGCTCTGAACACGTCTGTCAGTGGAATTTGAATTAAAGTGATCGGTCACCGGACCGATCCAGGGTGTGTGGATCGATCACCAGATCGATCCATTGCTTTGCCGGGATTCCTAGCTCTCGCAACTATACACTCCTGATCGGTCACCAGACCGATCAGGGTGAAGCCTGATCGGTCACCAGACCGATCAGATTGGATCCTGATCGGTCATCCAGACCGATCAGAGCAGATGAACAGTAACTTTTTAATCAAATCCAAGATCCCTGATCGGTCACCAGACCGATCCAAGACTTTGATCAGCAAGGGAACTCACTCACCGTTTGCTCCCTGATCGGTCACCAGACCGATCAGAAGCAAGACAGCAAGGAAGCAGCCTGCTCCCTGATCGGTCACCAGACCGATCAGACATAGCTGGATCGGTCACCAGACCGATCCACTAAGGAGCAGCGTGCCAATGTCCCTGATCGGTCACCAAACCGATCCAGTGACTCAACCCTAGCCCTCCAAGCTAGGAATTCATCCACCTTAGCCCTCCAAGCTAAGGATTTTTCCATCTAACTTTCCAAGTTGGGAATTTGCACCTAACCCTCCAAGTTAGGACTTTTCACCTAGCCCTCCAAGCTAGGACTTTTCACTTAGCCCTCCAAGCTAGGACTTTTCACCCAACTCTTCCGAGTTAGAACATCATCCAACCTAGCCCTCCAAGCTAGGCACCTGACCCTCCAAGCCAGGACTTTTTCACCTAATTCTCCAGGATGGGAATTTGCACCTAACCCTCCAGGTTAGGACTTTTCACCTAGCCCTCCAAGCTAGGACTTTTCACCCAACCCTTCCGAATTAGGACTTTTCCAACACCTAGCCCTCCAAGCTAGGATTTTCCACACCTAACCTCCCAGGTTAGGATTCTCCATATCATGCCTAATCCTCGATTAGGACTTAATCATAATCATCATAATCATCACACCTAACCTCCCAGGTTAGGATTTTTCAAATCATGCCTAATCCTCGATCAGGACTTAATCATAATCCACCTAACCTCCCAGATTAGGATTTTCCATATCATAATCATCCTCCTAACTTAAAATCGTTGTCAACACCAAAACAACAATCAAGGCCAGACTGCATCAACAAAGTTAAGTCTTATTTGTCATCTAACATGTTAATCAAGTGTGCAGGATACAAAGTCCTAGCAAAGGACTGCTAGGCACTGGCGAAGGAATGTCAGAGTATAAAGCCCTAGCGAAGGACTGCTAGGCACCGACGAAGGAAGGCCTGGGTACTGAAGTCTTGGCGAAGGAATGCTAGGCACCAGGCAAAGGACAGCTTGGGACTGAAGAACTGGCGAAGGAATGCTAGGCACCGGGCGAAGGACAGCTTGGTATCCAAGACCTGACAAAGGACCGCCAGGCAAAAGTCCAACCGGAGGAGCCGGTTGGCATCAGGTACATTCTCCTGAGAGGAGTAGGTGAGGACGCGTTCCCCGTCGAGGGAACAGTAGGCGTCGGTTCGACATAGGGTTCCATTTTGGAGACCCAAAGTCAGAACCAAGACAGCTAAGGTTGTATAAACATAATACTCTATTGCTTCATATTGTTTTGAACTAACCGTGGATGCAGGACCGAAGGAACGTGTGTCTGCACTCAGAATGCCCAAAGGAGAGAGGCAAGTAGCTGAGCAGGGCACCCTCAGTGTTCCGGGCGCCCCCAAGGCCAACATAATCAAGCAAAGGAATAAGTGCTTCGGCTGCTTACTGGCCGGGGCGCCCTCAGTGCCCAGGGCGCCTCGGACGCCCAGGGCGCCCCCAACACCCAGGGCGCCCCGCGCATAAGCCAGCAAGGCCGATTACCCTTATTCAGCCGAGAAGCCCGCGCTGAAGGAGTCAGCCAGGGCTCCCCCAGCGTCCCGAGCGCCCCCAGTGTCAAACCTCAGCCCTATTTGAGTGGGATAGAGGTTGACCGAGCGAAGCTCGGATCACGTGACACTTGGGGGGCGCCCCCGACGTCCAGGGCGCCCCGAGGTGCTATAAATAGCACCCAACGCCAAGGCTTTAGGACAACCAAGCTCTCGAACGTATTCACGCTCTTCTGCTTCCGCGCTCTGCTCCAGCAACCTCCCGACTCGAGATACAAGCGCCGACGACGTCCTACTGCTCCGGAAAAAGTAATCTACACCGGACGTCGGTAATAAGAAGAGTTTAATTTCAATACTGCACTTTAACTGTAATTCCATTACTGTAACTGATTTTGCGCGATTATAGTATTGCCCGCAGTAAACGGTCAGCGACCGTGGGCCTTGGAGTAGGAGTCGACCTAGGCTCCGAACCAAGTAAAAACCTTGGTGTTTGCGTGTTCTTGTTTTTAATCTTCCGCTACACATTCTCTTTTCCAATCCGAACGTTTTACGATATTCACCCCCCCCTCCCCTCTATCGTTTCTCTCGATCCAACAGACATCTTCCACTCAGAGTCAGTGAGTTGGCACTCGAAGTCGGCAGCTCGGCACTCGGATTCAACCAGTCGGCACTTAGAGTCTGTGACTTAACAGTCGATGACTTGGCAATCGACACTCGAATTCGATGAGTCGACATTCGAAGTTGGCGACTCGGTCGACGACTCAACTCAACACTCTACTCTCGACACTCGGGAGTCGACACTCGAAGTCGATAGTCAGCACTCGGTACTCGACACTCGGAGTCGACAGTCGGCACTCAAAGTCGATAGTTGACACTCAGACTCGGTAGTCGGTAGTCTGTCATACATGACAACCCTGTGTCGAACCAACTCAGTCATCCCAAGCAACTCCTCCTTACCTCTTGGCAACTTATTTGAATTTAGTTTTTTTTATAAATTCAGAGTCTTGCCCTTTTATCTATGATAAGATGGTCCAACAAGACTCTATGGTGCCACTCTTTTAACCTTATGGCTAAATAACTTTAAGGCCCCTTATGTTTTCTATCAAGTAGTAGTTTGCCTCCTAGTATTTAAAAAATAACACTTAATCCTCTTTGACCTAAAGTCAAAAAGAAAAAAAAATAGTAAATAACCTATTGTTTTGCTAACTTATACCCTAATTATAAACGTTGAAATTATTCTGACTAAAATACCCTACTAAAAAGTAACCTTAGAATTTTAGACAATAAAGAAAAGCAAAAAAAAATCTTACATAATCGTTCAATGCTTAACCTTAACCAAACCTTATCTATATAGGTTAAAAATCTTACTTGTTCTTTGGGGGAAAAAACTCTCATAAAATTCATACCTACACCAGCATAAATAACGGAAAAGCAATAACTCTAAAAGGGATAATCATCTAAAAACTCATTTCACTATCCTCACCAAACCAAAAAAGAGCTAGAATTTTAAATTGATGAATAAAGTTGAAACAAAGTTCATCATTAAAAATTTCCTCTTCATTATCATCAAATGTGGCATACAATAAGGTAGGAGTGAAGTGTTGATGTGACAAAATTATACCAATACGTACATCAAAGATATTATAAAATCTAAGAAGAAAATTTATAGTCTAAGATTAGTGTCAAACATCTTAATATATTTCACATAAACCCAAAATCATTAATATTTAATAGTTGTCAATTAATATTTGTATGCAGAAAAATAATAGATATGCATGGGTTTTTCTGATGAATGAATGAAATAAAAAAAGAAGTACAAGACTTCAATTTCACCTTTCAAAAGTTGATTAAGTTTTCAACAGTCATATGAGATTTTTTATTTTTGCTTTTCTTTGTTGTCTAAAAGTCTAAGATTGTTTTTCAGTAAAGATATTTCAGTCAGAATAATTTTAATCTTCAATTAGTGTATAAGCCACCAAAACAATGAATTATTTTGGCCTTTTATTTATTTTTATATTAGATCAGAAGGAAGTATTATTTTTTAAATATGGAGGATCAAATCGTAATTTCATAAAAAAAAATATAAGAGCTTTAAGGTTAGTTAGCCTAAGCTTATTTTAAAATGAGACCGGGAAGAGAGAGATGAGTTAAAGGAAGGGAAATTTTTAATCTTCCTTACCTATCCGTATATTCCAATTTAAAAGGTACCCCTTTCATTTCCATTAATAACCTCCCCTCGCTCATCCCTCCTCATCCTATCCAAGCAGAGCATAAGTATATCCTCCTTTGGTCTTCGAACCTCGAGATCGAGCGAGTTGCTTCGTCCAATTCGTCCCGGACACGCCATGGGCTCTGAGCTCATATACCGCGGCCACGACACTTCGGCGGCGGCGGAAGTTGGTGCGTACTCGCCCAAGCCGGAAAAGAGGCTCTTTTGGTTCTCCCGCCCTTTCCGCTACCTCCTCCGCGAGCAGCGCCTACTCTTTGTGTTCGTAGGCATGGCCCTAGCTACCGCCTTCTTCGTGCTCACCCCCCGCTTCGATTTGCCCTCCTCCACTGAATCCTACCTCAGGGAGGACCCCACGTGGCTGCCTTCGGTGCAGCGGACGCCAATCGAGAGAGGGTCCTCCGTCGGTGAGGTTCCGCCGGGGCTGAAGCGGAAGGGACTCCGCATCATGGTCACCGGCGGCGCCGGATTCGTCGGTAGCCATCTGGTGGACCGTTTGGTTGAGCGAGGGGACAGCGTCATCGTGGTGGACAATTTCTTCACCGGGCGGAAGGAGAACGTGGCTCGCCACTTTGCGAATCCCAGCTTCGAGCTCATCCGCCACGATGTCGTGGAGCCGCTCCTCCTGGAAGTCGACCAGATCTACCACCTCGCCTGTCCGGCCTCTCCCGTCCACTACAAGTTCAACCCTGTGAAGACGATCATATCCTTTTCTTCACTCTGATTCAATTCCAACTAATTCCGCTGCTAGTTTTCTTTCACGGATTTCCCAAACTAACTAATTTCCCCCCTTTTCAAAAACCTTTCAGAGATTAAACGTTCTCAATTTCGCGAGCTTTCCCCGTTCATCTTGTTTATTGTCTTTACTAAATCTTGATTCTTTCCAGTTCCAACTCCACGGTAGGTGTTCGATCATCTGCCGCTATTCATGGTTTCTCAATAAAGCCAGCAGTGAAAGGGAAAGTAAGCAATAAATAAAGCTTGTTGTCTGCCTTAATTCATTCAGTTCCGGTTCTGCTGGTGTTTGCACAAGACCAACGTGGTGGGGACTCTGAACATGCTGGGCCTTGCCAAGAGAGTTGGAGCCAGATTCCTCCTCACCAGCACCAGCGAGGTTTACGGTGATCCCTTGCAGCATCCACAAGTCGAGACATACTGGGGAAATGTTAACCCCATTGGTACGTTGACTCCTTCCCAGTTCCAGCCATCTCTTTCATGTTGGAATAATGCATTCTAAATTGGCAGCTGCATCATTAGACTTCTTGTTGAAATGTTAAATTTCATTGGCATGGCTCGTTCCGACCATCTCTTTCATGTTTCATCATGTCCTCCACTAGGAGCAATTCCTTCTCATGTAGGCAACTTCATATTTAGAATTTCATTTTGCAAGTAGGGAGGGACCTTGGCCGGTTCAATGATGTGATTTCATCTTCATTTGTGTGATAAAATAATTGAGGATTTGCTCGGCTGATTATATTCAACCGCAGGCGTAAGAAGCTGCTATGATGAGGGCAAGCGCACGGCGGAGACTCTAACCATGGATTACTATCGCGGGGCTCAAGTCGAGGTCGGTAACTTCGTCGGATTAGTTGTTTCTTGATGCATTGTTGATGGAGTAGTGTGGTTGCAGGTGAGAATTGCTCGGATATTCAACACATACGGGCCTCGGATGTGCATAGATGATGGACGGGTTGTGAGCAATTTTGTTGCTCAGGTGCCACACGATATAGCTTATTATTGTTTACTGAAACTACATATCGACCATGCCATTGTAGTGCATGAAACAATGTGATCTGAATCTTTATGCGATGTTTTAGGCCTTGAGGAAGGAGCCTCTGACCGTCTATGGCGATGGAAAACAAACCAGGAGCTTTCAGTATGTCTCTGATTTGGTAGGGCCTTCTTAACTAGAGCTGATTGTGATTTGTCGATTGGTTAAATTTTTAACTTTTGGTAGCTAGAAAAGATGAATGTTTTGACATTCTCTTGCAAATCAGGTGGAAGGCCTCATTAGGCTGATGGATAGTGAGCACATTGGTCCGTTCAACTTAGGAAACCCTGGAGAATTCACCATGCTAGAGCTCGCCCAGGTCGTACAGGATTCGATAGATCCCGAAGCAAAGATAGAGTTCCGACCGAACACCGAAGACGATCCCCACAAGCGGAAACCCGACATCACAAGGGCCAAAGAGCTTCTCAACTGGGAACCAAAGGTCTCACTCCATGAAGGCCTCCCTCTCATGGTCTCCGACTTCCGCAAGCGTATATTTGGCGACCACACTGAGTTCGATTCCATGGCCGCCACTACTGCCTAAGAGATGCATTGCTAATGCTGTTGGTAGTCGGGATTTCGAATTTTTTTACACGCTGTATTGAATTCCGTTTAGCTGCAAGAAGAGAAATGAGACAATTTGGAGTTCCTGACGAAGTGAAGAAAATTCTCAGTGCACCTTTCCAAATGGATCACACGATAACAATGTATCGGTGTAAATTATTGTCACTTTGTTATTAACTACAGCGTTATTTTAATTGATTAGTCCCCGGCCGACCTCACATCGCCGAGTGGTGCTGCGTCCGCCCCTTCCACCCGCACAGAAACCTCCGTGGATCCCGCCGCCGGTGAAACCGAGCTGCTGCTGTCCGGCCCGACCTCTTTCACGTTCTCCGCCCACTCGCGAGCCCAGGAGAAGCTCCGCCGGTTGAGCCAACCAACGATGTCTGCGAAGACGGCGACCACGTCATCGTCGGGCTCGCCGGAGGTCAGTCTGTGCCACATCCCCTGGTAGAGCTTGATGGCGCCTGACTCACCTCCGGATCGGTCACAGTGTCGGCCTCGCCGTGGAGCACGAAGAACGGCAGCTTCACCTGCCATTTCCTCATTTCTTTTATTAAAAAAAAAAGGATAAAGTGTTTGAAAATAATTTCGATGCGCAAGATTAGTATCGAATACCGGGGACAAATGGCTCTCGAGTTCCATGCTAGTCCTAAGAAGTTCCAACGCCGTCTTCAAGCGAGGCTTGCCCTGGTAGATCAATCTGTTGCTCCTGATCTGACCACATTTCCACAAATTATTTCGAAACAAATCAAGAGAGATTATCATTCAAGTATAAAATTGACTTTTGTTTTCTAGATCTCTTCTAACCTGTTCGCGCTTGATTGGATCCTTGAAGGCAGAATCGATGACATCTTTTGCCGGATCAATCTTCCATTTGGGAATGATCTCCTGCACACGAGTAGAGATTTTATTCTTGGACTCTTCCAAAAAGTCTTAATCCTATGATTTTTACTATGTTTTAGATATGGGATTATGTTGGCAAACTTTACGATCCCAACTTTCCGTTTGATATCTACCAGAACTTTCTGTCCCCCTCGGTCTACTCGACCTACTAGGACTTCTCTGTCTGGTGCTGGACCTCTTGATCAAGATATGAGAGCTCACACATCCTTTATTTAAGGCTTAACACACATGGTTAGATCTGGATCATGAAGAGTGACCTGACTCTGATACCAATTGTTAGGACCAAAAGGAATTTAAATATCTCCACAATAGTATGATATTATCAACTTTAAGCCTAAGTCCTCATGATTTTGCTCTTGGTTTCTCCCAAAAGACTTTGCCAATAGAAAAATTATTATTCCTTATAATCCTATGATCTTTCCCATGTATTTTAAATGTGGGACTATGTTTATAAACTTTGCAACCCCAACACCACCAATGGATGTGGCTTCACCTTCTCAGAAATCTACTTTATCATCGAAAAAGAGAAAGGAAAAAAAAAACATTTTGTGCATATTAAGAATATACGACATTGTTCCAATCGATCGAGTACTTTTACACATGGGTGCTAAAAGGACCGTTCAACCCCGAGCTATGATGCAGTCGTAGGACGATTAATCGTCATTCCAAGTCTTCGCGATTCGATCCTCAACGATGCGTATTTGTAAGAATTTTTTCTTCAAATGAGACGTGAATCTTGGGACACTGAGCTTCTAAACCATCCATCGTGAGTGCTTTTCGATTTACTCTGATAATCGATGAAAAATTTTTATAGGACATGATCGATTATTCTAGATTCATCTGCTACATGATCTAATATATTTTTTTTTCCCAAAAGGATGCCCCATCCCAAAATGTCGGATTCCTCCGGTGGCGTAGAAGTGCCACTGCTCCGCCCATAGACTCTCCATACAAAAATCGACACTTATCTTGATACTCAAGTAAAAGCCGATATACAATACATCGTAAAGGAGGAAAGGAAATTCGATTGTACCTGTGATGGATTTGAAAAACTGATAGCAATCTGTGACAATGTGTTCAAACTTTTTGATGTAGGCTCGGGAGCCCATAGACTTCCCATGTCCCTCAAAGTCAATGCCAAACACGCCAAATCCGGCAGTCGCGAGCCTAATCCCGCACCCTAAGCCACCAAACCATCATTGTCATTAGAGACGCGTTAATATCCATTACTGAACACCAAACATCCAAATTTAGTAGAAGTGTATAGAATTTATATTTCATTGAAAGTAGAGATAAATAGGGCTTATGAAACAGATTCAGACTCCAATCAAGAACCATGAGCACCATTACTTCACGACCTCAAGCAACCAAACCATTCAAACGATAATGGTTGATACGGTCGCAAGCAAATGAAACAACACCACAAACGGATCACAGACCACATGCTAAACTTTAATCTCTGTTATTGCGCGTGTACTTTGCGTGCATTGGAAGATGTTGAGAGGTGTTTTGTTCCTTTCTCACCACAAAATACCTAAACATAGTTCAAAGACAGACAGAATTGGCCATGGCTCATAGGATTGTCCTATTTAGCTCACCAAACCCACTAAGCCAAATCTGAGAGAAGATAAATTTGAAAATCTGATTCTTAAATCAACTAGTAAAATGAGTTTAAAAAATGATAGACAACGTGAATTTTTCAACGTGAATAACATGACACCTCAATTGCAGGGATCCTTGACGGATTCATCGTACCCCCAAATTATAATTTTGTTCAGAGCGACGACCAGAGACCACCGTCAATATCCAAGCGACAATCGAACATGTACATAAAAAATATCATGTTATTCATGTTGAATTTTACGTTATCATTTCATGCATGTTCTCTATCTAGCTCAATGAGTTTTCTGGATCAAGATGATCGCAGAGTAAAGATAATAATAATAAAAAAAAAGTGATTTTCTTTTACAAAGCAGACCATGTAATTAATGTCCACCTTCCATGGATGCCACAGCCATTAACAGCCTTCTGTAAAAAGGCTACTGTTGCAGTAAATGAGGCGCCGGGGAAAGGCAAGCATTCAATCAACAAGAAGCTTTTCTCAAATTAAAGGGATTCGAGCATACCTTTCAATAACCCACTGCATTCCACACCATATCAAATAGAGCTATAATAGAGAGCGTAAAATTTCAACGTGAAACTCAACGTGAATGACGGGGCACTTTTCGTATACACATCCGATTGCCGCTTGGACAGTGACGGCGGCCTCCGGCCGCCATCCCGAACTAAAGTATAACCTGGAGGGCACGGTGAACCCGTCGAGGATTGGTATAATTGGGTTTCACGTTGAATTCACGTTGTGTATCATTTTTCTATCAATAAGCAAAGAATGAGGAGAAAACACATAAATCGAGATGAGAACGAAGATTACTGTGACGAGAACCGTGACAGAGGAAGACGAGGGCTTTTGGCGAGGAAGAGAGCGGAAGCCATCTGCACGTGAAGAGCGTCAAACCTCTCGAGTTCTTGATGACTTCCTGTCAACCATCGATCGGCACGAGTGAAATCGGTGAAGCGGGGCTTAATAGAACAAGATCCAATAGATTAGCAAAGATCACAAATGGAATAACCATATCGATCGATCGGGCACCTCTCGGTAATGCACCTCCATGCCGACTACTCGAGCTTAAGGTATCAGATCGCAAGCAAGCAGGTCGGAAAAGATCTGGAACTGGAGGATAGGGCAGAACGAGATGAGGAATGGGAGCGGAATGGAAGCTGCAGAAGCAGAGAAAAGAGAGAAATGCAGGTGGAAATAAATAAGAATAATGACCGGGAGAGTGAAAATGAAAGAATAAAAATTATAGTGAATAATGTGGCATCTTACATATACGATTTCTGATGGATTCATCGTGCTCTCTAAGGTATACTTTGATTCGGAACGGTAGCCGAAGACCGTCGATAGTGTTCAAGTGATAATTGAACGTGTGCATATAAAATATTACGTTATGCTATATTATTTTGTATAATTTTCGTTGTTTCATTTTTATTCTCTTTATGATTGTTCGATAAATAATAATGTGAGATGTATTCCCGAAGTGGAAACACACGTGGCGAGCGTTGACAACGCCACGTCCTTTCTTACGTTCTAATTTTGGG
This sequence comes from Boesenbergia rotunda, assembly GCA_024364735.1. Taxonomy (NCBI): domain Eukaryota; kingdom Viridiplantae; phylum Streptophyta; class Magnoliopsida; order Zingiberales; family Zingiberaceae; genus Boesenbergia; species Boesenbergia rotunda. Next base: position 192,721 of record JAGFNQ010007493.1, read on the forward strand.
AAATTTACATTGAATTATATTAACAAAATTATTGAAAAAAAGCACTCATTTTATTTTTCAATATAGCAATCTTTAACTAAAATTATTAAAAATAATTTCAACTAAACTATTTTAATATCAATTAAAACTGTTAAATAAATATTTTAACTGTGTTAATTTTTTTTCAACTTAATCAAAATGGTTTTAATTAAAATTATCATAATGTAAAATAATTTTGTACAATAAAATTAGACCAATTAATAATTGAATAATGATTGGGAAATTAAAAATAGGAGAGTGAAAATTATAGTAAATGATATACACCTTACATGCACGATCTTCGACGGGTTCACCGTGTCCCCCAGAATATAGTTTGATTCGGGACGTCAACCGAAGACCGCCGATGGTATCCAAGCGATAATTAAATATGTGCATGTAAAATGTCACGTCATATCACGTCATACCATATCATTAATTATAATTTTTATTTTTTCAATTTTCACTTCCCTTATCATTTCTCTTAATAATTATGGATGCTATCTTGATAAGGGCTTTTATTTTTTTTTTGGCTTTTTAAAAATAATTTATGTTATATTCAATTTGCCATGCGCCGGGGTTACTATTTACATCAGGGGTAATAATTATGTGTTACCAAAAAAAAAAGAAATATGTGTACCATTAAATTTTTAAAAAAATGGGAAAGAATGGTTGGAGATTTAAGAGTTATGCAAAAATATTACGGTTTAATTCAAGCACTCAAAATATTATTTAAAACTTTCTTTTTTATGCTATGGAGCATAAAATATCATTAAACATTTACATATATATTTTTTTAATTTTTTAATGAATTAAATTAGTTAAATAAAATAATATTTTTTAAAAAAAATTAAAAAAGGAAAAGAGTTTTTAAAATTTTAGACAATATTTTATTAATGTACTTTATGTGCATTTACGTCAAATTTCGTTAGGTACTCTGTTCATATTTAATTCACTCCTTGAACTTTTATAAAGATATTTTCAATGTAAGATGAATGGTGAGATTTATGAAATTAAATAATTTTAAAAAAAATTAAATTATTTTGGACATGAGATTTAAGATTTTTAATTGAAGAAAAGTAGTAAAAATTTAAATTTATTTTTTTCGAAAATAACTATTCGAGTGGAGCCGATAGTTAATAAGATTTGAGGTTCACAAGAAAGTGTTGGTTGATTATGAGGAAAGTTATATATATATATATATATATATATATATATATATATATATATATATAAATTTTATGTCAAGGATTTTATCGCGTAAACTCGTGCATATTTAGTGTATTTGATATTTTCTTTTTTTTTCTTTATTTTTTGTTTGCGATTACTCCTGGGGTTTTAGTTTTCTCATTTGGGTTATAGTATTAAGCACAATATATATATATATATATATATATATATATGAGATGTAATATATTAAAAATTATTTTAAAAAATTATTTAGAGGTAAAGATGTCCTAAAAGATGATTTAATCATCCCAATTATCATTCATTATCGGTCCTATAATAAGATGAAAAAAATATATCATGATAGATAACCTAATGACCTATTTAGGTGGGAGGAATTTTATTCCTCGAAAAAATTATTTCTTTAAGAATTCAATCTCTATTCACGTGTAACAATCTACCACTTATATCTACTAGGCAAAAAATAGGCCCAACGGCATAGGCTATTAAAACCAATGCCCAGGGCCTTTTATTAAGCGGTGCGGATCTTCTGGTCCGCAACCCCTGGTCCATCCCTGGGCCACTTCTGCGATATAAAATGCCCAATCACGTGCACAGCACGTGATTCAGCGAACCCAAGCCCCGAAGCAAGCCCCTCTCACGCGCGAAAATTTCCAGCGCTTCTCTCTCGCGAAAATTTCCAGCGCCGAAAGAAGTAAAACCCTAACCCTCGACGCGAGAGAGTCCCCGACGCCCCCACCGCCCCCGACGCCTCCCACCGCGTGGACGTGCTGCCTCCCCCGACGCCTCCCCCCGCGTGGACGTGCTGCCTCCCCCGACGCCTCCCACCGCGTGGACGTGCTGCCTCCCCCGACCACATCTCGCGCGCGCCGAAAGGAAAACCCTACGCTCCTCTGGTCCGCACCGTAGTCGCCCTGCACCGGACGGCCGACGGCTCCTTCGCCACCATCCTCCATCGCCGCTCCGCCTCCACCTCGATCTCTCGGCGACGAAGTCCGGCGACCCCTGCACCGCTTGAGCCGCTATCGACACCCGCAGAAGACCCTCACCACTTTGAACTTCGCAAGTTCAAATCGTCCTCATCTAAAAATCTTGGATCAGTTGAAGTTTCTGTGTAGATTCGGACGTGGGCACATCGATTTAATCCTATGATTAGGTTCAGAATAGAAAATTAACAAAACTGATTCATTGTATAATACTTCAAACAAAACCAATTTTCAAAGTATCAGATTCACAAAACTGATTCTGCTTTGTCTTCAATGTTTTGCTATAATACTTTTTATTAGAAGTGTGAAACTTTGTATTCCAGCAAACTTTGAAACTGATTCATTGTATAATACTTTTTATTAGAAGTAAGTTTATTTTCTGATATGTTATATGTTATAGGTGAATCAACCATTTCATCTTGGTTCTTTTCCAACAGCCAACATGGAATAATGATAATGTACGGCGAATCAACCATTTCATCTTTGTTCTTCCATTGATCTATCTTTATAGTTTGTGGAACTGCAGGAACATAGAAAAAAACGCTGCAAGTTGACGACCCCAACTGCAGGAACATTGATCTATCTTTATAGTGATGGAGAGGATGTGAGATTGTGTATATGCTAGCATGAGTTTGTTCTCATGAAGTTTACCTTCTGCCATGCACTTTATCTGCGCTCATGAAGTTTACCTTCTGCCATGCACTTCCACTGTTTGTAGCATTGATCAAAGAAGAACCTTGTGTTGATTCCTTCCTCATTTTTACATTGATCGTCCACTGTTTGAATGGCTAATATATGTGAATGACTTGTATATCTTATGAATGACTCTTGTATGTGATACTATATATCTTATACTTAGTACTTATTTGAGTAGCTCTTTATACTAATATAATGGCTCATTGAACCTACGAGTCTTGTAAGTCAGTCACTCTACTCCCGGGATGAGCAAAGATCTTCTCTTTTTTTCGGCTTATTGTTTGATCCTTAGCCTTGTTCACTGTTTTGTAGGTAGTATTGATTAATTTTTTACACGACCTGTTTCAATTCTATAGTTTTTGTTGAATTTTCTTCTTTGATCACTATTTTAGATTTTGGTTATTTTTTTACATGATCAAAGTAATTATCATCGAAATGGAGGGTGAATCTACTTTCAATTTCGAAGGAAATGAAGATAATTGGGAAAGGGGCTTTGATGTTATGAATGAAGGTAATAAGAATCATATTTTGAATGTATTAAGTTTCAGTGTATTGAATTTTCCTATTTAGCCATCTTGTTTTGTTTGTTTAATTTTATAGGTTTGAACATTGAAATAGATTTGGATATACCCCAACTGGGGTTGGAATTTGAAACTGAAGAAGATGCATACCAATTTTATTTAACATATGCTAAAAAGGTTGGATTTGGCATAAGGAGAGGTAAAATTCACAAGGATCAATCAGGTCAATTACTTGATAGGGTCTTTTATTGTTGTGCCGAAGGTAAAAGAGGAAAAGACAAACGAGATCTTAATGTCAAAGCAAGTCGTGATGAAACAAGATTTGGTTGTGAGGCTAAAATGAAGATTTCTAATCGGAAAAAAAATAAATTTACTGTGGTGCAATTTGTTAAAGAGCATAATCATGTTCTCTCAAGTCCAAACAAAACACACTTCTTTAGAAGTCATAGGAATATATCTTCTTCTGCAGCGAGACAGATTGAGATGACAAGTGATGTGGGAATCCCCCCAAAAGCATCTCATGATCTTATGACGAGGCAAGTAGGCGGGAGGGAGAATTTAGGATTTATTCCTGAGGATTACAAAAACTATTTGTCATCCAAAAGAACAATGACTATGAGAGTTGGGGATACTGGCGGCGTATTGGAGTATTTACAAAAAATGCAGTTCAATGATCCTAATTTTTTTTATGCTATCCAAGTTGATGAAGATGATTTGATTACTAATATTTTTTGGTCTGATGCTAAAATGAGAGCTGATTATGCTATTTTTGGAGATGTTGTTTGCTTTGACACAACTTACAGGAAGAACAATGAAGGTCGGCCAATTGCATTGTTTTTAGGTGTTAATCATCATAAACAATCCATACTTTTTGGTGCAGCTCTATTATATGATGAAACCAGTTTAACTTTTGAATGGTTATTTGATACATTAACTAGAGCTATGGGTGATAAAAAACCAACCACTATTCTTACTGATCAAGATGCAGCAATGGCAAAGGCGTTAGCTTCCAGATGGCCTGAAACATATCATCGTTTGTGCATTTGGCACATTTATCAAAATGCTGCTATACATTTGAGTGGAGTTTTTTTTCAGTTTAGGGAGTTTGCTAAAGATTTTGCCTCTTGTGTATATGATTTTGATGAAGAGGAAGATTTTATTTCAGCATGGAATATGATGTTGACTAAGTATGCACTTGAAGACAATGATTGGTTGCGACGTATGTACAATATAAAAGAAAAATGAGCTTTAGTATATGGACGACAAATGTTTTGTGCAGATATGACTACAACTCAAAGAAGTGAGAGTATGAATAGTATTGTGAAAAAGTATGTCACTTATAAACACAAGTTTTTAGACTTCTTCAATCACTTCCAAAGACTCCTTGATGATCGTCGATATGAGGAATTAAAAGCAGATTTCAAATCAAATACAACTGTTCCATATTTAATGTTTCCAATTGAGATTTTAAAGCATGCCAGTGAAATTTATACTCCTGAGGTATACAAGTGTTTTCAACAAGAGTGGTGCTCATCACATGATTCTAGTCTTGAAATTTGTGAGGATGTTGATACATTTACAAAATATAAAGTTATTCCTCTCAAAAAGAGAAATCATCATATAGTTACACTTGATAAGAACTCTGACAAAATTGTGTGTAGCTGTAAAAAATATGAATTTGCTGGAATTTTGTGTTCTCATATTTTGAAAATTTTTACATGGAAAAATATCATGAAGATTCCAAGTGATTATGTATTGAAAAGGTGGACAAGAAAAGCAAAAGTTGGATATTTTGGAGTTAATGATTCAATGAACAACAATGCTAGTTTGGATCCAAAACTACTTCAAAACATGCGTTACAAAGAGTTATGTGGGTTGAATGTTCAATTGGTTACCAAGGCAGCTGAAAGGGATAGCACTTACATGCTTGTTAAAGATGCTATGTTAAGCTTGTGTAAGATGGTGGATGATAAGTTACAAGTTAATGAATCAAATGTCCAACAATCAAATGTGAGCCAACAATCCTGGGAATTTAATTATGGTGAAGGGAACTCTAGTGGAGTGAAAGGAATTAAAACAAAGAAGAAGACGACCTCAAGTAAGAGGTTGAAAGGTGGCTTAGAGAGGCTTTCAAGGAAAAGAAAAGCAGCAAGGAAAATAAACCAAGCTTCAATGACAGTAATGGTTTCTACTCCTTAGCTTTCAAATATTTCTTTATTTGGTAATAGTTGTTGTTAATTTTGAACAACTTAAATCATTCTAATTTTTTGTATAACCCAGGGTGTAGATGAAACTATTTCCAGCATGGCCAACGTACAATATGACCAGATCAATCATCAAGTTAGTATTTATTTTACTTATGTTAGTCTGCAATAATTCATGTTATAACGAACTAAGAATGCATTTTATTTTCTTATTTTAGTCTATAAATTATGTGCCAACAATTGCTAGCTCTATTGATAGTTTGAGTGTGGCTGGGACTCAATTTCCACCATTATTGGCATCACAAGTTTCTCAGGTATATATATTTCATACAGTTGAGTGTGGCTAGAACTCTTATTTTAGTTTACGGTTGAGTATGTACTTAATAATTGTTTACTGTTATGTTATAGGTGAATCAACCATCTCATCGTGGTTCTTTTCCAACGGCCAACTTGGAATAATGCTGATGTATGGTGGCAAGCTTTAGTGGAGTGCTGTTGGCATTCTTAGAAATATCAAGTTCCCTAATGTGATGATTGTTTCATCAGGTTTTTCATGTGATTTTCACTGTAACAATCCTCGGCAATTGGTAAATGACTTTGTTTAGCATCATGTAAATACTATATGTGAAGATTTTATTTTATAATATCTTGTCATATATATATATTAATAGCTTTATTTTAATAATTAACTTTTAACTTTTCAAAACCTTGTTGACTATGCATTTATAGTGTCAATCTGTCTCCCTTTTTTTGGTACTGAGAACAAGTAGGTAAAGATTTCGTTTTTAGTTTCTTTTTTTTTGTTATTATTTGGAGCTTCATTGAAACCCACTTATCTCATTGCAACTTACAAGGTCACTATACCTGATTCAGCGGGAAGGTGCGAAATTCAATATCTTTTTTCATAAACTACAATCTCCTTGGAATCACTATAAAACATCATATTATCATATTTACTCATTAAGAATGTCTACTTGTATTTACCTTGCTCCAGCACTAAGCTGTTTGGCAAATGATTCTTTATGCTGAGTCACGGTGGTGTCACGAAGATGATCCTACACAGTTAATTCATCCTTCCAATATGTGCTTATTGAAATTTTGACCGCCCAAACAATGATGAGATTACAAGTTTTATCATTATTCAACTTCTTTGAGTTTGTTGCTAGAAGTTCATTTGTAGCTTTATATTGCGTGGATAGAAGAAACAATTTGTTTTTTTTTATAACCACTAGAAGTTTATCTGACTTTTGCATTCTTATAGTTGCCTCTTATTGTATCTACCATACCTCTTATTGTAAGCAATCTTATTGTATTTAACATTGAGATCTATGTTTATACCTAATAAATTACAGGAAATGCAGATCTATGTTTGACTTTTGCAACCTAGTTTAGCATTCTGACTAGTATGCTGCACTTGTGTTTAAACATATACTTCAGGAAATACAGATCTAAACTAGAGTGCAAATTACAGCTCAAAGTCAATCCCTCATCCTGGAAGAATGTGCCCTCGACTCCACAATTTAACTACATATATTTTCTTCCCCAACATCTCCAGTCTCCTCTGATCAATGGTAATCATGCTAAGAGCTCTGGTGGTTGAGGCTTTGACGGCTGAGGTTGCGGTCGCGCAAGGCACATAATGAAAGCTCCGGTTTTCAGTTGTCTGGTTTTTGAAGTATTGCCTAGAGATGAAATTTTGAATAACTATTTATGGCATGACAGTGTAATCGTGCATGAACCTCAGAAAAGAGATAGCCCTGTTTCTGTTTGAATAAAGCTCCGGTTTTTCTATGGCGACGTAAATGATTCAAAGTAAAAATTTCAGAACTTGCATTTCAGAGATAAAATGTAAAACAGTCAGAAATAGGAGATATGAAGTTGTAGACTGAAGACAAGAAAACAATTTCTGGATTTATAACATTTACTAAAACTGGTTTCAAAAACTAACGATGAGAAATTTTCCAGTTGAATTTGAGAAGCATAACTATGAAACAGGAATTTGTATGAAAAGGACAAGAAACACTGCCGAAGTACAAGATTATAGCTAAAAAGAATTTATTTGTTAAGTTTTTGCAATTACAATATCAAATGTTGAATTGTACAAATGTCATGTCAATGTGAAGTAATTGCAACATAGCTTTATCCATACTATGTTACAAAATAAAAAAGTATCGATTTACAAATTCACCATGTTACCTTATCTCAAATTTCTAAATTCATTTATACACATTTATAAATAAAAGCTAATTAGAACTTTAACAATACTTGACAAATACTTATTAGTCTTTGCTTTCTAATGATACTGAGATCAAACGTATAGAAAATAGAATAAACTAAAAAGTAATCATCGTCATTATCATCATCGTCGTCTTCGCTTCCGCCTTCACCATTGGCTTCTGGGTCATCTTTTTCGTCTCCTTCATTGTAATTTTCATCCCCGGAAGGATCACCTTCACCTCCATCATTCTCCTGATCTTCGCCATCTTGGTCATCGTCGTCCTCATCGTCGTCCTTGTCAGATTCTCCGTCAATTTTGTTCTCCGGCACAGATTCATGCTTGTGTTGGGAACGAGATGGCTATAGAGGGGGGGGGGGTGAATATAGACAATCGCTTGCCCCTTGAATACTTATCACGATTTCTGCAACTCAAATATCAGTAGCACAGCGGAAAGAATAGAAAACAGAGTATGCAGTAAAACCGAAACGAAAGCAAAATAAACACAACTAGCAAGATCGCTAACACGGAGGGTTTACAAGGTTCGGGGATAACTTGCCCCTACTCCTTGGCGTGCCCGTGAGGTGGGCGATCCCTTGATCGTCGGCAGATCAAGCCCCGGTGAACTCCGGATAGTAGCAGCCTCCTTCTCGGTGGAGAAACCTCTCCACAAGTGATCTCACGGATGGATACAATGTTAAGCTCACGAGACACTCGAGAAGACAAGCTCACAAAGATGTACAAGAAAGCTCAAGCACAAAGCAATAGAGAGCACGAACACAACCCAGCCAAACTTCTCCCAGTTTTCTGTCTTGTTCGCCTCTGCTTCCAGCTTCGCCACTTAAGCTCCTGCTCAACGTCGCCAACTCCATCAGCACCACTGACTCACACCCTGACCCACTGACCTCTCTGAGCACTCAGTCCACTGGACACTCCTCCAGCTGAGCCTCCGTCAGTTGCCAGCCGCGCCTTCGTCAGTTGCCAGATGCGCCAGACGCCGTTGAGACCTGAAAACATAATAGATCCAAACCTGCTCCAAGGAAAGCCTCCATTGACCCTCCTTGAGTGTTTGAATCACCTGCTATCACCTGCACACTCCAACAGAGGCTTAGCAATGCATATCAAAAAGAAATCAGCAAGTAGCAGAGAATCGGCAGTGAAAACAGACTTCTGACAGCATATTTGAATTAAAGTGATCGGTCATCGGACCGATCCAAGGCGTGTGGGTCGGTCACCAGACCGATCCACTGCTTCGCTGGGATTCCCAGCTCTCGCGGCTATACACGCCTGATCGGTCACCCGACCGATCAGAGTGAAGCCTGATCGATCACCAGACCGATCAGAGTGAAGCCTGATCGGTCACCCAAACCGATCAGGACAGATGAACAGTGATTTTTTAATCAGATCCAAAGTCCCTGATCGGTCACCGGACCGATCCAGGACTTTGATCAGCAAGGGAACTCACTCACCGTCCGCTCCCTGATCGGTCACCAGACCGATCAGGAGCAAGGCAGTGAGGAAGCAGCCTGCTCCCTGATCGGTCACCGGTCCGATCAGGAGCCCCACAATAGGTTCCCAACCTCACTGTGTGCTCCCTGATCGGTCACCAGTCCGATCAGACATCGCTGGATCGGTCACCAGACCGATCCACGAAGGAGCAGCGTGCCAATGTCCCTGATCGGTCACCAGACCGATTCAGGGACTCAAACCTAGCCCTCCAAGCTAGGAATTCATCCACCTTAACCCTCCAAGCTAAGGATTTTTCCATCTAACTCTCCAAGTTGGGAATTTGCACCTAACCCTCCAAGTTAGGACTTTTCACTTAGCCCTCCAAGCTAGGACTTTTCACCCAACCCTTCCGAGTTAGAACTTCATCCAACCTAGCCCTCCAAGCTAGGCACCTGACCCTCCAAGCCAGGACTTTTTCACCTGGCTTCACTCACCAGGACCCGGCTTCACTCACCGGGATTTCCAACACCTGGCTTCACTCACCAGGACCCGGCTTCACTCACTGGGATTTCCAATCACCTGGCTTCACTCACCAGGACCCGGCTTCACTCACCAGGGTTTCATGCCCAGTCCCCGACCAGGACTTTAACCCAAATTCACTCAACCAAACTTAAATCATTGTCAAACACCAAAACAACAACCGGGCCAGACTGCATCAACAGCTTGCTCTTTTGAAGTAGCCTTCAAACATGCCGATGGATTAATCATCATACTGCTTTGAGCTTAAGGAAACATTATCTTACCTGTGAATTGCCTTCAATGTATCATTATTCCATGTTGGCTGTTGGAAAAGAACCAAGATGAAATTGTTGATTCACCTATAACCTATAACATATAACATATCAGAAAATAAACTTACTTCTAATAAAAAGTATTATACAATGAATCAGTTTCAAAGTTTGCTGGAATACAAAGTTTCACACTTCTAATAATAAGTATTATAGCAAAACATTGAAGACAAAGCAGAATCAATTTGTGAATCTGATACATTGAAAATTGGTTTGTTTGAAGTATTATACAATGAATCAGTTTGTTAATTTTCTATTCTGAACCTAATCACAGGATTAAATCGATGTGCCCACGTCCGAATCTACACAGAAACTTCAACTGATCCAAGATTTTTAGATGAGGACGATTTGAACCTGCGAAGTTCAAAGTGGTGAGGGTCTTCTGCGGGTGTCGATAGCGGCTCAAGCGGTGCAGGGGTCGCTGGACTTCGTCGCCGAGAGATCGAGGTGGAGGCGGAGCGGCGATGGAGGATGGCGGCGAAGGAGCCGTCGGGCGTCCGGTGCAGGGCGACTACGATGCGGACCAGAGGAGCGTAGGGTTTTCCTTTCGGCGCTCGCGAGATGTGGTCGGGGGAGGCAGCACGTCCACGCGGTGGGAGGCGTCGGGGGCGGTGGGGGCGTCGGGGACTCTCTCGCTTCGGGGGTTAGGGTTTTACTTCTTTCGGCGCTGGAAATTTTCGCGAGAGAGAAGCGCTGGAAATTTTCGCGTGTGAGAGGGGCTTGCTTCGGGGCTTGGGTTCGCTGAATCACGTGTTGTGCACGTGGTTGGGCATTTTATATCGCAGATGTGGCCCAGGGATGGACCAGGGGTTGCGGACCAGAAGATCCGACCCCTTTATTATTATTATTATTATTATTATTATTATTATTATTATTATTATTATTATTATTAGTAAATCTTTAGTTGCTAAGTCATCTATTTTAATTTAATGTTGGATCACGCATGCATCTCTTATTTCCATCTAAAACTCTATCCATCACATTTTATAAGACCCAATTTCATTTATTTTTCCACCGCATTTTGTAATTAGACAACACTGATTATATGCCTTATTTATAAAAGATAGATTCATTATCTTAACTACCCCTAAAACTTATGCTATGGATATAGAAAAAAGATTAATTCAAGTATATACAACATTAGATATATAGTAGGGTAGAACATACAGGTTATCAATTTCTAAAGATTGATCCTTAACAGTTGCACCAAAGATATCATGTATTCACCGTTTGTGCTACACTCTGAAGTAAAATAGAAAATCCCTAGCTGTCATGATCTCATTCTCTCATTTGTGTTTCATGTTTCTCTTCCCTCCCTCGTCGATGATTTCTCAAAGGACGTTTTCTCCTACCTTACCGGTAATATTTTTTTTCTTCCTCGACAAGAACATGATTTAGATTTTTTTTTTATCCATACAAATGCAAAGTAGAATGTTATTATTTTTAAATATTATATATTTATTCATCCGTATTAGGAATTCTAAATTTTTATTAATCATAATATCTAATTTAGAATTATTCATAGGAAATTTGATATTTATTGAATGTTCTTTGGTATAATATTAGAAAATAGAAACATTGATATTTCTTTAGAATAAAAGATAATTATAAAATGAGATATTCTTTATTATTCTATTCTATGTAACTGATAAATCATGATGAACCCAAACATGTAAGTGATTTCTTACATAATATTTGGGTATAATAACAAATCTATCGTTAAAAATTACATTGAGATATTGAATCTTATAAAAATAAAATAAAATTATTTTTTAATATATAGATAGTTTATAGAATAATATTGACCTACTTATTAGTCTAACTTTAACCGAAAATAATTTTTCAAAATTAAAAATAATAAAGTTTTTCTTACATTCAACAATGGAGAAATATTAATAATTTAATAATTTTATCAATTAAAAAATTATTATAATATCAAATTATAATTAATAATTTTGCATTAAAAAATGAAAATTAAATTTATATAAAAATATATTTAAATTAATATTTTTTCAAAAAAAATTTAAATTCGTCATTGTTGATTTCAATCCAAATGAAAAAGGTCTAGAAAAAATTTAAATTTTTTAAAAATTTATTAAAGGTCTAAATAATTTTTTTTTCGAAAGAGCTCATGGACCATGAAAGTTGAAACCTTTCTATGGAATAGGTGGGAAGATATAATTCCAAATCGAACAAGTCATCGAACATTAAATATTTTTATTTACTTTTAGATCTTTTTTAGAATTTAAAATTAATTTATAATTAAAATTTAGATATTGGGAGGAAGAATTCAGAATTGTAATCGAAAGTGAGAAAACAAGATTACGAATATTTAATTATAATTTTCTTCTACTGTTAAATTCTACACCGACATCAAGCCGTCAATCGAGTAAGCAGACGCGGAGGGTCAGCGCAGATGTCAGACCAGAGCAAGGGCAGCGTCGCTGGACGGCGCACGCGACGCCGTTGCCCAAGATTGTCGTCAAGAGCATCGACATGGGGAGAAGATGCGTGTCGACGCCATCGATTGCGCCCGGGCTGTAAGCCTCCTCGTCTGATCCAATGCATTCTCTTTCTTGTTCTCCACTCGGCGACATTTTTGCTCGAAATTTTCCCTTTTCGTGCATTCCGCCCCTTGATATCGGTTGGTGGTAAAGATGTTCGAGAAGAACGCCGATTTTTTCTCCCCTGCATTCTCTTCCCTGATTTTGGCTTCTTCTCTTATTTGTGGAAATAGGGATTTGATAAGCACACAGTAGCTAAGGAAGTTGCCGAGTACATCAAGAAGGAATTTGATAAGAAGTACGGACAAACTTGGCATTGCATTGTTGGTCGCGACTTCGGTGCACATTCTTTCTCTCTCTCTCTCTCTCTCTCTCTTAAAAAAAATTCGATCAATTTATTAAGCTTTTATACTCTTTGAGTACTTTTTTTTGGGTGTTCGTCTTTTGCATAGAGATGATTTCATAGACATTCGTATTCAAAGCTAATTGATTTGTCAACCAAACGGGGGAAAAAATACTAGTGGCAGATGTTTACTGGCTTTCGTGCTAGGAAGTGATTTAGATATTGGCTCGTAGATATTTCAGGATTCAGGAATCAGGAATTGCTGGTTAAGTTTATGTCAATGTATTCTAGTTCGTGTTACTTTAGAAGTTTGATTTCCTTTTTTATATAGACTTGAATAAGCTTCTGAACAAGCAAGATAATGCTTCTTAATATCACCTTTTAAGATTGGTACCAAATTGAACTTGGGAATTGCTCATACATGGGATGGAACACTGGTGCTAGTTTGGTGTAAATTTCTTAAACATATCTTGTTCCTAATTTACTCGAACGTGTGCTGTGAATTCTGAATCATGCATTGAATGTATTTGTTTGACACGTGTTGTTGTTTTTTCCACTTTTAATAGTTGATATCAATATAAACGTCTTATCGATTTATGTC
>JAGFNQ010007494.1:0-27141 GCA_024364735.1 Boesenbergia rotunda
TACTCTGATAATAATGTCGCAGTCGGAGGTGTTCCGTATTATGGAAAATTAGTGGACATAATTGAATTAAACTATAATGGTCAATTCACTGTTACATTGTTCAAATGTCAGTGGGCTAACACCACTTCTGAGAGAGGTATCAAAAGAGATGACTCGGGTATTACTAGTATTAATTTTTCTCGTTTGATACATGTTGGAGATCGAGAAAATGATGAGCCATATATACTTGTGTCCGATGCTCAACTTGTGTTTTATGTGGATGATGAGATTGAAAAAGGATGGAGTATTGTAAAACATCTACAACCAAGAGACTTGTATGACATGGGAGAAGACAAAGAAGAAGAGCAAATTTATGATCTTGTTCCTTCTCCGCAATCAAACTTGGATAGGTGGTTTCATAATGGCAATGAAGAATTACAATTGGCTAGGGATGATTATATAGAAGATCGACCTGCAAATGATGTCGTTGGTGACAATAATGATGGAGTCAAAGATTTTAATTTATAATATCTCGCAATTCAAGGACAACCTTGTATTTTTGCTGCCCTTGTATTTTCATTAATGCCAACATATACTTGAGCTGCCCATGTTTTTACTTGCATTGTTGCACTCTTTTGTCAAGTGACTAAAGCTAAGAAGATGAATGAAGCATAAAAGAATTTTAGTTAAGCAATTATAATAGCTAAGAAGATGAATGTTGCACCCTTTTACTGGCATTATAATTGCATGCTCAGATGAACTGCTAACTGAGGACATGCATGCTCAGATAAATCTATGTACTACATCGGTATTGGACCAGGACGTGATGCCATCATTTGCAAATGACTTGAATCTGTCTACTACTTGCTGCTGCTTCTTCTAAAGCATAGTGGCATCACATCGATGAGTCTTTTCTCATACGCTGGAGGTACTAATCAATTTGGATTTTACATCCAAAAACACGAGATTCAAGTTGTCTGGAATGCTTGGTCATCTACTTTTACTTGAGATTGTGACTATTTTATAGTGCATTTGAACATATGAATGATCAGATTCTTATTAGAAGCACCCTATACATTCTCTATTTATTGATATTTAGTTGATATATCACATATCTATACCTCCATCGATTGTTCGATATGCAGCACACACAAAGATTAGTTTCATTCAGCAATCGTACATTTTGTGCAAGGATTTACTTGTACACTGATCGGTTGGTTTGCTTTTCAGCTTTGTAATGTTCTTTTGCAGTTCCTCATTCGACAAGTGCTCGGCTTCAAGTGCTCTCTCGAGCTGTGCCAGATACATTAGTTGCAGTTTCTACTAGGGATAGTTTTCAGACAAAGTGAATTCTTATAGCTGACTTTTGGAAGTATTATTGACTTGTATTTACTTCTATCGTATTATATTTCCAGGTATGAATGAAGTCTTAATTCTAATGTACTTTGTTTAAAAAATAACGTACTTTGCAATTAGATAGTTGATCTCATTAGGATGCTACAAGCTTTCATACAGTTTAATTAATGTATGTCACTCAATTTTTTGCTAACATGTATGTTGTTGTTGTCATTTCCTAAAATTTCATTTTTTTCCAAAATTGTAGGCATGCCTAGGAATAAACGCTTTAAGGTTCAACCTTCAGTGACAGAAAAATCAACTACAACTTTGCCACAACCTAATACTAGGGCTGGCCCTGTTCCACCAGCTCCTAGTAATGCTCATTTACTCCCAAATTCTAATACGGTTGTTCATTCAAGGCCACAGATTAATAGCAGAGCTCAATTGAGTGCACCAACTCAGATTGGTGCTAATTCAGTGCCATCTACTCATAGGGCATCTAGTTCTACTCCATCCCACCCTTTACTTGCTCAAGAGGTAAATCCAGAGGATGATCAAGAGGATGAAGATGTTGATTCATTTGATGAAAATGGTGACACTGCTTCAAGTGGTAGCAAGAAGAAAAGTTATTGGGTTGTTAATGTTATTGGTAAAAAATGTCTTTCTTTATTTTTTTCCCAATATTTTACTATGATCATTATGTTTGATAGGTTAAAATTCATGCTTGAATGTGTAAGATGTTAGTTAACTTGTTTGTTTCATATTTAATCTGTAAACTTATAAAGTAAAAATATTTTATTTGTTTTAGATGAGCTGAATCACACAAGTAAAGAAGCACGATACATGGTGCAAGATGTTTGGTCAATACCTGATGGTAGCAAAATTATAGTTACTTGCAATGAGCTTGGGCAAGCCATAGGCGATGCAGGTGACATTTTGGGTGGCTTTTTAGGAGTGTTGGGATGTGATTTCAATAAATTTTCCATTTGCTATATCTCGTGGCGTAAGGTTCCTCAATCATATAAGGACGTGGTGTATAATAGCATCATTCAGGTAATTAAATTTAATCTTCCATATCTTTTGTAATATCTGTGACTAATACTAATATCTTTGAATTGTATGCAAAATAAATTTCATATAGTCGATAATCGATTGAAGAATGATATCATGAAACGCATTGGGAAAGCGTGGAAAGGCACCAGGTCTAGCTTGTTTCATGAATTCTATGATAGCACTGTGAGCAAAGAGGAAAATGTTGCAAACCGACCTCCTGGAATTGATGAAAACCATTGGAGATGGTTCATTGATTATCGGTTGAGTGAGAAAACCCAGGTGATATATCCATTTCAATTGGGTTTTAATTACGGTTAATTTCATTTATTGAACTTCTGTTAATGGTTAGATGTTAGATGTTTTTTTGTCTATTCATAATTCACATGCATTTACTGCAAACTTATAATAGGACTTATGCAAGAGAAATACTGAAAATCGAAAGAAGCAATTATATACCCACACAGGTGGTTCAAAAACAATAGCAAGGCGAAAATATGAAGAGGTAGTAGAACCATTATTTCACATATTCGTTCAGTTTTTTTGTTTAATTATTTGACTATATGTCACTAATGTGATATAGGAACGACAACATGGAAGCAGCATTAGCAGAGGGGAGTTATGGGTAATGTTGCACAAGAAAAAAGATGGTTCTTATATTCACGACAATGCCCAAGTGATTGGTGTAAGTTTGGTATTAATTTTTTCAAAAATTTTGTATTTCATTTGTAATGCTCAGTTGATAATTTCTTCTGTTCGCAGGAAAAAATTATCACAATTGAGCGTGAAGATGATTCCTCAAAGGGATTTTCAAAAAGTGATTCACTTTCTCAAGCTATAGGGAAGGAACATTGTGGTCGGGTTAGAGGTGTGGGTTCTGGGCCATGTCCTACTCAAGTATTTGGTCAAACTTCATATTCAAATACACCTGTTGATCATGGATTGCAAATATATATGACTGAAATGAAATCTGAATTAGAAGCTTCTAAAGCTAAGGTGCAGAATCTGGAATCAGTGATTGAAATAGAAAGATCAAAAAGACAAGCAATTGAGGGAGCTGTTAAATATATGCTGCAAATGCAAGGAAGCAATTTGCCACCTGAATTGGCCGCTTTGATTAATGTGATGGTATGTATGTAGTACTTTTAAAATTAATAAAATTGCTTTCAAATTATTACTATTTTAATTTGCTATTCATAATTTTAGGCCCCGGATGAAGGTAGTGCACCAATCTCACAAGGTGCAAGACCATCTTCCTCAGCTAGTCATGATGCTCACCGACTTGATGCTCCTTCCAACCAAAATCCAAATTAGTTGAATACATCATATCTTAGGTATGTTTTACTATTTTCGTGTAAGCATTTGAAATTATGCTTCAGATTATATTTTGTCTTACAATTTTCCTTCTCATATTTTCAGCTTTTTGTCTGATAATATCCACTTCTAGTCTTTCTTTTTTCTGCTCAGCATCTATGAACTTGGACAAAACAACTAGTTTCATGAAGTAAACGCTCAAGTTCCATTTGTATCCTTTTATACGACTGGTTGGCTTCTTGCTGTTTTGATTCTAGGATTGTTACTTTAGATTTTTTTTTATTATCTTTAGTCTTTTGCTGGAAATTTTCCTTCGTTACCAATGTTCAACTTTGCAATTTTGTCTGCTGAATTTGTTGTTCTCTGTAGGACGTTGGCTGTTTGAGTTATACTGATAATTGGACGAAAGGTTGTTTGCAAGTGCTTTGATGAGTTTCTTCTAGAATGTGGATGTAATTTTGCTGAAAATTGGGCTGTTTGATTGCCAAAGAAGCTGTAGAACATGAGTTTGATTGTTATATATTTTGTAGCTTTGTTGCTATGTCTGTATTGCTATGTTTGAATGATTGTATAATTCAGTGCTTGTAGAATGCTATAAACAAATAGAAAATGAGTTTGCTTTGTTGCTATGTCTGTATTGCTATGTTTGATTGTTATAAATTTTGTAGTTGTTGTTGCTTGTAGAATGCTATATAACGTGTTTGTAGATTGCATAACAAATGTTGAGGTGTAAACAAAGTAGTCCCGGCGGTTTGAACAGTTTTCCCGGCGGTTTGCAAACCGCCGGCTATCTCGCTTGGAAACAGGTTTACCGGCGGTTTTGAAACCGCCGGAAAAACTATTTCCAGGCGAGATATATAGTTTGCCGGCGGTTTGCAAACCGCCGGGAACGACCGTTTGTGAACCGCCGGGAATTGACTTAGCACGGCGGTTTCTAAACCGCCGGGAAATGGTTTATTCCCGGCGGTTAAAAATTGAGGAAACCGCCGGTATTTGTGGCGATTTTAAACCGCCGCCATCTGACCGCCGCTAACCAAACCGCCGGGAAGTCCATTCTAGTGGCGGTTGTTCCAGCGGTTTGCTAAAACCGCCGCTAAACGGTTTAAGGACACCGTTATCCGCGGCGGTTTGGGGAACCGCCGGAAAACAAATTGCCGGCGGTTATAAACCGCCGGGAAACACTATTTAAACCGCCGGTAAATCCCTTTTTTCTGGTAGTGTTCGATATCGCATCATTCATCATCGATCCCGATGGATTCACAATTGTCGGCGATCCCGACGAGTTCACCATCCCCTCAAGATATTGTTTGATTCGGGACGACGATCGAACATCAGACGTGCTATCGATTGACGGACAAAATTTTCACAGAGGCATTCACCTTCACTGTGCAAATCATTTCCCTTCCCTATAAATATCGACGGAAAAGTTAAATTTCATCGGTATTAGCGACGAATTTGACTTGTTTGTCACTATTTTAGCGTTTATTTCTCCTGTGGCTTTCTCCTCTGTCGCTCGCGCGTTCAGGATTTTCTCCTTCGGCGTTTTCGTGGTCTGGCGTCTCCTCCTCTGGCGATCTCCTCCTCCAGTCACAGGCACGCAATTGGTGTAATTTCCTCCTCTCCTGGTGGCGCATGCGACCTCCTGTAGGCTTGTGCAGCCTCCTGTGGGCGCGCAGGGACTCCTGCGGTCGCGCGTGGCCTCCTGACGGCGCGAGCGGCCGCAGTCGCCGCAGTTGCCGCATGAGGTCGCGGGCAGCCGTAGCGGGCGACTGCGGCATATGATTGATTGTTACTTGTGATTGCTCACTATTAGTTGATTGATTTCCTCTATTTGTTCCAATTAACAGTAAATAGAGCTTCGATATTGTTTGCAGACATTTTTATATGACATTCCTGTTGGACCAATCTATGGTCTGGAGTGACCATGTGTTTTGATGTTTGGGCAAATGGTTTAAGTTAGGATCACCCTTGTATTTGATATGTATATGTGAGTGTGCAGAATTGCAGGATACACATAGGCTTAGCTGGACGGCTTCGAGCCGGATAAAGGATGACATGAGGAGACAAGCCGTGGGTTTGTATGCGTTCGAAGGACCGTGGACAAAGCAGGAACGGTGAGCTAAGGGAAGCGCACGTCGAGGTATACGCGAAGGATGACATGAGGATGAGCCGCGGGCTCGTATGCATCCGAGGGACGAGAGCCAAAGTCAAAGAAGGCTTGACGACAACAGGTCGAGGCTGCTAAGTGAAGAGTCAGCTGAGTCGTGAGGGTCCGAGTGCTAAGTGAATTGTACTCGGGAAGGGAAACCCTAGGTTTAGGGTTTGGGCAGTCGACTGCGGCTGGTAGCAGTCGACTGGTGTAAGGCACAGAAAGATCAATCAACTGATCTTCTGTGCAGTCGACTGATGTCGGTTGGAATTCAAACGTTGGGTTGTAACATTCGGATTCGGTTGGAACCAGTCGACTGGTGTTGGCACCGGTCGACTGGTAACGACTAGTTCAGCCACGAGCTCCATTTAAGGGAGCTCGATTTGGCTGGCTAGAGTTGATGAAATTGACTTTGGTTAAAGGCCAATTAGTAGTCTTTGTGCTCAGGAGTCTTGTGCGAGTTGTGGTGAGGTTTCTCCACCTACAAGGAGCTATGCGAGCTAGCCGTAGGTCTTTCGAGGACTCATCCACCGACGGATTGGGATTGTTCACCTTACGGACTGCCATGGAGTAGGAGCTTTATCTCCGAACCACGTAAACGATTTGTGTTAGCATTGTTTTAATTTGTAGTTTGTATTTCCTCTTGCGCTCGCTAACATGTGTAGGAAGAAACCAACGACTTGGGGGCAATGAGCTATTCACCCCCTCTAGCCGTGCGCACCGATCCGCAACAAGTGGTATCAGAGCCGGGGTCGCTCATCTACGAACTTATCGCTGAGAGAGCAAAAAGCTAGAGGAAATGACGTTTGAAAAACACTTAGGGGACGACATCAATGTTCCACCTCTCTACGACCGTGAGAGTTTCGATTATTGGAGGATGCGGACAGAGGATTGGTTCAACATGGACTGGAATCTAATGATTGCCATTAAAGAACCATTTGAAGTCCCGAAAGATAAAAATGGGAAGAAGCTCCGACCACGCTATTGTGTTGGAGATCGGTGCGTACGGCTAGTGGGGGTGAATAGCTGATCACTCACTTCTATCGTAGTTCTCTTCCTACACGTTGTTAGTGCGCAAGTGGAATAACCAATAACTAAAGCTAACAACTAAGAAGACAAACCGTTTACGTGGTTCGGAGATAAAGCTCTTACTCCACGGCTGTCCGTAAGGTGGACGATCCCTATCCGTCGGTGGATTAGTCCCCGGAAGACCTCCAGCTAGCTCGTGTCGCTCTTTATAGGTGGAGAAACCTCACAACAAACTCTCGACAACACCTAAGAACTTGGAGATTACTAATAAGTTTTACCCAAGCTTATTTCATTAACCTTTGCCCAGTCAAATCGAGCTCTCTTAAATAGAGCTCACAGCTGAAACAACCATTACCAGTCGACTGGTGCCAACACCAGTCGACTGGTTCACTTGGATTCGAATGTTGCAGCCCAACGTTCGAATTCCAGCCGACACCAGTCGACTGCTACATGCAGCAGTCGACTGCTCTTTCTGGGCCTAACACCAGTCGACTGCTACATGCAGCAGTTGACTGCCCAAACCTTAAACCTAGGGAATCAATCCCGAGTATAGTCACTCAGCACTCGTCCTCGCCCGACCAACCTAGACCTAGCCTTCTAGCCTCCTCCATCAACCTTGCATCCCTCGGATGCCTCCCCATCATTCACACATTGTCTTTTGGAGCTTCCTTCGGCTTAAGTCCTTGTTGTCGGTTCTTCCTTTGCCAAGATATCACTTGGACTTTTCTCCTTTGCCAAGATATCACTTGGACTTCTCTCGTTGTACCTGTATCCTGCATACTTACAATGCATATCAAATACAACAATAAATCTAATTTAAACCTTTGCCCAAACATCAAAACCTAAGGTACCTAGATTACTCCAACATATTGGACCAAGAAGCAACAAACACAATCAAAGGCAAATGATAAGGTAATATCAATTTTACTTAATATTTTGCCTAATGATATAATTAGTCATGTAGGTGAGTACAAGTGTGGTCGTGAACTATGGAACAATGTGATTGCTCTACATCAAAAACCTACACAAGAAGAAGAGCCCAAGGAGATGTACTTAATGGTCCAAGAAGAGGAGAAGGACCAATCGGATAAGGAGGAGAGCTCAACATCCGAGGAGGAGAAGGAAGAAAATGAGGAATTATATATCTCCTCAAGTGAAGTGACACAAGAAAATGAGAATCCATCCACTTCATCAAAGGGTGAAGAAGAAGTTTCCACTTCAAGGATTGATGGGGAGGAGAGATCATCCTCAATACCGGAGCTAGAAGAAGTTTCCACCTCCACCAAAGCAAAGTTAAAAGACCACATTATTTGTTTTGGGTGCAATGAGAAGGGACACTACAAGGATAAGTGTCCATTGGGTAAGAAAAAGGAGGTAAACTCTAAACCCTAGTCAATCTCTTTAAAATATAACATGAGTTGTAGGGAAAAGAAGGAGAAGAAGTACATTAGGTGCTTCACACTTGGTGAGCTAGGACATTACTACACCAAGTGCTCAAGGAAAGGAGAATTTAAGAAATTGGAACATTAGAGGAAGTGGGAGAAGAAAGAAAAGAAAAGGAGCTCGAGGAATTGGAGCATTTGCGGAAGTGCAATCGACCCAAGTTTGATCGGGTAAATCATGAGTTTTGATGTGTGTGTCAATATGATTAAGTTAGGGTTTCATGTTGATCTAATATGTGTATTTGAGTGTGTATGTTTGCATGATACACATAGACTTAGTTGGACGTCTTCGGGTTCGGTGAAGGATGACATGGGTAGACGAGATGTAGGCTTGCATGTATCCGAGGGACCGTGGACAAAGTAAGAACGATGAGCCGAGAGAAACGGACTTCGAGGCATACGCGAAGGATGGCATGGGAGACGAGCCGTGGGCTTGCATGCATTCGAGGGACGAGAGCCAAAGTCAAAGAGGGCTTGAAGGCAATAGATTAAGGCTGCTGGATGAAGAGTCAGCTATGTCATGAGGATTCGAGTGCTAAGAGAACTGTACTCGGGAAGGGAAATCTTAGGGTTCGAGTGCTGAGAGAATTGTACTCGGGAAGGGAAACCTTAGGTGACTTGGATCAGTCGACTGATGTAGAGCACAGAAAGATCAGTCGACTAATCATGAGATTAGTCGATTGGTGTTGACCAGAATTCGAATCGTCAGGCTGTGACATTCGAATTCACGAGCATCAATCGGCTGGTGACGATAAGAACAGTATCGAGTACTATTTAAGAGGACTTGTTTTTTATTATTCTTCTTTGACGAAATAAGCTTGGGTAAAATCTGTTAGTAGCCTGTTTTCGTCGCTATTATTGTTTAACGACAGAAATAATCCGTCTCTAATTTATATTTTTTGAGAGGACCCATTAAAAAATTGAGATATAGTCCATCAAAAGAATAAAAAAGGTTTTTTAAATACCTTAAACAATCTCTCAATGCCATTTGATAGAACAATCTTGCTTGTTAACATAATCGACAAACAATTCATATTCAATAGTAATTTCGGATCGTGCATAAAGTTTTCGCTTCTCATTGAAGAAGGCTCAAGGCCAAGGACGGAGCCATATTGAGCTCAAGAAGGCGCAATGGAGACCTTATCCACCTGCACGACGAACTCAAGCGTGGCGGCAGGAGGGATTCTTACTCCGGAGCCCAAGTCGGCGCCGTCGTCCCCGAAGCCCAGTGCCGGCGGCACAGTCACCCTCCGCTGCCCCCCGGCCTTCATCGACCTCAACACGTACTCGACGCCCTCGCACATCCCCTTGGTGTAAGGCCTGGAGCCCATGACCAGTGCCAGGGGCCTCTTCCCTTCTCCAAATGTATCCACGAACGCCTCGCCGGCGCCGGCCACCTTCCCTTGGAGGTCGATCACCACCAGGTCCCCTGGCCTCGGCGAACCGCCGCCGCCCACTCTCAGTTCAGTGTACCTGATGCCATTTGGAAGCACCACTTCCTCCTCCTTGTCCAGGACTCTGTTCTCATGGATCAAAGTCGAAGTTAGTAATTTTGTTTTGTAAATTGTAGCATGGAAAACGGAGGAATCGGAGGAGTAATAACTACTTGGTGTCGGCTTGCTCTTGAGAGACCTCGAAGCGCGTCTTGATCTGCTCGGAGACGACGCCGGCGGCGAGGAATCCGACCCACGCGAGGCCGGCACCGAGGCCGAACCGCCTGGTCAAGCTCGAGGCGATCCAGTCGGTAGAGTCGGCGCCCAACTTGGGCTTCTGCTGAGGAGCTGGAGGGGGTACTGAAGGAGCTGACGAAGGTTGCGCCGACAGTTGGGATTGGGATTCGACCGGAGGCGGCTGAGACTGAGACTGCGACTGAGAAGACTGAGGCTGGGAGCGGGGAGGTTGCGAGCACGCGAGCTGTGGCTTTGTGAGTGGGCGACTGAGGAAAGCTGGCGATCCCAAGATGGAAGCCATGGGGGACGAGGACAGGAGTGGCGGCGGAGCTGCTGGTGGCAAGGCCAAAGACGGTGCCCAACTGGAGCCACTAAATTCCGGGCCTTATCTTGATTCGGTCTGTTTCGCTCGGTCACTGAATTCCTGGCCTTACAGTTCTTGAGCTAAGCTTATTCTTACTCTATTCTTGAGCATAACAATTTCTTACTTTCTATAACTTCTTACTTTCTATAACCTCTTACGATCGGTATTCCAACTAAAAGTCATTGTCTTTTATTGTCCACGAGACTATAATACAGTTGAAGGACGATGATTATCATCTTAGAAATTTATGATTCGATCTTTAGTTATGACATATTTTGTAAAAAAAATTTCTCCAAATAAAATACGAATCATAGGACGCTGGACTTCTAGACCGTTCGTCGTGAGTACTTTCCGATTTATCCTAACGGCGAGTGAAAAATTTTTTTGGGACCGAACCGATCATTCAAAATTCGATATTATCCAACCTCATTAATCGTCTAACTTACAAGTCCTCTTTAAGAGTTTTAACACAATAGTAAAATTATTATTATTATTAAATTTGATGATCACGTACAAGTAAGTTTTTTTTATATAGAATAAAATTATATATAATAAATTCTTCTCCGGAAGTTTAGATATAAGGAAGCTTTATACATCAAACTATCCTAATTGACAAGAATTATCTTGGAAAACAGATTAAGCACCTTTAAAACATTAACAAGAGTTAGTGAAAGGGAATTTAGAGGGCTTATTCTTAGCTAACAAACCCTAGTAAAAGATGTAAGTTTCAAGAATAGATCGGTGGCACTCCGGTGAAATTGTCCCTACTAAAACTAGATGTATGAAGAGCTTTTATGAGTTGTTGAACAAGTTCCAGTGAAATATATTAGGAAGGAGTAACAGAGGTTGGTTCATCCTGTACAGTAGTGTTAGATGGAGATACTTAGGGGCGTTTGGTTTGCTCTATTTTTTATTTTTATTTTTCAGAAAATATAGAAAATCGTATTTTCTTATTTTCTGAAAAATAATTTTCTTTCATTCTCTAGTTTTCCAGAAAATACTATATCTTTTTCTAGAAAACAAGGCTAGAAAATACAAACCAAATATGTTTTTTCAGAAAATCACATTTTCTACATAAAATAAAAATGAAAAACAAACCTACCAAATGCCCCCTTAATTTCTAGGAGAGTATTCAGTTGGTTAGAGAGTGACAACTTTATTTCAATAGGGAAAAATTAATTCCCGATGAGCGTATACTCTCGGAAAAAAAAACTCTTCTCATTCTTTAGCCATTTGACGGTCAATTACCTCCCTTCACATAATCTAAGAATGAACTGTGAAAGACGATTGAAATGACCATTGTCACCTTTGCTACAGTGAGATACAGATACTTGATTAATGATAAAGGAGAAGGCGTTTGGAGTTTCAAATATCGATAGAAAGCATTCTTCAATCTAATTGTTGTAAACCTTTGAATTGTTACTCTTCATAGATAATCATCACTATGAAGATAGATTCAAAAGGATTGATGGACTTGTGGAATGAGATATTAATTAAAAGTCCAAAGGAGTTATAAAGAAGCATAGTTTTTAATAGTATTAATTTATTATTAATCTTTTGACTTATCACCCCAAATAAATACACAAACAAATGAAGGAATCATTCTATCCATCCACCCAAACTAACAAGCAAAAACATAAACTAAATAATATTCATTTGTTCATCCATCTATTATTAATCTTTTAACATGAATGCCATATCCTTGAAAGTATTTTTCTTTCTCAAGATTATGTAAAGTTCTATTCAGAAAAGAGAGAGAGACATCATCCAGTCAAGAAACCTCAAATTGCAGAACCTTTTGTCTACAAGTAGGGCAGGAAGCATGCTTCACAAGCCACACATCAATGCACACCACATGGAAAATGTGGTAACACATCGGCATCATTCTTGCAGTATCTCCATCAATGAAGTCCTGAGAAAACAAACAAGATCACGAGGAAAGAAGAAATTCTAAACTAAAAAAAGAGTACCTGCAAGCAGATGGCACAGCCTACGTTCCTCCCACATGAATCATTAATGATCTCATCCCAACTTATCTTAAACATGGGCAACCTCTTGATAACATTAGGTAGCAAGCCTTTGTCCCCAGTAACATCAAACATATCTGAGCTCTCTCTAGCTGCATTAATCTGATCAGTTTAATTAAGAATCGGTTATTAGTCACTCTTGTGTGTAAATGCAAGCCCATAATTTCTTGGGTTTCAATGATCGTAATGCTCTCAACGACTTGTTATCCCAGCTATTTACTTGCCATTGGTATGCTTTCAGCAATGCTAGGCAACTGCAAATGAAGCTCTGGAAGATGACCAACTGCAAATTTCATCTCAGCTTGAAATTTTGACAATTGGCTTGAGGTCCTTCTCAGTGTTTCCTATTTTATCTGCTTTGATGTTGACTAATACTCTCTCCCAAACAGAGAGTAACATCGAGAAAGCAAGTATATTAATCAGTCAGTTTCAGTGGCTGGTCCTTATCAGATGGATGCGGAAATGGAAGTTTATTTCAGCAAGTTTAATTTTGTTTTTTAATGTATAATTTTGATTTTGCATGCAAATGAATCAGATATTCGAGAGAGTAGCTGGGGAACAGAGAGAAGGATGTGTGATTCTTCATTCCTGACCTTTGGTAAGCCCTCTCGTTGAAGGCAGGACTCCAATAACTCCACAGAAACCAATGCACCAACAATTGCGCCGATTCCTGCGCCTCGGAATATGCCTGTCTCTGTAGTTTGGCCCTTGAGAGCTAGCTCCTGAAATCAACCCGACCATGGATCCGCCTGCACGCAGAGAATATGAACTCAAACTGGAAAACCGACTAAGCTGAGAATAAGGTGAGACGGGGAGAGAGAGGCCTACACAATGCGAAGGTGCAAGTAAGGCAGGCGAAGGCCACTTTCCTCACAAGGTTGACTGGTTGAGGCAGAGAGATCCCTGCGTGACTGATGTCTTACAGTGTGCAAACGCGCGAGACCTTCAAGAACAAGATGAATAAAAATACAGCATTGATCAGTAGTAGAGATATATAGAGAAACAAGTCATTCAAGGCGCATGAACACTTAAGCAAGAGAAGCGATGTACAGTAGCAAAAACATGTAGAAGTGATAGTCTGCATCGGGATTATTCATTTGTGACGGATGTTACCAAGTGGAGATGGAAGTCGAATGCGACTTGCAGAGTTGAAAGGGAAAGTGCCGCTGCAGGTATTATTAAACTGATGCGGGCATGAAGAATCTATGAGACTTTATTAAATGCTCTCGTGATTACGGTGCAGCGGTAGTATGATTAATCGTTATTTTATATTCATGATTTGATCCCTGATTATGACGTATTTTATAGAAATTTTTTCTTCAAATAATTTTTCTTCTAAATAGGGCGCGAATCCTGAGATGCTCAGCTTCTAAAACTCCCATCCTAAGTGCTTCCCGATTTATTTTGAAGACCGATGAAAAATTTTCATCGGATCATATTGATGATTCCAAATTCATCTGTTATATGATCCAAGACTTTATTAAATGAGATACGTCAGGTTTGCACAGCTGAAATTGAATAGGGCAATTAAGAAAAAAAAATTATATAATTTTGGAAATCAGTATGTTTTTTATAAGAATAATAATTGGGAGTATGTAAATGGAAGAGTGAAAAACATAATGAATGATGTGGCACCTTATATGTACGATTTTCGATGGGTTCACCGTGTCCCCCAGGGTATAGTTTGATTCGGGATGACGGCCAAAGGCCGCCGATGATGTCCAAACGATAATCGGACGTGTGTATGTAAAATGTCACATTATTCATTATAATTTTTACTTTTTCTATCATTGCTCTTTTAGAATATGAAACTTATAAATCTCCTTTTACCCAGGTGTATGCGTCATATGAGCATACAGGACTCTGAACATAAACGAATTGTTATTTGTCTTAATATAAGCATCATAAGCATCATGTATTAATTTTTTTTATATAAAATATAATATTTAAACTAAAGTAAATAAAAATTAAAAAACATACAATACTAGCTTACAGACTGCTCATGAATGATTGTGCAATATACTGTGAGCACTTATCCGTGAGCAGGCCTAGTTTTTTTTTTATAATTTTTTACTCCTTTAAGCCTAACTGCTATATTATAAATCTTATTTTTAAAAAAAAAATATTAATACTAGATGCTCACCCATAAATATGCAACATAATATTTCTAATAAAGAGGAATAATATGTTGCGCATTCATTCGCAAGCACTTAGTGTTATTGTTTTTTAATTTTAATTTCTTTAACCTAAATATTATACTCTAAAACATAAATCTTAAACATAAATCTAAAAAAATTAACATTAGTAGTACTCACAAATAGTTGTGCAACATAACATTTTCGTATATATGATAATCTAGGTATCCAATTTTTATGATCCGCTTAGTTTTGAAAGAGATCAGTTCATTTCTACAGAAATTTTTTATTAGCTACCATAATAAATTCAGGAAGTACTATCTTCTATATAAGCAATATATTCAAATTTAGGGTTTGCGTTGGTACCAAAGTGGTAGACTTACATCAATAAGGAAGGGTTTGAGTCGCGACTGCGACAAATAACCCTCCTACTTAGGCGTGTTGGTACAGTGGAAGTGGTTTGGATCGCTAGAGGGGAGAGGTGAATAGCAATTTACAAATTAAAAAAAAATGATCTTTTCACTTGCTAACAAACTAGCAAAGAAACACATATTAAAGATACGATAAAAACATAAAAAGGAAAGAGAGCACGAGAGATTACTTGGTTACAATCCTCGGGTTATTAATCCAAGAATGATGAAAGCTTCACTATCTTCTCCTTCTTCAAAAACAACTCAGAGGCAAAGAAGCCTTTTACAATGGTTAAGCACAAGAGTAATAAAACAAAACTGGACGAAAATAAATACAAGTGTATTGTGTATTTTGTTCTTCGAGCTTCATTGCTATTGTAGCCTTCATCTCGATCTGACCGTTGTGTTGGCGTGGCATCTCTGGTGTCACACCCCCAGAGAGGAGCCGTCATCCCGATATAAATCGGACAATATCTCACTTGTACGACGGACAATATGAATTCTTATACATTCATAATATGACTTCTATAACCTCTAATAACATATCACGGCCAATCCCAGCTGGAATACACAAAATACAATGCGTCCATAACATAAATCACATAAAGACTTACCTGATCTACCATCCGGGTAGGCGCTCACAAAACCACATCACATTAAACCTAACAAAGGACTCAAAAGTACAGTCCATGCAACAACACAATGTAAATACAAGCCCATAACACAAACCAATACAAAGTATGAAATATAATATACTAATATCCGTAAATAAAACAAAAAATCAAAGCTGGAGTCGTCAAAGACATGGAACTGGTAGTTGAGCTCTCTCGACAGACATCATCCTGGAAACATAAAATAACACGAGCGGTGGTGATTCTAAGTGAACTTTGAAAGTATAGAGATAGACATGTATGACAATAAAATAACTATACAAGCTATAAGGAAACAACAGGATACAGTCTCATGAGAATATCAAAATATGCATAACTGAAATATTGAATGAATGTATATACCAGAATCAACCTATCTTGATCATAAAGGCTCGTATCACACGAGCAGGTGCAGGGTCATCGGACCAAAATACATAATACCTTCTGTATATACATGTCAAATATATGTAACAAACAAATGCAGCAAGCATAAGCAAATGCAATCTCATGCTTCATGCACATGATGCAATGACATAGTGACCCTTGACACTAGTCAAGCCACCGAGACATGTTATATGTGTCGGTTGAGTGGGTAGGGTTGTGACATTGTATGTACTCTGCCAAATGTACAGGATGTTGGTGGAGTAAACACTCCTCCCCATGTCAAAATGGGGGAGATATCACACTCATCTCCTCATGTCACTGGAAAGAAGAGTGATCTCTGTCTGCTACCGCACTCTGGAACCACTACCCATGAGCGGCAGAGCAGAGCAGCACAGGGCAACTGCACACACACACTGGTATCAGCTAACCCATGAGTGGTCATGTGTGCAGATCATGTAACAGGCGATGGACTCAGACTACAAGGGAGTCGATAATTGCCAGCATATAACAATGCAAAGATGGTGCATGACTATTGTTGGTGCTTGGATGGCTAGAGAGGGGGGGGGTGAATGTAGCCAGACACAAAATCCTTTGATCTTTTAGGTTTTCTGCACTTAGGGTTAGCAACAGCAGCGAAAGAAAATAATACAAGTATAAACGCAGAAATAAAACACTAACCAAAACACTAACAAGGATCGTTTACAAGGTTCGGGGATAACTTGCCCCTACTCCTTGGCGTGCCCGTGAGGTGGGCGATCCCATGATCGTCGGCAGATCAAGCCCCGGAAAATTCGGATATCAAATGGAACCTCCTTCTCGGTGGAGAAACCTCTCCACAGCAATTTCAACATAGTAATGAACTTAAGAGCAGTGAAACAAGGAGGCTTACTGAGCACTAGGACAGAAAGAACACAAGAGCTCTACACCAAACTCCACCCAGCACAAACCTCACGCAAGAACTCCCAGCTCTTCGTGTCTGCTTGCTGATGGACTCGCCAAGCTCCTTGTCTCTTCCAAGTGCTCACGTATCAGAGTGTTTACTCAAGAGTATGATGAAAGTTGTCGCTCAAGTGATTCACAGTTTCTTGCTCAAAGAGATGGATCAAAATCTTGCTGAGACTTCTTCGCCACAAGCTCTTAAGTCTCTGCCCAACACCCAGGTCACAGGCGCGCCTCTGTAGCTCCCAGCTGCTCACCAGCTCGTCTGCAACAGCCTCAGCTACTCCTGACCTCCTCTGGACTAACTGAACTCCCTTCAGCCAAGCCCAGGTCAGCTCGTCAACTTCCCAGCCGTTGCCAGCCCGCACCAGACGCCCGTTGTAACCTGAGAACAGAAAACATCCAAACTGTCGTAGCAAAATACTCCAATTGACTCTCCTTGAGTAAGCCCTGAGTTACCTGCACACTTAGCAGATGATTAGCACAACAAATCAATAGAGAATCAACTATCAGAAGTTCAGAGCAGATATCAGTAGCGAATCAGCAGAGAAACAGAACGCAATCAGAACTCTGACAGCGTTTTTGAATTAAAGCTGTCAGCTACTGATCGGTCACCAGACCGATTAGAGTGACCCCTGATCGGTCACCAGACCGATCAGGATAGGCCTAGACCGATTAGGCTCCAGCCTGATCGGTCCACAGTGAGAAATCTAAAATCGCGACTTCTCGTGATCGATTACCAGATCGATCCCAAGTCGTGGATCGGTCACCCGACCGATCCACCCCTTTGCTGAGGGTTTTTCCAGCTTTGCAGCCCAAACCCACTGATCAGTCACCGGACCGATCAGGGTGTGTCCTGATCGATTTGGTGACCGATCAGGCCACTCTCCGACCGATCAGGCTCCAGCTAGATCGGTTATAGTGAGAAGCTCACGACATTTGATCGTTCACCAGAACGATCTGAAGGTCTCCCTGATCGGTCACCAGACCGATTAGGAGCCGAACAGAAAAGCTTCTGTTCTCTCCCTGATCGGTCACCAGACCGATCAGGAGCCGAACAAAAAACAACCAAAGTCTCCGTATGCTCCCTGATCAGTTACCAGACCGATTAGACATCACTGGATCGGTCACCAGACCGATCCACGAAGGAAGTTCGTGCCAACTTCCCTGATCGGTCACCAGACCAATCCAGCCAATGCCAACTCCACTCTAAGTCAAGAGAACAGGCTCCCAGCCTTCTCTGACTCGTGCTCAGCCCCCCCGGACCAAGACTCCATGCCCAGTTTCACTCACCGGGACTTCATTCAACCTAGCTTCCTAAGCTAGGACCTGGCTTCACTCACCAGGATTTTATCCAACCTAGCTTCCCAAGCTAGGACCTGGCTTCACTCACCGGGATTTCACCTAGTCCCACTAGATGTGCCTAGTCCCACTAGGTCTTTTCCACTTCATCTAGTCCCACTAGGTCTTTTCCACCTAGTCCCACTAGGTGTGCCTAAAGTCCCACTAGGTCTTTTCACTTCACCTAGTCCCACTAGGTGTGCCTAGTCTCACTAGGTCTTTTCCCATGCTAGTGTGCGATCTCCCAGATCCACCTGTACTTAATCCGAATTCACTCAACTAAACTTAAATCGTTGTCAACACCAAAATAACAATCGGGCCAGACTGCATCAACAATCTCCCCCTTTTTATTGTTTGACAACCCCGATTTAAGTTTAGGTATTAGATCAATTGAAGTCCATTCAATTTTCATAAGGGAATCAAGATCCTCCCCCTACAATGATGAACCCTAAACTTAATCAACCATTCTCTCCCCCTTTGTCAAACATTGAAAAGGGTATGGTTATTAAGTTTAAGCATACCTCCCCCTTAATCACGGGTCTTGCACCAAACCCAAAATAAAATAAAGGATAAAGTCGAATTGCATATGAGAGGCATATACCATAAATGTATCATGGCAACAATGTATATGCATCATACGGCAATAAGTGTGAATTGCACATGAAAACATATACAGAATTATATCATGGTCAAACATGTATATGTTTCATATGACAAGTAAGGAATGCAGCTGTATCCGACACATAATCCTGATTGGTCTTCGTGATCGATCAGGTTCGTTGATTATTCGATACAGAAATATTTCTTATTAGTCTGGGGAGCGATCAGATTTCAGAAAAATTTCTGAAACTCTGATACGTTCCTGATCAGACTGCATTAACAATTTGCATTCCATAACAGGGGTGTAGACTCCATCCGATATTTCAGAAAAATTTCTGAAACAAGATCAAGGAACAAGAGTCATGATTCAACCAACCCTTTCTTATGAATTTTGAAAATTCCAACATGGGTTTGTATTGAATCAGTATTAGGTTTTGTTCCAAGTATCTTAACCATCATCCTAATACCTAGTTCTATTGAGAATTCATCAAATTTGATGAAGGGGGATCGATCGGATGATCGGACTGAGTAGATTTTGGATCAATCAGGGAGAGTCCATAATCTGATCGGTCACCAGACCGATCAGAATGATCCCTGATTGGTCACTAGATCGATCAAGGTGAGTCCTGATCGGTCAGTGGACTGATCAGGTCTGATACAGAAGCTTTTCTCCCAGTCAGATTTCAGAAACAAAATTTCTGAATCTGATATGATTCAGAACCAGTTTTCTCTTCAAACCCTAACTCCTCCTAAACCCCTATACAGTTAGATTTGATCCCTAACAGAGTTCCATTAACCAAAATTCATTTTTCAAATATGATACTAATATCAGATTTCCAAAACATGATCAGGTTTCAAAAAAAATATGATTAAATTTCTAAAACATGCCTATATCAAATCAGTATCAAAATATGATCATATTTCCAGATTTTGATCAGTTTGTATGTTTGATGTATAACACGTTTGCTCCAACTAATTGAAATCAAATTTGTATCAACTCCATAATCCTAACTCCCCATTCTATTGATAATTCATGGATTGGATTGGAAAATTCATAGACCCAAGTGTGTATCAAGTCCATGGTTCCAACCAATTTGAGATCAAGTTTGTATTAAAAATTTATTCCCCAAGTTACCCATAAATGCAAGGTTTAAATCATGATTCAAAAAAACTATGTGTTCATCTTGTTCTTAAACAAACTTGGCATGCCATAGATTAATGTTAATAACGCCTATAACAAAGTCATGTCATACTCAACTAGGTTCATCTCCAAAATATTAGAAAAACTTAAGCATAAACCTTAAACTCATGTTCTTGTCTATTGATGCCTTATCATTACAAATTATGTATTGATATTTTCCTTAGCATGCATTCATGTTGTATAACACATACAAGAAAATAGACTCCTTAGGCTTGAGATAAGGCATATAACTTGCAGGAAAACATAAATTGCAGCAATAAAACCAATTGTCCTAAGCAATCCATGGCACGCGCAAGTTATGTGTTAATCTAAACCATTCATGTGAATTTGAGGGAATGGTAAGCACATTCCTAACTAGGAATGACTAGATGTTTGGAGCACCAAATATCAACCATCTATGTTGATAGATGCTCCTCCTCAATCAATGCCTAGACAATTCGAAAAATAGATGTTTTGGGTACCCATATTTTGGGACCTAAACCATCTACAATAAATGACTTTGGCATCCATGCCTTAGTCATTTTCTTTCTAGCCTTTTGAACCCTAGACTTATTTTGTGATCTAAATTGTGTTCTTGACATCAATGACATGAAACTTGGTTCTTTAGGTTGGTAACCTAAGCTAACCTTGTTGTAAACCGCTTTTTGTGAGTTTAGTATAATCATGTTTAGAGTTTTAGAGCTAGTTGAAAACTTCTCAAGAATATTCTTGAGATTTTCAACTTCGCTCTTTAAGTCCTTATTTTCATCCTCAAGAATCTTAACATGCAAGTCATCAATATCATGGTCTTTAGGTGTTTTCAATTGTTCTATTTCTAATTTTAAGACCTTCACATTATTCTTAGATTTTTTTAAGCATGTTTGTTAAGCAAGCTATTGTTCTATAGCATTTATCTAGTTCGGGAGAAATTAACCCTTCATCATCCGAAGATGATGAAACCGCGGTTGAGGAGTCACTTGATTCGTCACCACTTTTTTCATTTGGTACCTCTAGTGCCATGAAAGCCATGTGACATGTGTTCTTCTCCTCCTCCCTTTCCTTCTTCTCCATCCTCTGCTTTCTTTTGTCACCTGCCACAGAAGCTACACCTTTCTCCTTTGGACTTTTGTTAGCGATCTCGTGTAATTCCATCTCGCAAAATAGATCTTCTAACTTAATAAAAGAAAGGTCCTTGGAGACCTTGTAGGCATCCACCATGGATGACCACGAGGCATTCCTAGGGAAAGATTTGAGCACATACCTCACAAGGTCTCGGTTTTCTACCTTCTCGCTAATGGAGTGAAGGCCATTGTAGATCTTCTTGAACTGACAATGAAGCATACTTACAGTTTCATTTTCTCCCATTGTCAAGTTCTGGAGTTGGCTGACAAGGAGATCCTTCTTGGCAGTCCTTGCATCTTGAGTTCCCTCATGGAGCTCAAGGAGTTTGCTCCATAGGTCCTTAGCAGAGGTGAATGGGCCAACCTTGATCAACTCTTCCTTGGTTATCCCGCATTGCAAGGTGACCACAGCTTTTGCATCAGCCTCACCTTTCCGGATTTGCTCTGCCGACCACTTTAAAAAATCCAACTCTTTTCCTTCAGCATCTTTAGGAGTGGAAAAACCCTCCTTGACAGCAAACCACATGCTTATGTTGGTTTTGAGGTAGAACTCCATCCTTGACCTCCAATATGGAAAATCAGTGCCGTCGAGGAATGGAGGTCTGTTTGTACTAAAATCTTCTCCTCCCATGGCCATCTTGTTGACTCTCGGATGTTAAACCGCTTGAACAGAGCCCCAAGCTCTAATACCACTTGTTGGTGCTTGGATGACTAGATAGGGGGAGGGGGTGAATGTAGCCAGACACAAAATTCTTTGATCTTTTAGGTTTTCTGCACTTAGGGTTAGCAACAGCAGCGGAAGAAAATAATACAAGTATAAACGCATAAATAAAACACTAACCAAAAGGCTAACAAGGATCGTTTACAAGGTTCGGGGATAACTTGCCCCTACTCCTTGGCGTGCCCGGGAGGTGGGCGATCCCTTGATCATCGGCAGATCAAGCCCCGAAAAATCCGGATATCAAATGGAACCTCCTTCTCGGTGGAGAAACCTCTCCACAGCAGTTTCAACAGAGTAATGAACTTAAGATCAGTGAAACAAGGAGGCTTACTGAGCACTAGGACAGAAAGAACACAAGAGCTCTACACCAAGCTCCACCCAGCACAAACCTCACGCAAGAACTCCCAGCTCTTCGTGTCTGCTTGCTGATGGACTCACCAAGCTCCTTGTCTCTTCCAAGTGCTCACGTATCAGAGTATTTGCTCAAGAGTATGATGAAAGTTGTCGCTCAAGGGATTCACAGTTTCTTGCTCAAAGAGATGGATCAAAATCTTCCTGAGACTTCTTCGCCACAAGCTCTTAAGTCTCTGCCCAACACCCAGGTCACAAGCGTGCCTCTGTAGCTCCCAGCTGCTCACCAGCTCGTCTACAACAGCCTCAGCTACTCCTGACCTCCTCTGGACTCACTGAACTCCCTTCAGCCAAGCCCAGGTCAGCTCGTAAGCTTCCCAGCCGTTGCCAGCCCGCGCCAGACGTCCGTTGTAACCTGAGAACAGAAAACGTCCAAACTGTCGTAGCAAAATACTCCAGTTGACTCTCCTTGAGTAAGCCCTGAGTTACCTGCACACTTAGCAGATGATTAGCACAGCAAATCAATAGAGAATCAACTATCAGAAGTTCAGAGTAGATATCAGTAGCGAATCAGCAGAGAAACAGAACGCAATCAGAACTCTAACATCGTTTTTGAATTAAAGCTGTCAGCTACTGATCGGTCACTGGACCGATCAGAGTGACCCCTGATCGGTCACCAGACCGATCAGGATAGTCCCAGACCGATCAGGCTCCAGCCTGATCGGTCGACAGTGAGAAATCTGAAATCGCGACTTCTCGTGATCGATCACCAGATCGATCCCAAGTCGTGGATCGGTCACCCGACCGATCCACCCCTTTGCTGAGGGTTTTTCCAGCTTCGCAGCCCAAACCCACTGATCGGTCACCAGACCGATCAAGACACTCTCCGACCGATCAGGCTCCAGCTAGATCGGTTATAGTGAGAAGCTCGCGACATTTG
This sequence comes from Boesenbergia rotunda, assembly GCA_024364735.1. Lineage (NCBI taxonomy): Eukaryota > Viridiplantae > Streptophyta > Magnoliopsida > Zingiberales > Zingiberaceae > Boesenbergia > Boesenbergia rotunda. The sequence goes on from JAGFNQ010007494.1 coordinate 23,135, forward strand.
ATCGTTCACCAGAACGATCTAAAGGTCTCCCTAATCGGTCACCAGACCGATCAGGAGCCGAACAGAAAAGCTTCTGTTCTCCCTTATCGGTCACCAGACCGATCAGACATCACTGGATCGGTCACCAGACCGATCCTCGAAGGAAGTTCGTGTCAACTTTCCTGATTGGTCACCAGATCGATCCGGTCAATGCCAACTCCACTCTAAGTCAAGAGAACAGGCTCCCAGCCTTCTCTGACTCGCGCTCAGCCCCCCGGACCAAGACTCCATGCCCAGTTTCACTCACCGGGACTTCATTCAACCTAGCTTCCCAAGCTAGGACCTGACTTCACTCACCAGGATTTTATCCAACCTAGCTTCCCAAGCTAGGACCTGGCTTCACTCACCAGGATTTCACCTAGTCCCACTAGGTGTGCCTAGTCCCACTAGGTGTGCCTAGTTCCACTAGGTCTTTTCCACCTATTCCCACTAGGTGTGCCTAGTCCCACTAGGTCTTTTTCCATGCCAGTGTGCGATCTCCCAGATCCACCTGGACTTAATCCGTATTCACTCAACAAAACTTAAATCGTTGTCAACACCAAAACAACAATCGGGTCAGACTGCATCAACAACTATAACACATGCAACCTCCATGATATCATCATTCATACCTCAATCAACATGCGTAGGTCGAAAAACATGTGCCATGATCTAACGATCAATCAACTAGGTATATATGCAAGATGTGTCTAGTACTCAATCAATAACAAGTATAATGTGACATACTACCACACCTATACACATGTATATGTATATGCTATACATAGTAAGAGTATCAAGTTTAAGACTGTATAGATACAAGTTTGATTATCTCGAAGGTCAATCAGCAAGTATTAAGCAGGAAAATAATAGGTGTAGATATAAGGTAAAGTATCATACTGCAATCAATATCAAGCCATGCATAAGATAAAATGGAACTACAGGAAACAATCAAGAAGTACCCGTCTCCAATAGAAGAATCTGTAAATGACCAGACCCCCTCCCTCCCTGGTCCAATAATCCGCAACCAATAAATCAAGTCAATACCCTGTATCAAAAAACTTATTTATTAAACTATTTACACAAATAGTGACTAGCTTATACAAATCCCTAAACTGTGTTAGGATTAACATAATCATCTCATTATATTTAATTAACAAATGAAATGATTAGCCCTTGCTAGTTAGGAATTAGGTTTCAAGTTTAGGTTCAGTTTATGTTCAACCTAAGAGTTCATCTCAATTGTGATCCATGTTGGGACTGTTGGAATCCGGATGGCTAGAGAGGGGGGTGAATATAGCCAATCACTTAGACTTTAAGCACTTATTGAATTTCTGCACTTCACTTTGTTAGTAGCACAGCGGAAGTATCGAAAATAGAGTATGCAGAAAAACAGGAAACAAAACAAACTAACACCACTAGCAAGATCGCTAACAAGGAGGATTTATAAGGTTCGGGGATAACTTGTCCCTACTCCTTGGCGTGCCCGTAAGGTGGGCGATCCCTTGATCGTCGGCAGATCAAGCCCCGGTGAACACCGGATAGAATGCAACCTCCTTCTCGGTGGAGTAACCTCTCCACAGCGTTTCAATCAATGATATAGGTTTAAGCACAGTGAAACATAAGAAAGATCTTACTTAGCACTTAGCAAAGACAAGAACACAGCAAGCTCCCTCTGAACTCCACCCAGCGACGATCTCACGCAAGAATCCTTTCCCCGTGTCTTCTCGCTGTTGGACTCGAAGTTTCTTGTTCCTTCCTCCAAGTGCTCAAGCAAGGGCTGATTGCTTCAAAGATCAGAGTATCTTTCTCAAGAGTGGATGATCAACAAGGAGCACAAGCACGCAGCAAGAATCGCAGCAGAAAAGCAAAGCAACCACTTCTTCTTGCTCTGCTCCACACCGCTCCTTTTGTTTCTCTCCTGAACACCAGGTGACAACATCTCCCTGCAACCTCCAGCTGCTCACCTGCAACCACCAGCCACCACTGAGCTCTTCTGGACTCCCTGAGCTTCTCTCAGACCAACCCCAGTCAGCAGCTCCAGCCAGCACCAGTGCCCGTTGCAACCTGAGATGGAAAAACAGACAAACCTGCTCCAAGGAAAGGTCTCCATTGACTCTCCTTGAGTGTTTGAATCCTTCTCTGTCACCTGCAGCTTAATCAGAGTATTAGGACAGCATATCAAGCAGCAAATCATGTATCAGATGTTAAGCGCAGAGAATCGGATACGGTCAGACGCGATCAGAGCATCTGACAGTGCAATTTGAATTAAAGTGATCGGTCACCGGACCGATCCAGGGCTTGTGGGTCGGTCACCAGACCGATCCACCGCTTAGCTCGGACTCCCAACTCTCGCGGCAACACAAGCCTGATCGGTCACCAGACCGATCAGAGTGAAGCCTGATCGGTCACCAGACCGATCAGGTAGCTCCCTGTCCGATCAGGCTCAAGCCTGATCAGTCCACGTCTGAGTGAACAGTAACTGCGGAAATCAAATCCTAAATCGTGGATCGGTCACCAGACCGTTCAGGAGCTGATCAGCGGGGGAACTCAACTCACTGAGTGCTTCCTGATCGGTCACCAGACCGATCAGAAGCAAGGCAGTGAGGAAGTTGCCTGCTCCCTAATCGATCACTGGACCGATCAGGAGCCAAGCAACAAGGCAACGACCTGCTCCCTGATCGGTCACCAGACTGATCAGGAGCCACACAGTAGGTTCCCAATCTCACTGTGCGCTCCCTGATCGGTCACCAGACCGATCATTCATCGCTGGATCGGTCACCAGACCGATCCAAGAAGGAGCAGCGTGCCAATATCCCTGATCGGTCACCAGACCGATCTAGGGACTCAAACCTAGCCCTCCAAGCTAGGATTTCATCCACCTTAGCCCTCCAAGCCAAGGATTTTTCACCTAACCCTCCAAGTTGGGAATTTTCACCTAACCCTCCAAGTTAGGACTTTTCACCTAGCCCTCCAAGCTAGGACTTTTCACTCAACTCTTCCGAATTAGGACTTTTCCAAACCTAGCCCTCCAAGCTAGGACCTGACCCTCTAAGCCAGGACTTTTTCACCTAACCCTCCAAGTTGGGACTTTTCACCTAACCCTCCAAGTTAGGACTTTTCACCTAGCCCTCCAAGCTAGGAATTTTCACCCAACCCTTCCGAATTAGGACTTTTCAACACCTAGCCCTCCAAGCTAGGATTTTCCACACCTAACCCTCCAAGTTAGGATTTTCCAACACCTAGCCCTCCAAGCTAGGATTTTCCATACCATGCCTAATCCCCGATCAGGACTTAATCATAATCATCATAATCATCAACCTAAACTAAAATCGATGTCAACACCAAAACAACAATCAGGGTCAGACTGCATCAACAATCTCCCCCTTTTTGTTGTTTGACAACCCGATTTTAAGTTTAGGGATTCTCAATCAATTTTCTCAAATTCAGAATCATAGGGGAATCAGGATCCTCCCCCTATAACATAATCATCCTAAACTTAACCAACCACACTCTCCCCCTTTGTCGAACACCGAAAAGGGTCTAGAGGGGCTGTTAAGTTTAACCATACTCCCCCTCAACCCTAGGGGTATCCCAAAACAATAAAGATTTGATTGATTTTTGATAAACATATGAACACATATGACAAAAATAGGGCATGACAAATCAAGTATATGTATCATATGAACATGACATCATAAGCATTAATGAGGCATATAAACAAATAGTAATCATGTGAACTCATATAAGCCAACATCCTAAGCATGATAAGGCAAGCAAAATATCAGTGCATCCAACCAAACAACCAAACAGATGCATATCAATGCATCGAAGTCAAACATGTATGACACAAGGCCAGAGAAGTCAAGTCACTAGGCATACAACCTGAGAGTCATACAATCCAAGAGATCAGAAAGACAAATCACAAACAACCACAGAATATATCAGTCATCAGCGGGGGGGGGGGTCAGCCTGCATCGGATCATCCA
>JAGFNQ010007494.1:27294-47970 GCA_024364735.1 Boesenbergia rotunda
CCTGAAAATGTGGTGCTCCCCAGGTAGGTCACCGAGTCCTCTCCCATCCTTCCAAACCAAGGCCCGACCGTGCTCTCGAATAATAATGTCTGATTTGGCAAACGCCCGCCAACCAAGCCGACAATCCTGTCGAACCATAGACACTATCTTGCCTTTGGTGACATCAACATCGACTGACATAAGCCAATCGGTGATGACATGACCAAATGGCATGTAGACCGTGCGATGGCTCAGCTCACGATAGGATAAGATGGACTGAAAGATGCTCTCCATGATATCGAAGTCCATCCGGCGGTGCATGCCGTAGAGCATAAGGCAATGGTAGGGTCGGATTTCAGTTAAAGGCTTGGAAGTAATTGGGAGGATACAATTTGTGATAATCTTGAACAAGATATAACTAGTGGGAGAGAGACGAAGTGCTGCAAAGGTAGGAAAATTAGGGCCCAGCTCATCGAGACTAGCTGGGCGGGGATGACCGAAGAAATACTGATAGATACCATCGGGAGTAACATCCGCAAAAGGTGCCAATAAAGGATCAGGAAGCTCGGGGTAGATCGAATACAGGTTTGGTGATCGTCGACCACCCAGATACTCTGCTAAAATCTCGTAAGAGAAATCAAGGTTCCTCTTGGCGACTCGAGTGGTGAACTCGAAGCCCCCCTGAGGACCCTGTTGAAGATTGTTGTAAAATTCGAAGACTAGGTCGTAATTGATAGGTCTCTCCAGAGAGAGGAGGAAACCAAGGTTGTAAAAAGTGATGATCTCCATGATCGAGGGACAATACTCAGTCAGGAAAGGGACATCTATCGATCGGCAGGGTAACAATTTAAAGGTCCTTGATTAGAAAGCCTGCTCACAGGCGACATTTAGAAAGCGAGAGCTCGAGGAAGGCTGAGGCCTTCTGGAGGGCGCAGATGAGGAAGGGGATTTCCCCTTCGCGCTGCCCTCTACGGGTTCTTTACCCTTTGATGATTTTCTAAAGATTGGAATTGGTCACAAGATTTGAAAGATCACAAAATCAATACGAGAGTTGATCATAGGATAGAATAATCAAGTGTACATGAGGTGGAATTGATCACATGAAGATAGATTTAATCAAAGACAGGGCAGAGAATGGTCATGACAAATCACCAGATTACAAATGTAAGAGTTGATCAAAGATAGGATATGGCAAAGGTGGGTCACGGCCAAAATAGGAGGTCACGACACAACACAAGAACACCAAAAGAAAGACCATCATTAGCGCAAATACACATACTATGAACTGATCTGCAAGGAGAACTAAATCAAAAACTCACTTTGGTGCCATTGATGGTGATCTGAGCAAATCTTGAAGGCTGGAAGGGGAGCTCGCACAAGTAGAAGCTCTTGGCGCAAGACAGAAGTGCAGAAACCTTGAGCAAGTAAAGAACTTGCTGAGAACAACGAAGAGCTCGTAGAGATCTTCGCAGGAATTCGCACACAAAGGAGAGGGAGACGCAGGAAGAGAACTCACGCACAACAGAAGGATGTGCAAGGGAGAGTTTTCGGCGCTAGGGTTCGGCAATGAGGGGTTTTAGAAGAGTTAATCAGTTGGTGGATCGGTCCACCAACCAGACTTTAATGCGATTGAACGAATCACTGTTCGATCTGAGAGTGCCCAGACCGATCAGGCTCCAGCCTGATCGGACTGGCCTGGTCCTGATCGGTCAGGAGACCGATCAGGCAGGCTCCTGATCGATCGGCTGATCAATCAGGAAGCGAACAGTAGGGTTAGATGATTTTCGAGAAGCCCTCCTGATCGGTCTCTGGACCGATCACCACAAGATGCCAGATCGGTTTGGGGACCGATCCAGGCTGGCACAGAATATTTAGACGAGAGTTCACAAAGTCTCTGCTGATCCCTCTGATCGGTCTGTGGACCGATCACCTCAGGAGGGAGCCAGATCGGTCCGGGGATGGATCAGCCCTACTCCTGATCGGTCCAGTGACCAATCAGGGTTCCTGAAACTCCCAGATACGATCTGAAACTTTCAGTTTCAGACTTTAACACGTTTTCTGAAAGGATTTGATGAAAGATATCAATCTTGGAAGTGATATCTTGACTATAATTGATTCTTAAACAAGGATCAAAGGTCCTTATTGTTAGATGTGTATACTGAAAGACATGCTTCTTTTATATATATGAACATCTTTATTTTGAAAAGAGAATCACAACTACACTAGGTGCCTGTTTATATTAGTACATGCATGAAGTCCAATTACTTTGCATTGTAGATAACATGGTGTGTGGTGTCACACGGAAGATCATGTTATCAGTTCCTTGCTTAGTATAAATAGAGGCTCACAACCGAGATGGAATTGGACAACCCATCGGAATGGTTGTAGTGTAATTAGGTGTGGTTGGTCTTAACCATAGGATTACACTAGTGTGCTTTGAGTACATTGAGCAGGACCAAAACACGAGGCTATCTAATTTGTACTGACTCGATAATTGGATAGGACCTCAGACTTTATTATGGAGTACGATCCCTTAATCCCGATATAATAACGGGCATATATTATTAACTATTATTTCTTTAATTTACCAATGGGCGAGATCTATTCTGTTAGATCGATAGGCCCGGTAAGTTGGGAGATAATATTAATAATATGATGTGCCGTTGATTATTGATGGAATCCGTGTCCTGGTGAGTCGGGTAGATGATGCCCCCTTGATGAGCTCGAAAGGTTCAACATGCTAAACCCTGCAGGTGGATTTGATCCGGCATGATGATAAGGTCGAGTGGTACTAGTCAAGGATCCAAAAGTTAATTAATTTAAATTGTCAGTAATTTAATTAATTAACGGGCATTCGAAATCTTAAACACGGGGGGATGGACGACTTGTAATAAGTGGAGCCCATATGTAAATATGGGGGTTGGTGAGGTAATTCAATGAGGGCCCTTTAGTGGAATGGATCCTCATTAATGGACCGGGTTCATTAGCAGGCCAAGATCCAACTCCTCCTCATGGTCCCTATCGTAGCCCTATATAAACCCCATGGTGATATGAAACCAAGTTGAATAATTGATCCAAGGAAACACAGGGAAAATCTTAAGTTTTTCCTCTCCTCTCCTCTCTATGCAGCGCCGAACGAAAGGATGCAATTAATCATTTTCGTCTTCAATTAATTGGAAATAGAAATGCATGTTTCATTGGATCGAATAATGCATGCAATTAATCCACATTAATTGGATTAATTGGAAAACTCATGCATTGAATAATGCATGAAACGCATGCATTGGATTAATGATTAATTGGAAAAACTCATGCATTGAATAATGCATGAAACGCATGCATTGGATTAATTGGAATGAATGCATGCGTTTCTTCTCCGTCTCCTATAAATTGCATTGCTTGCAATTGATCAAGAGATAGGCAACCTGTGGACGTGAGGCGTGGAAACAAAGTTGCTCGAGCAATTTTGGGCTGACAGTGGAGGAGAGGATTAGTAAGATTTGTGTTCGGATTGTCTTCTTCCAAGGAGCGGCCGGCGGCATCCCTTTGGTAAGGGATTGGTTGGCGCAAGGAGAAGGGATCAACTTGGTGACCACGGATCTTGGTAGATCGTCGCCCACACGACGTCCAAGAGGGGAGGGTCATACGATAGAAGATCATAAGGTAACGGAAGGTATATTCTTCCCTGGCTCCTTATGTTCTTATTTTGTGCCTTACTTATTTGCCTCGTCATTTCATGTTTGTTATTTAATTATTTTGATTGCGTATCATAGTCAATAATTATTTAACTGGACTCCGACCATAAACACAAAAGTCGGCGATCAACTCGTCGCCTTTTCCGCGGTCGAACGGTCGAGCAAATTGCAAGACCAATTTTGGTAATTGGCTAAGTTGCAATTTGAATCGTTCGATACGGTACGAGATGGTCGATGGGAGACGGCTCTTCACTCGGATTAAATTTTTTAATCTGTAGGCATAGAGAGGTCTCTCGGATCGAACAGGTATCCGCTTAGGAAACCCCCCAAGCCATACCCAATACTTATAGGTTCAACAATCACTTTGTTCCACCCAAGTAGAGTCAAACTCAATCAATAATCATTCAAGCAATTTCAACTAAGTTTGTATCAAATTCAAGTTTCCAATCAAGTTTCCTTGATTGGAATGTCCAAGTATGATCATGGAGCCAAATACACTAATATGTTATGCATTGGTTTTCCCCATACTTGGTCACCGAAGTGATTTTTATCTCGTCAACTTAATTTCTCAAGGGATGCATTGATATTTTGAGAAATTGAGTTGATCCTAACATCTCACCCCATTTCTAGCAAACAAAAACGTTTTGGTAAACCTTATAGTTTGTGTGAGACGTTCCCAAAGTTACCCAATTGTTTCCCATTAATATGAAATAATCATGAAGGGTTTGAATGCATTTTGAAGTTCATGAAGCGCGACACATTCCCAACTCCCTTCTTAGAAAACTAAATTCATTTTCGGGAAGTGGTTTAGTGAAAATGTCAGCGAGGTTTGACTTAGACTCTACATGTGAGAGTACAATATCTCCCCTAGCTACATGATCCCTAATGAAGTGGTGACGTACTTTAATATGTTTGGTCCTAGAATGATGGACTGGATTCTTGGTTAAGTTAATTGTGCTAATGTTATCACATAACACTTGTACACCCTTATAGCTCAATCCATAGTCCTCTAAGGTATGTATCATCCACAACAATTGTGATATGCTCTCTCCCATAGCAATATATTCTGCCTCGGTCGTGGAGAGAGCAACACAATGTTGCTTCCGACTTGACCAACTTACTAACGATGATCCTAGAAATTGGCAACCCCCACTTGTGCTTTTCTGGTCCAACTTACATCCAGCGTAGTCGGAATCCGTATAGCCAATTAAGTCAAATGATTCGGTACGGGGGTACCATAGACCGACTCCAATTGTGCCTCTGAGATATCTCAAAATTTGCTTAACAGCGATTAAGTGAGATTCCTTGGCACAGACTTGATACCTAGCGCACATACCCACAGCGAAAAGAATATCAGGTCGACTAGCTGTGAGGTATAGCAAACTCCCTATTATGCTTCGATATTGAGTCAAATCAACGGGTTTACCACTCTCATCATTGTCTAATCTTGTATTTGTAGCCATGGGAGTGGTCACCTCTTTTGAATCACTCATGATGAATTTTTGAAGCATTTCTTGTGTATACTTTGATTGGTGCACATGGATCCCATCTCGGGTTTGTTTGATTTCAAGTCCAAGGAAGAAGGTCACCTCTCCCACTAGACTCATCTCAAATTCACTTTCCATGTGTCCAATGAACTCGTTTAAATAGCCCTTGTTTTTGAGCCACAAATTATGTCATCAACATATACTTGGGCTACAAAAATATTATCACCATCTCTCCGTAGAAATAGAGTAGGGTCTATTTGGCCTCTAACAAAGCCTTTGTCAATTAAGAATGTCGACAACCGCTCGTACCAAGCTCGAGGTGCTTGTTTAAGGCCATAAAGTACCTTTTTGAGCTTGAACACGTGGTTTGGAAATTCGGAGCTCTCAAACCCCGGAGGTTGTTCGACATAGACCTCTTCTCTTATTAGATCATTTAGAAAGGCCGATTTGACATTCATTTGGTATAACTTGAAGCCACGATGTGCTGCAAATGCAAGCATCAATCGGATGGATTCTAATCGTGCCACGGGAGCATAGGTCTCATCATAATCAAGGCCTTCAACTTGACTATAGCCCTTGGCTACCAAGCGTGCCTTGTTTCTAATGATTTCTCCCTTATGATTTAATTTATTCTTGAAGACCCGTTTGGTTCCAATGATGGTGGTCTTCTTAGGTCTAGGGACTAAGTCCTAAACTTGACTCCTTTCGAATTGACCTAGTTCATCTTGCATTACAATGATCCAATCGGGATCATTTAATGCTTCATCAATTTTTCTAGGTTCAATCTCGGAAATTAGAGCAACTTCATTAGCCTCATTCCTAAAGAATGATCTAGTCCTAACCCCATGGTGGATGTCTCCAACAATTTGGTCTTAGGGATGACTAGAGGCTAATCTAGTTTGCCTTGGTGTTGGTGGTGCTTCTTGAATGGGTTCACTAGACATAAGCTCAGCCTCAGGATCCGGATGATCTATGGGATGTCTAGGCTCACCGTAATCGGATTCATCACCATCAACAACATTTGAACTCTCATTCAAACTTAGTCTCCTAAGTTCGAATTGGACTTCATCTTCTGGTTGACCATTGACTTTTGGAATTTCTTCAAAGACAACATCAGAAGACTCTTCAATTAATCCAGATTTCTTGTTGTAGACTCTGTAGGCTTTGCTAATGAGGGAATACCCGACTAGTATCCCTTCATCAGCCTTTGCCGTGAACTTTCCAAGGTGGTCCTTGGTGTTTAGAATGAATATCTTACAACCAAACACCCTAAGGTGTTTAACCATAGGTGGTTTTCCAAACCAATGTTCATGAGGAGTCTTTCCTAAAAACCTATGGATGAGGACTCGGTTTTGCACATAGCAAGCTGTATTTACAGCTTCAGCCCATAAGTAACTCGATAGTGAGTACTCATTAAGCATGCTTCGTGCAGCCTCTTGTAGAACACGGTTCTTCCTCTCTACAATACCATTTTGTTGTGGTGTTCTAGGAGTAGAGAACTCATGCCTATACCCTCTATCTTGACAAAATTATAAAAACCGTTGGTTTTAAAATTTATCTGCATGATCACTTCTAATTGTCTTAATTGTTGATGATTTTTCATTTTCAACTCTTCTACAAAAAGAAATGAAAACATCTAAGGTTTTGTCCTTATATTTTAAAAAGTAAGTCCATGTATATCTAGTAAAATCATCAATGATAACAAAGCAATATCTATTTCCATTCAATGATATGATAGTACTACAATCAAATAGATCCATGTGAAGTAAATCTAATGCGGTAGATGTACTTACAACACTTTTACCTTTATGTGCAGATTTTGTTTGCTTACCCATTTGACATGCATCACAAAGTTTATCCTTTTCATACTTGATGCTTGGTAAGCCACGAACTAATCCCTTGTTGGCCAACTTCTGGATGTTCTTCATGTTCACATGTGCAAGTCTCCGGTGCCAAAGGGTGGACACTTCTTCTTTTGACATGAAACACTTAGCAGAAACATTAGTAGCACTTTTAAATGAAACTTGATAAATATTTTCTACTCTTGTTCCTACTAGTACCGTGTTCAAGGTGTCATGTTGTCTAACTAGACATTGACTTGGTTGAAAATCAATTGTGTAACCCGTGTCACACAATTGACTGACACTTAGGAGATTAAAAGTCATCCCCTTAACTAGAAGGACATTTGAAATTCAAATACATTCGGATATTTGAATGTCTCCTATTCCTATGACCTTAAGACTACCATTGTTACCAAATGAAATATTACCTCTACTTTTCTTGTGAAGTGTGGTAAACAATGATCTATCCCCGGTCATGTGTTTGGAGCATCCACTATCAACGAACCAAGTTGATAGATGCTCCCCCTCAATCATAACCTACACAATTCGAAAAATAAAAGTTTTAGGTACCCAAACCTTGGGACCTAAAGCATCAACTAAATAAGACTTAGGCACCCATGCCTTAACAACTTTCTTTTAAACCTTGGGTGTCCTAGATTGTCTCATATCAGTCCTAGACATCAAGGACACAAATGAAGGTTCTTTGGGTCGGTAACCAATACCGGTCCTATTGTAGACTGCCTTTTGGGCATTCAAGATCATGTCTAGGGTTTTAGAGCTAGTTGAGAACGTCTCAAGAATATTCTTGAGTCTTTCACTCTTCAATGATTTGTTCTCTTCTTCTAGCAATTCATCATGCAAATCATCTATATCCTCAACCTTAGAGGATTTCAAATTTTCAACCTCAAGTTTCAATGACTTAATCTCATCTTCTAACATTTCAACATGCAAGTCATCTATACTATCATCCCTAGATGCTTTCAATTGTTCAATTTCCAATTGCAATGATTTAACCTTATTTTTAGACTTCTTTAGCATATTGGTTAAACATGCAATAACACTATAACATTTCTCAAGTTCGGGAGAAGTTACCTCTTCATCATCCGAAGATGATGAAGCCGCGTTTGAGGAGTTGGATGATTCATCACTTCTTTCCACTCCAAGAGCCATGAGTGCCACATGCCTTGTGCTCTTCTCCTCCTTCTCTTCATCGGATGAGCTTGAGGAGGATTCATCCCAAGTGGCCTTCAAGGCCTTCTTCATCTTCTTGGATTTTTCCTCTTTCTTTTTGGATTTCTCCTCCTTCTTCTTTAGCTTCGGGCATTCATTCTTGAAATGCCCTTTCCTACCACACTCATAGCAAGAAGCATTAGCCTTGTCAAGTTTAGCTTCACTAGGATTACCTTTACCCTTGAAGCATCGACCCCTTCTCATCATCCTTCTCACAAATTCATCATCTCGGAGGATGAGGAGCCGTTGCCATCTTCCTCGGAATCGGACTCGGATTCGGAAGAGGATGAAGATGAAGATGTAGGACCGGTGCCGTCGATAGAGGGGGGGGTGAATATCGATCGTGAAAACTTTCGTAAATCTTTCGTAAGACTTCTGGACTCAGAGCGTTAGTGCAGCGGAAACATAAAAATGAAATAAAAGAAAGCAAAACAGGGGACACGGCAGGTTTATTTACTTGGTTCCCAACCCCCCAGGGTCAGTACGTCCAAGGCCTATGTACTCGGCGTTGAGTCCACTAATAGTCTCCTTTCCGGAATTTCCGGAGGCGGAGAAACCCGACTTACAGTGTAATATTACAAGCAATAATAAAGAAAAATAAATACTGTAATTAATTGCAAACCAAGCAAAAATGTGAAGCTCGGCCGATCTGGATCTCCGAAGTGCCGCGCACTTCCTCCTGGAGCCTCCCGGTCGCAGAACCTCGTCTTTAGCGCGTTGTCGTCGGTCAGAATGAATAGAATTGCAGTTAGGAAGTGTGTTGGAAGAAGAGGGGTCGTAGCCCCTTTTATAGCCCTCCTGGGGGCGCCCTGGTCGACGGGGGCGCCTCGAAAAACCCGGTCAACTCTTATCCTCGCGTCCACCTCGCCGCAACTGATAAGATCTTTGACCAGGGCGCCCTGAACATCCCGGGCGCCCTCATAAGGGCTTATCTGTGTTTCTGGGTCGAAACAGCACAAACAGGCTTGATTCAGGGCGCCCCGGTCCTTCCGGGCGCCCTCATGGACACCTGTTCTGCGCACACACAGAACTGCAGCTTCTGCATGCAACCTGGGGGCGCCCTCCATGCTAGGGGTGCCCTGGCTGAAGGTGGGAGTGCCCCCCTGGCTGCTGGGGGCGCCCCCAACCATGGGGGCTCCCTGGCAGCCCATTTTCAGCCCTTTGCTTCCTTTGCTTTGTCTTCTCCTTTTTGGTACCTGCAAGATACACATATACAAAGCAAGCATACATGGAATATCGGTGTTAAGGACTTGGGTCGGACTTCGGATTGGCACGCAATCCTAGGTCGAACCGACGCAAACTCTTACCCCCGAGAAAGTGCCTTTCACCTACTCCTTTCAGGAGACGGTTGCCACCCAGTCCTTCAGGTGGACTTTTGCCTAGCCGTCCTTCGCTAGGTCTTGGATACCAAGCATCCCTTCGCTTGGTGTCTAGCAGCCCTTCGCTAGGTCTTGTTTCCCTGACAGCCCTTCGTCAGGTGCCTAGCAGCCCTTTGCTAGGACTTGTTCCCCTGACAGCCCTTCGTCAGGTGCCTAGCAGCCCTTCGCTAGGACTTATTTTCCTGACAACCCTTCGTCAGGTGCCTAGCAGCCCTTCGCTAGGTCTTTTTCGTTCTGGCAGCCCTTCGCCAGAGCCTAGCAGCCCTTCGCTAGGTCTTTTTCGTTCTGGCAGCCCTTCGCCAGAGCCTAGCAGCCCTTCGCTAGGTCTTAGGGTTTCCATGCCTAGCTTAACTAGGACTTTTCTCAGGCTTAGGTTACTTCTCCTTTGCTCCCCTTTGTCTGTTCAACATATTACTGACTTAAGTACATTGTCAAACATTAAAACACATAAAGGAGAACATCATTGATGCAACTTGCACCAACAGAAGAGACTTCCTTCTCCTTCTTCTTCTCCTTCTTCTTCTTATTGGATCGTTCCCCTGCAACTAAGGCAATCCCCTTCTCCTTAGGGTCTTTGTTAGCCATTTCATGCAATTCCATCTCACAAAACAAATCATCTAACTTAACAATTGATAAGTCCTTGGATATTTTGTAGGCATCCACCATGGATGACCACAAAGCATTCCTTGGAAATGCTTTTAGTACATACCTCACAAGGTCACGATTCTCAACCTTTTCATCAATCGAATGAAGCACATTGAGGACTTCCTTGAACCGGCTATGCAGCTCACTTACCGATTCATTTTCCTTCATGGAAAGGTTTTGTAATTAGTTGAGAAACAAATCCCTCTTGGCGATTCTTAAATCTCGGGTGCCCTCGTGGAGTTCGATGAGCTTGTTCCACAAGTCCTTTGCACTTGTGAAAAGACCAACCTTGATAAGTTGGTCTTTGTTCATGCCGTATTGTAGAGTGACAACCGCCTTCGCGTCGGCTTCACTCTTTCGAGTTTGTTCGGCCGTCCACCGCCACGATTCAAGTTCCTTGCCTTCATCATCCTTTGGAGGGGTGAAGCCCTCCTTCACCGCGAACCAAGTGTTGATGTCCATCTTCAAATAATCCTCCATCTTTGATCTCCAATATTGAAAATCAGCGCCATCAAAGAAAGGAGGTCGGGTGGTGCTCAAGCCTTCTCTCAACGCCATGGATGATAGCTCTCGGTTGTTAATCCGCAAAAACAGAGCCCCAAGCTCTGATACCACTTGTTGGAGTTCGGATGGCTAGAGAGGGGGGGTGAATATAGCCAAACACTTGGGCTTTAAGCTTTTCAAACTTCTGCACTCAGTTTGTTAGTAGCACAGCGAAAGAAATAATGGAAACAAAGAAGTGCAGAAATGCAGAAGACAAAAACTAACTAGGACAAACAAACAAGATCGCTAACAAGGAGGGTTTACAAGGTTCGGGGATAACTTGCCCCTACTCCTTGGCGTGCCCTTAAGGTGGGTGATCCCTTGATCGTCGGCAGATCAAGCCCCGGTTAACACCGAATAGAATGCAACCTCCTTCTCGGTGGAGTAACCTCTCCACAACGTTTCAATCAATGATATAGGTTTAAGCACAGTGAAACACAAGAAAGATCTTACTTAGCACTTAGCAAAGACAAGAACACAGTAAGTTCCCTCTGAGCTCCACCCAGCGACGATCTCACGCAAGAAACCTTTCCCCGTGTCTTCCCGTTGTTGGACTCGAAGCTTCTTGTTCCTTCCTCCAAGTGCTCAAGCAAGGGCTGATTGCTTCAAAGATCAGAGTAGCTTTCTCAAGAGTGGATGATCAACAAGGAGCACAAGCACGCAGCAAGAATCGCAGCAGAAAACAAAAGCAACAACTTCTTCTTGCTCTTCTCCACACCGCTCCTTTTGTTTCTCTCCTGAACGCCAGGTGACAACATCTCCCTGCAGCCTCCAGCTGCTCACCTGCAACCACCAGCCACCACTGAGCTCTTCTGGACTCCCTAAGCTTCCCTCAGATCAGCCCCAGTCAGCAGCTCCAGCCAGCGCCAGTGCCCGTTGCAACCTGAGATGGAAAAACGACAAACCTGCTCCAAGGAAAGGTCTCCATTGACTCTCCTTGAGTGTTTTAATCCTTCCCTGTCACCTGCAGCTTAATCAGAGTATTAGGACAGCATATCAAGCAGCAAATTATGTATCAAATGTTAAGCGCAGAGAATCGGATACGGTCAGACGCGATCAGAGCGTCTGACAGTGCAATTTGAATTAAAGTGATTGGTCACCAGACCGATCCAGGGCTTGTGGGTCGATTGCCAGACCGATCCACCGCTTAGCTGGGACTCCTAGCTCTCACGGCAACACAAGCCTGATCGGTCACCAGACCGATCAGAGTGAAGCCTGATCGGTCACCAGACCAATCAGGTAGCTCCCTGTCCGATCAGGCTCAAGCCTGATCGGTCCACGTCTGAGTGAACAGTAACTGCGGAAATCAAATCCTAAGTCATGGATCGGTCATCAGACCATTCAGGAGCTGATCAGCGGGGGAACTCAAGTCACTGAGTGCTTCCTGATCAGTCACCAGACTGATCAGAAGCAAGGTAGTGAGGAAGATGCCTGCTCCCTGATCGGTCACCGGAACGATTAGAAGCCAAGCAACAAGGCAATGACCCGCTCCCTGATCTGTCACCAGACCGATCAAGAGCCACACAGTAGGTTCCCAACCTCACTGTGCGCTCCCTGATCGGTCACCAGACCGATCAGTCATTGCTGGATCGGTCACCAGACCGATCCACGAAGGAGCAGCGTGCCAATATTCCTGATCGGTCACCAGACCGATCCAGGGACTCAATCCTAGCCCTCCAAGCTAGGATTTCATCCACCTTAGCCCTCCAAGCTAAGGATTTTTCACCTAACCCTCCAAGTTGGGAATTTTCACCTAACTCTCCAAGTTAGGACTTTTTACCTAGCCCTCCAAGCTAGGACTTTTCACCCAACTCTTCCGAATTAGGACTTTTCCAAACCTAGCCCTCCAAGCTAGGACCTAACCCTGTAAGCCAGGACTTTTTCACCTAACTCTCCAAGTTGGGACTTTTCACCTAACCCTCCAAGTTAGGACTTTTCACCTAGCCCTCCAAGCTAGGACTTTTCACCCAACCCTTCTGAATCAGGACTTTTCCAACACCTAGCCCTCCAAGCTAGGATTTTCCATACCTAACCCTCCAGGTTAGGATTTTCCAACACCTAGCCCTCAAAGCTAGGATTTTCCATACCATGCCTGATCCTCGATCAGGACTCAAACATAATCATAGTCATCAACCTAAACTAAAATTGGTGTCAACACCAAAACAATAATCAGGGTCAGACTGCATCAACAATCATGTCACGTTTTACTGCTTATATGTTGATATAGGCAATATCTATATGTGATGCATGATTAGATAAACATTTATCTTAATTAAATTAACTCGATATGTCTACCAAAGTTTGGTACTCATAAACTACCTCGATCATTTGTTATTGGGTTTGCCAAAGCAAAACGACACATTTTATCTTGGTAGAGTGCGAGAGGATAATTGTGATGTCCTGCTATCGAACTTTGGGTGAGACATAACTAAGTTGCCTCAATTAGATTGAGAAACTTAGAGGTATATCCCAAAAGTTAGGAAAATTGGGTAAGAGAACAATTATACTAAGTCTTGGGCGATTAGCCAAAGCTAATTCAAGATAATGTGTAATGTGGATCTTGACCCTCTGCTTCCAAGAGTTGCATAAGATGTAATTGGTAAAATATTACCTACCTAATTATACTAAGTGTTGGGCGATTAGCCAAAGCTAACTCTAGATGAGATATAGTATGGATCTTGTCTCACATGAATATAGTCGCTTTTTGGTTTGGAGCTAATAGCATGGGAAAATTGAGTTTGCCCACATCCATGACTAGCCCCTACCAAAGCTCTATGATTCAGTGGTGTTGGAGCAATCGGCTCTAAGATGGTCCTGAGTGACCATGGGTTTTGATATTTGGGCAAAGAGTTTAAGTTAGGTTTACCCTTGTATTTGATATGTGTATGTTGAGTGTGCAGGTTGTACAGGTTACGCATATGGACCTGACTGGACGGCCTCAGTACGGTGAAGGATGGCATGGAGGCGAGCTGGAGGCTGGCGTGCGCATCTGAGGGACCATGGAGTGCAGGGACGATGAGCTGATGGGCGCGGACTTCGAGGCATACGTGAAGGGTGGCATGGAGGCAAGCTGGAGGCTTGCGTGCACATCCAAGGGACGAGGGCCGAAGATGAAGAGGGTGCGAAGGCAACAGTCGAGGCTGCGGAGGAGGAGTCAGTCGAGTCGTGAGGGTCGAGTGCTGTGTGAATGTACTCGGGAAGGGATTCAGCTAGGGACCAGTCGACTGCCATGGGGGCAGTCGACTGGAAGGTGGCTGGTGAGCTGGCAAATTCGAACGTTGGGAGTGTCAACGGTCGAATTTGGCTGGCACCAGTCGACTGCCTTGGGGGCAGTCGACTGGTAGCGAGAAATCAGCCCCGAGTCCTATTTAAAGTGGACTTCGTGATGGCTGAGTTTCTTGACGAAACTTGCTTGGATAGGGCAAGTTAGTAGTCTTGTATACTCAGGAAGTGTCCTTGGTGTTGTGGTGAGGTTTCTCCACCCACAAGGAGCGACGAGTTCTAGCCGGAGGTTATCCGAGGATTGATCCACCGACGGATTGTTGGATTAGTCACCCGATTGGGGTGGATACCAACTAAAATCACCGTGTTAGCATTGGTTAGTAATTTTATTATTGTTTTACTATTGTTTCCGCTATGCAAACTAACCGTGTAGGAACAAGAATTCGGCGAAATGCTATTCACCCCCCTCTAGCGTACAGAACGATCCTAACAATTGGTATCAGAGCAAAGGACAGCTCTTGATCGGACTAACCGCCGAGGGAGCAACCGCTAGAGGTGAAGAATCATGGAAGACAATCTTGGGGACGACATATACACTCCACTAGTCTACGACCATGAAGACTTCGGGCGTTGGAAGTCAAGAATGGAGACGTGGCTGATGATGGAGTGGGAGTGCATGATGGTGCTTAAAGAACCATTTGAAATTCCAAGAGACAAGCATGGGAAGAAGCTCCGCCCAAGATATTGGACTCAAGAACAACAAGGGCAATCAAAGGCAAATGAGAAGGTAATGAGTATATTAATAAATCTTTTGCCTAACAACATTTTGAGTGTTGTAGGGAATTATAAGAATGCACACGAATTATGGACCAAGTTGGTGGAATTTCATAAAAACCCTACACAAGGTCAAGTGGTGGAAGAGCCCAAGGAAATTGGCTCTATAGCTCACGAGGAGGAAGAAGTGTCAACTTCTTCAAGTGAGGAGGAGGAGCTAAGTGAAAGATCATCGACCTCCTCAAGAGAAGAAGAAGCAGAGGTCACCACCTCAAGGATTGAGGGGGAGGAGAGACCCTTATCTACACATGATCAAGAGGAAGCCTCCACATCATCAAAAGTTGAAGAAATAGTCAACCTAGCATCTACCTCCACCAAAGCCAAGAGAAAGGACCACATTACATGCTTTAGGTGTAATGAAAAGGGGCACTACAAGGACAAGTGCCCAAAAGGTAAAAGAGAGGTAACTTCTAAACCCGGGTCCATTCGATTTGAATCTAACATAAATTGTAGGAATGGAGGAGCCCAAGAACGGAGGAAGAAGATTAGATGCTTTACATGTGGAGAGATAGGGCACTTTCACACCAAGTGTCCTAGAAAAAGTGAGCTAAAGAAAATGGAGCACTTGAGGAGATGGGAGAAAGAAGAAAGAAAGAAGAGAAGAAGCCCACATCAAGGAGGAACACCAAAGGTAAGGAAGGTAACTTCTAACCTTAAGCCAAAATGTAATTCAATTTCAAGTTCTTCCTTGCATGCTAAAAATCATGTAAATCACTCATTCATGCATGCTAGAAATTATGAAAATTGCTTAATGGTACATAACTTTGGATTTAAGTACAATGATAGGAATAAGGATAACAAGGTAGATCACCACTCTAGAAAAAGCATGCATCATGATAGGCCTAAGACCTATGTATCCAAGGCTAAAGGCATTAACCCCAAGGAAGGGAAACATATGCCTAGGAAAGTGGATAGGTCTAGGAATGTCCAAGGTGGACATATGGACTCTAGGGTTCAAGGCCTAGAAAGAGAAAATCAAACCTTGAGGGCAAGGCTTGATATATTAGAAAAAACTCTAGAAAGATTCACGGTTGGATCTAAGGGCTTAGGCATGGTGTTGGGTAGCATCAAACCCAACTATGATAGATCGGGATTGGGGTACCGATCTAAGACCTCCAAGGGCAATGGAAAGAAGTATGTTGGGAAAACATACAATCTTAGTAAGGAGGGAAGGTCCAAGGATGGCAAAGGGATGCCATCCAAGGGTAAAAAGAGTGACCTTGTAACGACCCGAAAAATTATCTTAATATTTCTTTAAAATATTAAGCATGTCTAGATAATTTTCCGAGGGACCTAGAAATATTAACACGAATTTTAATTTAGAAATCCATGGTTTTTCCCATTTAAATTGGGGAAATAGGCACTAATGGGCCTTATATGGGCTTTTTAGTACCATGATTATTGGTGAATTTTAGGTAAAAATTTATAGAAATATAAAGGGATTTTAATGATAAATATTAACATAATTAAGGGGGAATTTTTAGGGGATTTTCGAAATATTAGGAAAAATAAAACAAAAAAAAATTAATTAGTGCATGCACCAAGGATTTGAACCTTGGATCTCTTGTACAACCATGCATGCTCTAACCAATTCACCTAGCAAGGGAGTGCTATGAGGAAATGAAGTGGATTATGGTTAAGGCTTAGGAAAAATGAAGAGTCATCAACCATGACTCTTCACTTACCCTCCTTAATGTGCTATAAAGAGAGGGAATGAGAGTTTCTTTCTTCCTTCCATCAATTCCACCTTTCTTCCTCCTCCTCCCTCACTCTAGCTGAAACCCCTAGAGGGGATTCTCCCTTGGGAAAAGTTCACCTACGGCTCCATCTCCAAGATCCAAGGCTTCTACAAGGATACTAAGGCTAGGGGTGGTCAAGAGGCAACAAGATCTCCATCCTTCTCCCAAATCTAAGGTTTATAGTCAAGATCAACCAAGGTAAGACTCCCTCACCTGTGGTATAATAGTTCCTTTGTGATTTTTAGCATAATATAAAGTTGGTTTTAGATTTGATGTTGCGAAAACCATGTTTTGGGACCCTAAAGTATTCGGCCACCATGGGTTTTGGGTCCATGATGATGTTAAAAATCTAAATCATGCTTTCTAAAGTGTTTTCATGATGTTTAGAGAATAGGTATAATTTTTAGGAATTTTTGGAATACCCTAAGACCTTCTAGGGCTTGGGACCATGATAAGGAGTCCATGGCAAGGGATGGATTTAACCCTCCAAGTGTATGTCTTGTATACCCTAAGGATACAAGGGAGGTTGAGGATGTTTTATGTGAATTTTCACATGGCCTAGAGGCCCTACAAGTTTCGGCCAAGATGGGTAATAGGGCAAGGAGTTAGGGTTTGTGGCAAGTATGGGTTCCAATGGCTCCTATGGTATGACATGGGTGGTGTTAGATGTTTAATTGGAATTTTTATAAATTTTCCATGGACCCATGGTCCATGTGGGTTTCGGCCAACCCTAGGAAGAACGGCTAGGAGTTAGGGTTAACCCTAAAACATGAGCCCTAATAGCTTCCTATGACTTATAAGTAATGTATGGTCTTGTATTTACCTTATGCTACCTTACATGTCATTTGAATGGTTGAACCCTTTCCTTACAAGTTTCGGCCAAGCCATGTAAATGGGGTTTAGGTGGAGTTAGAGTTTCAAGAATGATGGTTTATGGCTTATTATGATATATAGGTTCAAGCATGTGGTAGAAATTATGTTATCTTTAACCCTAACCTTAGGCGTTATAGTTCATGTTTGATATGATTATGTTAGATGCCATGGTTATTTTATGTATCATGATCATGCAAGTTAGATGAATTAGGAGAATGTTTTATGTGAATATGCCATGTTTTATGAACGTAATGCAAGGCTTACCTTATGTATCATGATCATGCAAGTAGATGAATTAGGAGAATGGTCTATGTGAATATGTCATGTTTTATGAATGCAATGTAGTGCATACCTTATGTATCATGATTATGCAAGGACTATGAACAAGAATGATGTTTATGTAAGCATGCCATGTTTATGAATGATGATAATGCTTATGCCTTAGGGCATCATGATGCTATGTATTAAGTATGAACGATGAAAGGTCAAGTATGATTTATGTCATGCTTCATGTAACAAAGTTATGCTATGTTTAAGTATGCCATGAATGTTCCATGAATAACGAAGCATGTGAAGTTATTTTACTTTATGAATGGGCTTGTACCGGACCGAAGTATGGGTCCAAGGGATGAGTACCTTAAGAACGCCCCGATTTTAGACTACCGACTATGCTGTCCATGGTTCTGGCACTACCGTAGCTGTGCAACAGGGATGGGCACCTTAAGAACGCCCCGGTTCTGGGACTACCGACTATGCTGTCCTTACCCTAGTAGGTCGGGGCTCGCTACCTCGTATCTACTTAGGGATGCACGCTCATGATGTATGTATGTGGTACAAGCCGGGGACCCCAATGATGTTATGATGATGTTTAAGTATTTAAAAAGTATGGTTTTAAAAGTAAGCATCCTTATGTATATGCATTTGACTCATGCATTCATTCATGCTATGCATTATGCCAAGATAATAATGTTTTATGCTTATGTTTCATGGTTGAGAATTATGCATGATGGTAAAATTCTTGTGTTTATGTTTAGGTTATGAAGTTGGTCATATGCTATGATAGAAATCACGCCATGTTAATTATGCTTTTATGTTTATATGTATGCCATGTATCATGCCATGTTAATTATGCTTTTATATTTATATGTATGCCATGTATCGTGCCATGTTAATTATGCTTTTATGTTTATATGTATGCCATGTATCATGCCATGTTAATTATGCTTATATGTTTATATGTATGTCATGTATCATGCCATGTTAATTATGCTTTTATGTTTATATGTATGCCATGTGTAGATATCGTTAAGAATGGTTGAAGTCTTATGCTTATGGTTCATGCCAAGCACCAAGTTATGTTAATGTTTTGTGTACTTATGTTTAAAGTGACGAATGGTTTTAGTGAGTAGGAAAGAGTCTTACTAAGACTATGTGCTTATAGTCTTATTTCCTTGTACCGTAGATCAAGCAAGAGGACAATAGGGGGAAGTCGCAGGAGGGACAAGAATATGTGTGTGGTAGTGACTTGGCCAAGGAAGAGATACATTTACAAGTCTTATGCTAAAACTTTACGTTTGCTACTTATGTGCTTACGGAATGACTTAGGTGACTTTATGACATGATGTTCAGTATGATATGATGTTAAGTATGCTATGATGCTAAGTATGATGTTACTACGCTAAGTTCCATGTCACCATGTTAGGAAGGATAGATAGGTGCATGTATATGTAAAATTTAAGTATTCCGCTACCTTACGATGTTCACATGCCCCTAAGTACGTTAGCGTAACGTCGCTTTAGGAAAAAAAAAAGCGGGCGTTACAGACCTAACCAAGAGCAAGGTGTCCAAGGTTAAAAAGGTCAATTTTGTAGGCCAAGAGTCACCGGTGGCACACTGGTGTGGCCTAGTATAGATTGAGTCACCTAGGGAGGTGGCTAGGGTTAAGAGCTCAAGGGGGAGCTCTAGGAGCCTTTGGGATACATGGTGAATGGACCTTGGGAGGGGGTGCTCCTAGAGGTCTAGATGGACCATAGAGTGTGCCAAAAGAATTGGAGACGGACTTGAGTCTCAATTCTTGGGTTTTGGCACGGTGTTTTTGAGTTTCATGCATGGAAATATGACATTGGGGTCATATTGCATGAAAATTAGTTTTTGGTGTGTAATTTCCATGTAAATCAATGCTAGGGACGCATTGTGGGTTGGCATGGGCAAAGACATCAAGAGGAAACCAAAACTAGGACTTTAGGTCAAGATTTGATTGAAGTTTTTGGCTAATTTTTGGTTTTGTGTCAAACTTGGGAATGGTGATACATACATTTTGGAATGTATTTTTTCCAAGTAGGTATGGGTACCACAAACCTCTCCACAAAATTTAGGAATTTTTGGAGATTTGTGGAATTTCTGGCGCATTTCTGAAAATGTCCAGAAAAGACTGAAATTAGAGTATCAGTCGACTGCCCATTTGGGCAGTCGACTGCCAGAGGCTGATTTGGGTATCAACAGCTGGTTTGGGGTCCAAATGACAAGGAACAAGTGTATGGGGGTCTAGTACACTGTGTTTAGGGTCATTGGGAATTTGAAGAACTAATAATTGGGTAATTATTGGGTTCTTTTTTATGTATGGCAAAGGGGGAGAAATATTGTGTTTAAGTGGGAAACCAATACCTTTGCTAGAAAGAAACCCTAGGTTTAGGGGGAGCTAAGTTTGAGGGGGAGCATGACTGCTCCCTTCTTGGCGTAAGGGGAACCTTGGATAAGTTCTTAAAAAGCCTTTGTTAGTCCAGTGTAAGGGGGAGCTTGGGAGAAGCTTTAAAAAGCCCGATTTGTTAGAAAATCCAAGCTTGGAGGGCTAGGTGTAAAATTCCTAACTTGGAGGGTTAGGTGTGGGATGCCTTGAGATAGGATCCAGTTATGCATTGCATATGCATTCATTTAGCATGGTTTTTGCTATTTACTACTATCTTGTTTTCCTAACTTAAACGGATTGCCAAACATCAAAAAGGGGGAGATTGTTGGAGCAATCGGCTCTAAGATGGTCCTGAGTGACCATGGGTTTTGATGTTTGGGCAAAGAGTTTAAGTTAGGTTTACCCTTATATTTGATATGCGTATGTTGAGTGTGAAGGTTGTGTAACGCCCGCTCTTAATCCCCTAGGGATTCGGCGGCGCTACTTTAATTTTCGTACATTACAACTACACGCATGCATTCAT
>JAGFNQ010007495.1:0-84014 GCA_024364735.1 Boesenbergia rotunda
AGGGGCCAGGTTGTTGGGCCGCCAAAAATAGAATTTGGCCGCCCAAGGGGCCGAGGGGTCGAGTCGTTACAATAAAAGATACCTTTTTATGTAGCGACACGACCCCTCTAGCCCCATCAGCGGCTCTCTAGGTCCATGCCCTACGACCTTCCCACCCCTGGCAGTGGGTTTTTGCCTTCCCAGATTCGAACCCTAGACCTCCAGGACAAGTACTAATGTTCCTTGAATCTGGTAGCCAAGTGAGTGCTGCTCACTGGCTACCAGATTCAAGGAACTTTAGTACTTATCCTGGAGGTCTAGGGTTCGAATCTGGGGAAGACAAAAACCCACCGCCGGGTGTGGGAAGACCGTAGGGTCACCGGCCTAGAGGGTTGCCTGCGGGGACCAAAGAGGCGGGGTCGCTACATAAAAAGGTGCCTTTTATTGTAACGACCCGGCTGTCAACCCGACCCCTCGGCCCTTGTGCGGCCAAATTTTATTTTTTGCTGCCCAACAACCTGGCCCCTTTGGTCGTCGACCGTCGTTACTCACAAGAACTTCCCACCCCTGGCAAGTAGATTTTTGCCTTCCCCAGGATTTGAACTCTAGACCTCCAGGCTAAGTACTAGAGTTTATGAATCCTGGTAGCCACTTGGCTACCAGATTCAAGGAACCATTATACTTGTCCTGGAGGTCAAGGGTTAAAATCTGGGGAAGGCAAAAACCCACTGCCGGGAGTGGGAAGACCGTAGGGTATGACCTAGAAAGCTGCCTGATGGGGCTAGAGGGGCCATGTCGCTACATAAAAAGGTGCCTTTTATGTAACGACATGGCCCCTCTAGCCCCATCAGGTGGCTCTCTAGGCCATGCCCTACGGTCTTCTCACACCCGGCGGTGGTTTTTTGTCTTCCCCAAATTCGAACCCTAGACCCCCGGGACAAGTACTAAAGTTCCTTGAATCTGGTAGTCGAGGGATGGGCACCGAAGACCTAACCGAGGGTTGGGCACGAAGACCTAGTTGAGGACTAGGCATAGAAGACCTGATCTTTAAGATCGGGCAGAAGACTTATCCGAGCGAGGACAACGGACAGAAGTAGGGACTAGTCGAGGAACGGACATCTCGAGATCGGGAAGCTTCGGAGGTCGAGCAAAAGTCCAACCGGAGGTGTCGGTTGGCAAATGGTAACTTCTCCAAAGTGAGTAGGAGAGGACTCGTTCCCCGAAAGAGGGAACAGTAGGCGTCAGTCCGACCTAGGATTTCATTTGAAATCCAAAGTCAGGATCGAACAGCTTTGGCTGTCGAACATGCATCTTATCTTATATACTTTATATTATGTGTATTTCAAACTATCCCTGTGATGTAGCTGATGATTTGGAGATCAGTAGCCTTCGGGGCGCCCGAGAGGTCTCGGGCGACCAGGAGGTTAGGCGCCCGAGAGGACTCAGGTGCTCATGTATACAGGCGCCCAAGAGGTCTCGGGCGCCCTAGAGTGCATTTCTCAGCTTTGGCAAAGCTGAGTTGGTGACTGTTGATTGGACGTGCCACGTCAGCACTTAGGCGCCCCAGTGCACTCAGGCGCCCGAGAAGGATAAAGTTTGGACTTTATCAACGGATCACGACGCGGCTAAATTGTTGACGTGGAGGCGCCCCTATGAGCACTTAGGTGCCTGAGTGCCAGTATATAAGGGGTTTCGAGCCTCATTATTCCACATCAATTACAATCAAGTTTCTACGCTTTCTGTGCTCATGTTCGCTGCGCCGAAACAATCCGAGATCGACAACACACTGCTCTGACAATGAAACGCCCTCTTTCTTTTTTAAGCAAGTGTTGTCGATATACTTGACATTTTTATTCTGTACTCAACCTTACATATTTTGTGAATTATAAATTTTTTCAACGAAAATAGTCAAGGACCATGGGCCTTGAAGTAGGAGCCATCACAGACTCCGAACCAAGTAAAAACAAAACTGTTAGTGTTGTTTTGACTTGTTCTTTTCTTTATTCCCGTTGCATTTACTTCATTCTTAAATCCGAGAAATTTTGTATTGATATTCACCTCCCCCCTATCGATCTCATCGATCCCACACTCTTGACCCAGAGAAGCCACATGGCTAGGCCATGGCACCTTCCTACACCGATTGCATGCCCAGGTTGTGCCAAATGGCATGGTCGTGCCGCCGAGAAGTAGGGGTTGTGTCCCCTTGATATAAAAGGGAATTTTTCCTCCCCTTTTGATCATCTTGGCTTTGGGACTCCTCCCCTTGGCTTAGGGAAAGGTTCTCCTCCTAGGGGAACCCCTAGAGAGGTCATCTTCATCATCTCCGATGATCCGTCCACCTCCGGAACAAGGAGTTCATCCAAGAAAATCAACGACGCATCGATAAGCAATCTCTTCCCTCTAAACTCCTCTTTTGGATTATAGATACTGTTTTTCTTGTCTCTTTGTTGTATCCTCCTTGCAATGGAGTAGTTCTCTATATCTAAGATATAAGAAGTAGCTATTGTTAGGGCAATCGACCCAAGTATGATCGAGTGGATCATGGTTTTGATGTGTTTGTGTCAATATGATTAAGTTAGGGTTTCATGTTGATCTAATATGTGTATGTGAGTGTGCAGGTTTGTAGGATACACATAGACTCAGTTGGACATCTTCAGGTTCGGTGAAGGATGGTGTGTGGAGACAAGCCGTGGGCTTGTATGCATCCGAGGGACAGTCCGAGGGACAGTGGACAAAAGCAGGAACGATGAGCCGAGCGAAGCGGACTTCGAGGCATACGCGAAGGATGGCATGGGAGACAAGACGTGGGCTTGCATGCGTCCGAGGAACGAGAGCCAAAGTCGAAGAGGGCTTGAAGGCAACAGGTCGAGGTTGCTGGAGCAGGGACGATGAGCTGAGGGAAGCGGACTTCGAGGCATACGAGAAGGATAGCATGGGATACAAGCCGCGAGCTTACATGCATCCGAGGGACGAGAGCCAAAGTCGAAGAGGGCTTGAAGGCAACAGATCGAGGCTACTAAATGAAGAGTCAGCTGAGTCGTGAGGATTCGAGTGCTGAGAGAACTGTACTCGGGAAGGGAAATCCTAGGGTTCGAGTGCTGAGAGAATTGTACTCGGGAAGGAAAACCTTAGGTGGCAGTCGACTGATGCTTGATCAGTCAACTGAGGTAGAGCACAAAGAGATCAGTCGACTGATGCAATCGACTGAGCAGTTGACTGGTGTCGACCAGAATACGAATCGTCAGGCTGTGACATTCGAATTCGTGAGGACCAGTTGACTACCCCAAGGGCAGTCGACTGGTAACGGTCAAAACAGTATCGAGCTCTATTTAAGAGGACTCGTTTTTGGCTGTTCTTCCTTGGCGAAACAAGCTTGGTCAAAGCCTGTTAGTAGCCTATAAGTGCTTAGAGATTGTCCAAGGATTGTGGCGAGGTTTCTCCACTCACAACGAGCAACAAGAGCTAGCCGGAGGTGTTCCGGGGAGTCATCCACTGAAGGATCGGGATCATCCACCTTACGGATAGCCGTGGAGTAGGAGTTTCATATCTGAACCACGTAAATCAATGTGTCATTCTTAGTTGTTAGTCTTAGTTTTTGTTATTCCGCTTACGCACTAACAACTTGTAGGAAGAAAAATCGAAAAGTAACTATTCACCCCCCTCTAGCTAAACGGAATGGTCCCAACAAGTGGTATCAGAGCCAGGTTCGCTCGTCTACGGACTAACCGCCGAGAGAGCAAAAAGCTAGAGGAAATGGCAATTGAAGAAAAATTAGGGGATGACATCAATGTTCCACCTTCCTACGATCGCGAGAGTTTCGAGTATTGGAAGATGCGAACAAAGACTTGGTTTGGCATGGATTGGGATTACATGATGGCACTAGAAAATCCATTCGAAGTTCCAAGAGATAATCATGGGAAAAAGCTCCGACCACGGTATTGGAATAAGGAGCAACAAACCCAATCAAAGGCAAACGAGAAGGTAATTTCAATACTACTTAATATTTTACCTAATGATGTAATAAGTGGTGTAGGTGAATACAAAAATGCACACGAATTATGGAGCAAGATGGTAGCACTTCATGAAAATCCTACACAAGCTCAAGTAGTAGAAGAGCCCAAGGAATGAGCTCAACATCCGAAGAGGAGGTGAAAGAAGAAAGAAATTCATCCATCTCATCAAGTGAAGTGGCATAAGAAATTGAAGAGTCATCCACTTCACCAAAGGGGAAGAAGAGGTATCTACTTCAAGGATTGAGGGGAAGGAGAGATCATCCTCGATACTAGAGCGAGAAGGAGTATCTACCTCCACCAAGGCAAAGTCAAAGTCAAAGGACCACATCATCTGTTTTGGGTGCAACAAGAAGGAACACTACAAGGATAAGTGTCCATTAGGTAAAAAGGAGGTAAACCCTAAATCCAAGTCAATTCATTTAAAATCTAACATGGGTTGTAGGGAAAAGAAGGAGAAAAAGCACATTAGGTGTTACACATGTGGTGAGCTAAGACACTACCACACTAAATGCTCAATGAAAGGAGAATTCAAGAAATTGGAGCATTTGAGGGCGTGGGAGAAGGAGGAGGAGAAGAAAAACTCATATCAAGGAAGAGCTACAAGGGTAAGGGAGGTAATCCCTAACTCTAGGCATTTTTCAAATTTCTCTATGTGGTAGAAATAATGAAAATTGTTTACCTTTGCATAATTTTGGTTTTATGTATCATGATAAACCTAGGATGTTTAGACCTAAGGATCAAGGCATTAATCCAAAGAAAGGGAGACACATGCCTAGACAAAGGAGTAGATCTAGAAATGTCCAAGGTGGACATGGTGATACTAAGGTTAAGAACCTAGAGAGGAAAAACCAAGCCTTGCGGGCAAGGCTTGATAAATTAGAGAAAACCCTAGAAAGATTCACCATTGGATCTAGGGGTGTAGGTGTGGGGTTGAGTAGTCAAAACCCCGACAATGATAGACCGGGTCTAGGGTACCGATCTAGTAGATCAAATGCTATGGAATGGTCATATGTAAGGATGTCATATGACTATAGCAAAGGGAAGGCCAAAAATGGCAGGGAAAAGCCATTTATAGGGAAGAAGAAGAACTTAACCAAGGACAAGGTGTACAAAGTTAAGAAGGTTAGGGTTGTAGGTCAAGAAGTGCCGGAGGTACACATGTGTGGCCTTGCCATTATAGATGAGTCACTTAGGGAGGTGACTAAGGCTAAGAGCTCAAGGGGGAGCTCTAGGAGTCAAGTTGGGATCCATGGTCAATGGATCTCAAGAGGGTTTCTCTAAAAGGACTAGATAAATGGTGGAATGTGTCAAAGGATTTGAAGACAAGTTTGAATCTTAATCCTAGGGATTTGGCACATCAAAAGTAAGTATCATGCAAAAATATGACAATGAAGCTATATTTCATGAAAATTGGTTTGTAATGTGTAGATATCATATAAATCAATGCTAAGGATGCGTTAAGGTTGGGGATGAAAAAAAACATCAATGAGAGATCAAAACTAGGACTTTAGGTCAATGCTCAATTGAATCATTTAGATAGTTTTGAATTTTGTGTCAATCTTAGAATTGGTGATAGATACATGGGTAAATGTATTTTTCCCAAGTAGACACGGGTACCACAAACCTCTCCACAAAATTTAAGAATTTTTGGAAATTTGTAGAATTTCTGGTGCATTTCTGAAGTTGGGTCAGAAATGTTGAAATTAGGGTATCAGTCGACTGATGCAGAGGCAGTCGACTGGTCCAGTTTAAATCAGAAACTAGGATATTCAATACAGCAGTCGACTGATCCTCTATCAATTGACTGATCTTTCTGTTTAGTTCATCAGTCGACTAGCCCTGGGGCAGTCGACTAATGCAGGGAATCTTTTAAAAGAACAGTCGTGCGGGGGCGGCCGAACCTTGGGTTTCAGTGCCGCCCCTTGCGATTTCTCTCCTCCCTCGACCTCCCCAACTGCTCTAAGCCTTCCCAAGGTCCTAAAATCGAGTGTCTAGCCCTCTTTCATCTTAGATCCAAGTCTAGGGCAAGAAAAATACCCTTCTTGAGTTAACCTTGATCATTAGCCATCATGCAACGACCAGAGAAAAGGTAATAAATCATTTGCTATATTTTTCTCATTTGATTCATGATTCATGACTAAGTCTTCATTTTGTACATGTTTACCTTGTTTTTCCTTCTTGATTGGGTCATTGTTGGTACATGCATATGGGGGTTGCATTTAGGGCTAGGGCAAAGAGAAGGTTTGGTGAGGGACCATCCCAACAGTAGCCCGTAGATCCAACGCACCTCGGTTCTGTTCCGGGCTTGCCAGCGGGTATTCAACAATGCTGACTTCATTTTGATAAATTGTAGATATCTCAATCAAACCTACTTCCAGGAGATTACTCCTCATATTATTGAGATAATCACGCATTTTGGGTTAGAAAAACTTGTATACTATCAGCATTATGTCAATTTTGACTTATGCAAGGAGTTTTATGCCAGTCTTACATGTGTTAATACCAATGACGGGACACATGAGTCTATGGTACAGGGAGTTACCATTCCTTTCACACCTGCATTATTAGGATCATTTTTAGGGTGTAGGGTTTCGGATAACTTGTTTACATGTTTCCCCACTGTCATTGAGCCATTGACCTTGCCCAATGTCACCATTGATCAAATCCACCGTCATTATTTTGAAAATCCTCGACCTCCTCTAGAGCATATTTTTATAGCTAAACGCATGAGTCCAGTTAGCAACATTTTGTATAAAATCATCCTAGACTGCCTTTTACCTATTGTCACCAAGGGAAGGTCAAAGATCCGGCTCCCTCACTTGGTGATGATGTATGCATTAGAGAGGAGACTTGACATAGACATCGCCCGCCATGTATTCGCATCAATTGACCATTTTTCGCATGACATCAATAGGAAGCTCTACATGTCATTTGGTCATATTTTGACCGAATTCTTTGTGTCTAGAGGGATTAGAGTCACTAGAGGTTAGATTCATCAGTTGTCTAAGGACTACGACCAGATAGGTTCTCGACAGCTCTCCTTGGTTGGGATCGAGAGGCGGCAGGGAGTGATGGTCTGGCGACGTCGTCCTGATTCTTCCAGCTCGGATGATGATGAGGAGGATGCTCCTGCTGTTGCGCCTATTGCTGCTCCTACTGGGATTACAGAGGAGCAGTTCTCCCGACTAGAGGCAGAGGTTCATGGACTTCGGGAGGACTTCCAGAGTTTCCAGCAGCGGCAGGTTGCTATTCGGGGGGAGGTTCACGATCTCATGGAGCACTTTCAGGGTTTCCAACAGCGACAGGAGGATATGTACGAGATGATGCAGCGCTGGAACCTTATGTATCAGGCCCCTCCTCCTCCTCCAAGCGATGATATGTAGTCTTAGCATGATTTGGTGATGATGGTGTTGAGAGTGTATTTAGCTTAGGCATTTTTATTATCTCTCAAACAATATATTTGACATTGTAATATTTGGGGATTTCGGGACTATGACCCTTGTAACACTTATTTATGCTTTGATATTGCTTATATGAACTTTTAATTCATGACTTAATGTTGCTTATATGAAATGTTATTATCTCGTTATTATGGTTATAAAATATATATATATATACCTTTTATCTAGAGAATATGAAAAAAAAGGGGAGCTTTGATCATTTGTTGTGTCTTGAGGATTTATATAAGAAAATGGGAGAGATTTGAAAACATTTCTATGTTTTAAATGGTATAGGATAGGCTTGGAAAACACATGGGTTCAAACCTAGGGCAGAAGATTGATACAAAATGGATTGTTTTCAAAGAATTGGAATTTTTGTCAAAAAGTCAAGCATATTTGGTATTTTCACGAAACTATATTTTTCTAGGATAGAATACATCATAAGAAATATGCTTGTAAAATTTCAGAATTTTTCGAATTTTGTGGAATTTGGTAGGAGTTTTTGAATTCCGGCTGAAAATTCAGGCTTCTTTGTATCAGTTGACTACCCTTGGGGCAGTCGACTGATCATTCTGTGGGTTTGTGGTTTACAAGCAGCAGTCGACGGTAACTGACGCAGTCGACTAGTGCTGCTGTTTTCTGATTTCTGGAGGTTTTCAGAAATAGGAAGGTGTTCTCATTGATACCAGTGGTGAGAATTGCTTGGGGCAATCGTTTTGATGGTGTCAAAGGGGGAGAACTTGTGGTTTTTAAGTTAGGTTTAACTTAACATGTGGAGTTAGTTTTTTTAAACTTAACTTGTGGTTATGAAAAATTAAAAATTATGTGGAGGGCATAGGTTAAGGAGGAGGATGCATGTTTATGTTACTTACTATGTCTGTAATTTTTAATTGCTATTGTTATTGTTGTTTTTACACCTAACTTAAACATATTACCACACATCAAAAAGGGAGAGATTGTTGAGGCAATCGACCCAAGTATGATCGAGTGGATCATGGGTTTGATGTGTTTGTGTCAATATGATTAAGTTAGGGTTTCATGTTGATATAATATGTGTATGTGAGTGTGCAGGTTTGCAAGATACACATAGACTCAGTTGGACGTCTTCAGGTCCGGTGAAGGATGGTGTGTGGAGATAAGCCGTGGGCTTGTATGCATCCGAGGGACCATGGACAAAGCAGGAACGATGGGCCGAGAGAAGCGGACTTCGAGGCATACGCGAAGGATGGCATGGGAGACAAGCCGTGGGCTTGCATGCATCCGAGGGACGAGAGCCAAAGTCAAAGAGGGCTTGAAGGCAACAGGTCGAGGCTTCTGGAGCAGGGACGATGAGCTGAGGGAAGCGGACTTCGAGGCATACGTGAAGGATGGCATG
Organism: Boesenbergia rotunda; assembly: GCA_024364735.1. Lineage (NCBI taxonomy): Eukaryota > Viridiplantae > Streptophyta > Magnoliopsida > Zingiberales > Zingiberaceae > Boesenbergia > Boesenbergia rotunda. The sequence goes on from JAGFNQ010007495.1 coordinate 8,808, forward strand.
GGAGACAAGCCGCAGACTTGCATGCATCCGAGGGACGAGAGCCAAAGTCGAAGAGGGCTTGACGGCAACAGATCGAGGCTACTAAATGAAGAGTCAGCTGAGTCGTGAGGATTCTAGTGCTAAGAGAACTATACTCGGGAAGGGAAATCCTATGGTTCGAGTGCTGAGAGAATTGTACTCGGGAAGGGAAACCTTAAGTGGCAGTCGACTTATGCTTGATCAGTCGACTAAGCTAGAGCACAGAGAGATCAGTCGACTGATGCTTCATTAGTCGACTGGGCAGTCGACTGGTGTCGACTAGAATGCGAATCGTCAGACTGTGACATTTGAATTCGCGAGGACCAGTCGACTACCCCTGGGGCAGTCGACTGGTAACGGTCAAAACAGTATCGAGCTGGAGGCCTCATTTTTTGCTGTTCTTCCTTGGCGAAACAAGCTTGGTCAAAGACTATTAGTAGCCTACAAGTGCTCAGAGATTGTCCAAGGATTGTGGCGAGGTTTCTCCACCCACAAGGAGCGACAAGAGCTAGTCGGAGGTGTTCCGGGGAGTCATCCACCAAAGGATCGGGATCGTCCACCTTACGGACAGCCATGGAGTAGGAGTTTCATCTTCAACCCACGTAAATCGGTGTGTATTTCTTAGTTGTTAGTTTTAGTTTTTGTTATTCCGCTTGTGCACTAACAACTTGTAGGAAGAAAAATCGAAAAGTAGCTATTCACCCTCCTCTAGCTAAACGGAAAGGTCCCAACAGCTATTATGTGATGTTGATATATAAACTATGGATTTGTTCATTTCCTTTCAATGATATGTTATTGCTGGTTCTATATGTATTATGTCTTGTATCTGTTTAATGAAATGTGTGAGTGGTGAATATATATAGTTATGAAAGTTTGGTCGCCACGTATAGGAAATGCCCAAGATCTTATAACCGGGGACCCTTAGTGACAAAGGGTTCCTTTAACAAGAGATCTTGGGGGGTTACCTCGAAATGGAAGTCAAACATTTATAAGAGATTATCTAATATTGCTTAATGAGTTTTTCTCTATCTCATATTAGGAAGTGTTTTACGTAATTTAAAGATGTATGACCATGGACCCTTAGTGACAAAGGGTTACTTTAACCAGACTCTCTAAGTTATTTTCTCTACTTAATGGTATTGGATGCCCAACGAGGAAGGACTCTGGTGCACTTCTGCATAGTTCACACCGATACCTAGTTAGAATCTCTACAAGTGCATAAACATTAAGATTAGGATATGAACAATTCATAGAGTATCGACTAACATCGTAGTAAAATCGAAATCCTAGATTTCATCCATTCCAACCATTCCTCATGATTAACTCTTCCTTTCTCTCTCTCCCTCTCTCTCTTTAGTCTACAAGCTTTCACACCAACCTTCAATAGCCTAAATAACTTACTTTGTGGACTTAACTAATGCTTAATCAACTATCTCTGTAGATTCGATACTTTTTATTATTTGACGACATTTTTGTGCACTTGCAAATACCACATCAATTGATCCCCAAAGTTACTCAAAAGTAATAAACTTTTTTTAGGAACCTCAATAGAAAGAGACAATTATATCTAAAATAGATTCTGTCTTGCAAAACTATACCTGGGAACTTGTAAATCATCCTCCAAGAAGTAAACCACTTAGTTGCGGGTGGATTTTTTAGAAAAAAATAAAGTCATATGACACAATTAATAAGTATAAGGCTAGGTTGGTAATTAAAGGTTACCAATCATGTGAAGGCCTTGATTACTTTTGTTAAATACGGCAACTTAGAAACTGGTTTAGAAAATTTTTTAAAAAATTTATCGGGAAGGTTATAAGGTTACCGGACCTACGAACGAAGTTTTAGGGGTTTAATTAGTTTTAAATCTGAAACTTATAGGGGGTGAGGTGAAAGAAAATTCTAAACGTGAAGGGCTAAGTTAGTCTAGCTAAACGTTGAGGGTTAAAGTAATTAAAACGCTAAATTAAGGGTTCGGTCATGATAATCCGAAGTTAAGGGTTAATATGCAAATGTGCATAACATATAACCCTTTCCACCTTCTCCCTTCTCTCTGCCCAATCTCTCCCTTCTCTCATCGTGACCCAACGTCGAACCAACGTTCTGAAACCGGACCGGACCGGGCGGTCGGACCGGTTGAACCGGGAACCGGCCAGATTTCCGGTCCGAGTTGACTCTGAAAACCGGCTACTCAAGAACCGGATGCGAACCGTTCTGAATCGGACGGGAACCGGACAAACCGGACAAATCGGAAAAACCGGTCAAACCGGATTGGTTTATTTTTTTTCATTTTTTGATTTTTTTTCCCACTTTTGTAGTTTTGCTTTCTTACTGAAAAATGAAAATTGAAAAACAAAATGTCAAAAACTTAGTTTGCTTTCACCCAAAGTCTCAAACAAACAAACCTGCTATTTGCTTGCAAGAGAGTCACCGCCGCTAGCCTCTCGCCGTGTCGCGCTGCCTCCACCAGCCTCGCCACACCGCCTTGCCTCCGCTAGCCTCGCCTCGCCGCCGCTAGCCTCGTCCCATCTCCAGCTCGTTGTGTCGTCGTGTTGGCATATGAAGGCAGCAATATATGACATATTTGGAAGTATAATTTTACATGTGCTTTACTAGTGTCCCCTGTTTAAGTGTTTATTGGTGAACAAATGCTAGCGTGATATACTTTTAACTTCTAATAATATTCTTCAATTCATATCCAGATTTCTTGAATCCAATGAGTTTAAACTTGAATTTTTCTTTGAAACTAATCTTTTGTCAATAATACCGTACTAAGTTGCTGACAAAAACATTTCACATGCTCGACCTAGTTGATCTAATCTTGAAGAAAATAGTTGGATAAGTTGTTAGTTTCATATATTTATATAAATATATACTTTATTATATACCGGTTATATCCCGGTTGGACCCCCGGTTAAACCGGTTGAACTTCTGAACCTCTGAACTCTTGCTCCGACCGGTTCGATGTCCAGTCCGGTTCTCAGAACCTTGCGTCGAACCCAACCATGATCTCCCTTCTTCTTCCTCCTCCCACCTCAATCGCCAGGTGCCTCTTGGTTGTTACCGAGCCAGCAAACCACGCCTGTTAGTAATATGACAGAAGTGTCCTAAGGCAATCGTCTTATGATTGTAAACATTTATTCTAATAAATGATAATTCACTATTCACTATTCGAGTATACATGTTTGTGTATTTGATTGAAATCTTAAACTCATCTACTGAATGTCCGCAATACAATTCACAGCATAAGAGAATTTGTGATGGGATCACAACTAGTGATTATCTCTAAATGTGCAATTGTGAAGTATTGAAATTATCCCTAGTCGATGAATTGATAAAAACGGACACTATCAATTCTGTTGAGACTAGCATGGGTTATTCTCTAATCAGCTGATTCTCACTGGCTGGTGACATTGGGATGTCCAGAGATAAACATGGATGCTAGTTAAGGGAACTAGTTCATTGGAGTGACTAGCTGTAAGACTTCATATGGGAATCTACATGTAGATATGTCAATGAAGTTCTTACTGCAGCTTAAGTGCGATGTTCCTTTGACTTGCGGTGTTCAAGTCATCTTGGTCATGGAGACTTATACTTTAACATCTTAAGCAACCATCTCCAAGGAGGTGTGGACCCAGGATGATTGGGTATAAGCCGAAGTGCCCGAAGATGTTTGAACAGCCTACAAAGGATTCACCACTCCTTGCGAGGAGATGTATACCCAGGCCTATCGTCGGATTGTTACTCAAAACCTCTGGCCAGAGTATATCATGTTTAGAGTACGAGTCTCTTAAATACATGAGAGTAATTAGAAATCCAAAGGACGAGAAAGACACTACTTGGGCTAGGTGTGACGTAGTCAGTCTAGTGGGGACTGACACAAACAGACCATGTCCTGAACCAAGTGGGTATAAGGTGGTGAAGGGAATGGGGCACGATTCATTAGAGCTGCTGAAGGGTTTCAGAATTACTTCTGAGGTCAAACCATTGATCTTTCGATTAATTGGGGGGTCATGATGTACTACTAGGTGCCACTCATGATCGTTCTATAATTAGTTGATTATAGACGACCAACATAAATCGAAAGCCTATTTAGTCACACGCACTACGAGTAATCCGAGGGATTTAAAACGAGTTGAAAATTGAATTTTCCGATCAAGAGAAATAAGTCGAATCTGAGTTAATCAGAGGCGCAACGGAAACTTAAAATGGCTAAGTCTTTTGAAGGCTTAATGGGCGAATTAAATGAGTTTAATTCACGATGGAATCGGCTTGGTTTGGCCGGCCAAAGAGGGTGTCCACCCTCTTGGTTTGGCCGACCATTAAAAAGGGAATAAACCAATTATTGGTTTAATTAATAAAATAAATCTAGTGCGATTTGTTTTATAAATTATGGATAAATAAATTTGTATAAATAAATTTATAGAAATTTATTTCTTTTTGGGAAATTAAAATAATCCGTGGAGTGGTTTATTTTAATTTTATAAAATAAATTATGAATTGATTTTCCATTAAAAGAAAATTTATAAGTTTCTTATAAAATTTATTTCATAATTAAAGAAGAGAATAATTTGTTTTATTATAAAGTTAGTTATAATAAAACTAGGCATAACGGAATTATTCATAAGAAAATTTATAAGATAAGTTTCTTATGAAAAATTAATTCCGTTAAAGAGGAGACTTAGCAAGGGAGAGGTTACTATACAAAGGAACCAAAGGCTAGCCTTCAATTCCAATCAATTAAGTTGATTAAGAGTTAATACTCTCCCTCTCTCTCTCTTATTCCCTTCCTCCCTTTTCCCCTTCTCAACCCTAGGGTCGGCGCCCCTTGAGGCAACTAGGGCCGGCGCCCCTTCATCCACCTAGGGCCGGCGCACTTCTTCCATTAGGGTTGGTTGCCATGAGCTATCAAGGAGAAGGAGAAGCCAAGACAAGAAGAAGAAGACGCGGATCACAACTCCTCTCTTCCCGAAATTTAGATTTCGTTTCTTGTTGGTGAGTTTCCATTCTTTTCTCTTGTTCTTCTAGTTGTGCCTTTAGAGAATCTAGTAGTTCTCGTCGGCACAAAACTCGTGACTTTGCGAAGTCATCCCGAAGAGAACTCGGCGTGGACGCGAATAGAGGCAAAGCTTCCAAGGGACGCTACGGTTGGATCTCGTCCCTTACTTCGAGTTACGCGAGGTACTTAGTAAATTAGTTTACTTTTTCGCAATGTTTTAATTTATGATTATGTCCACACACCATAAGGTAGCATGCTAGATACGTGGTTAAAATAATTTAGGAAGCTAATTCTTCCGCTGCACGTAAAAATTTAAAATTTTACGAACCCGTATCCTTGTCGACATGCACCTGGTCCCAACAGTGGTATCAGAGCCGGTTAGTGTTCGGTATAATCATATAATTGTTTTGCGGAACACTTTGTCATGATCTCAATTTTGGAAAATTTTTCAATTAAGGAAACTTTCCAATTATAATAAATTTTAGATTTAGGAATTTCAAAGTTTGGAAATCCTCATGAAATTTCGCAAACTTTTGAAATTTTCTAGTTTCTGAAATTTTATAATAATTGTGAAAACTTCCCATCTTTGGAAACTTTCCAATTTTGGAAATTTTTCTAATTTTAGAAATTTTCCAATTTTGGAAATATGAAAATTTTCTTTGTACCAGAAACTTACAACCATTCTGAAAATCTATTATGAAACCTCGCAATTTTGGGCACTTTCTTTTGAGAAAGTCTAGACAAATTTATGGATAATTAGTTGACAATTTCAAATTCGAATTGGCTTTAAATTATTAACAAAATTCTTTATTTTGGATTGAGCCTCGGGGAGCCATCCAATTTAAAGTTAGTTGTTGTAATTTAATTTCTCAATTTTGAATGAAATTGTCATGTTTGATTTGGTTGCGTTTCCGAAACGAACCAAATTGGATTTACGACAAATTACTTTTCTTTGGGTATCTGAGCCTCGGGGAGCCACCCTTAGAAAACGATTTGTTGTAATTAATTAAATCCATGAATAAAACATGATTTAAGAGGTGATGCTCTTACATGTTGTTGTCTCCAAAATTAATTAGGAAAATGGTTTCCTATAGAGTTTTCTTAATTGAGATTTTCATGAAAATAATATGTCGTTGAATTAAGGGAATTGCCTCTTAATTTAATAAGATTTGATTTAGAGAAATCAAAGTCTTAAACATATTATTTCCGAAATTGATTATGACAATTTAGGAAATTATTTCCCAAAACAATTCCTTTAATAAAATATGAAATTAGAATGAGGAAATCCGATTCCTAATTCAATTCATGAGACTTGATAAATTAAGTCACATACATACTTTATTAAGGAAATCGTTAGTCATGACATAATCATATGTCATGAATGTGCTTAGAAAAGATGAGACCCAAAACCCCTTACAAAATATTAAGGCTAACACCTTCCATTAATATGGTTAGAACCGGAGTTTTGTTTCTCGTTTGGGTTGATGGACACATCCATGCCCGACTTGAACCTCAACATGTTCAAACCATGGAATTAGTTTATGAATAATATAGTTGGAGTCAGAGGTCAATCCTTAGTTTTGGTTGTTGGACACATCTAAGGCTGACTAAACGGTTGAATGAGCTCCAACCATATTAAAACTATTTCTTGATTAATGGGTCAGCCTTAAGCTTGGAGCATCGATTTGTTGTGCCACAGCCAAGGTCGATGTAAAGAGAGGTGCAGTTGGGTGCTATGTATAATGTTACAACCCAATGATTTATGCAAACATTCAATTAGTTGATAGCATAAAGTGATAGTTACATATATGTGATATGTAATCGGTGTAATTACCTACCTTCATAGCTAAGAAAAACTTGATGGCCACAGTCATGGTTGTTCTTATCTATGGTTGGATATCAACCTATTTGGAGATGTTCCTACGATCTCCCGAATTGATAAAAAGGGTTATTCAATTTGAAAAATAAATAGGATTTTATTCATGTATATTGATACATTCTTTAAATCATTCTTCTCACATAAGCTCAATTTGTATTTCTAGGTTAATCACTCGATCATGTCTTCTCTGAATTTGTGTTCCATCTTGGACACCAATAAACTGACTGGGTCGAACCTCATGGACTGGCTTCGAAACCTGAGGATAGTCCTCAAGGCGGAAAAGCTTGCTTATGTCATTGAAAATCAACTTCCCGACCATCCTCCAGAAAATCCAACTCCGGACCAATTGTTGGCCCATCAGAAACATATGACCGATTCTGAACTTGCGAGTTGCATTATGCTAGCCTCTATAGTACCTGAGCTACAAAAGCAGCATGAGCATATGGATGCTTATACCATCTTCATGAGTTGTTTGAAGAGCAGGCGAGATCCGAAAGGTTCGAAGTCTCCAGACTCCTCTTCACCACTAAGATGCAGGAAGGCACTTCTGCCTCGCAGTTTGTGTTAAAGATGTTGGGGTACATTGAGCGACTGAGCACACTCGGTTATGCAATGGATCATGAACTAAGTATTGACTTAATTCTGAGTTGTTTGCCCAAGAGTTATTCACAATTTGTGATGAACTATCGGATGAACAAACTGGAGGCCACCATTCCTGAGTTGCTCAACCTGCTGAAGATTATGGAGCCTTCTGTAAAGCCGGATCAAAAGGCAGTACTGTTAGTGTCACGCCCCGAGACCCAGGAGCCGCTGATCCAATATAAAATCGGACAGCACTTCCCCTGTCCGGCGGACAATTTACACATACACACAACAACTATAACACAACCACGCAGTTTAAAGGGCCTCAGGCCTCCAATCCACACATATATAACTGCATAAATGACTATACGTCGTAAAACCAAAATCCGAACTCACCTGAGCTGCCAGGGGGCAGGAACAAAGCCAAAACCAAACGAAGTCCAACATAGGACTCAAAAATACAATACCTTTGAATAAAACGTGCATACATGGTTAAAACATCACAACGGAAGCATAGGAATACTACAGGGACCATAACAAAACCACGTAAACCAAAAAGAGCTCCTCTGGAGCTGGGGACTGGCTGCTAGGGATCTCCTGGCAGGCATCAACCTGAAATAAAATGTATGGCAACGGGGTGAGTCCATAGCTCAGCGAATACCCAACAGATATGCATAGAAAGTTATACTAACAACAAGAGTTCCGCTAATACAGTCTCATATCAACAATAGGGAAAGACTGGAACTGAAAACACTGGGTAGATACATACCTGAATCCATCTAACCTGGAAAGAGGGTAATAAATACCAAAAGATGACAAATAGGCATATAGTCTCAGATAACAAGTCTCCAGTATATGCGATGTCAAACAAGTGCAGCAAATAAGTGCAGCAAACAATGCACAATGCAAAATATGCACATGGTGCAATGCCATGGTCACCCCCTAACTCCAGTCAAGCCACCGAGACAGGCGATACTGTGTCGGCCGAGTGGGTAGAGCTGTGACACTGTACGCACTCTGCCATCACTGCTCCTGAGTGACCGAGTGGACAGGATGCTGTCGGGGGACCGCCCCCCCTACCCCATGTATATATGAGGGAGCGTCGCTCTCATCTCCTCTGGTCTATGGGAAGAGAAGGGATCTCCGCCTGCTACCACGCTCCAAAGCCACTACCCCTGAGCGGTCGAGCGGAGCAGTACAGAGCAAATGCACACATCCTACGGTATCCACTAACCCATGAGTGGCCGTGTGCGCATATCATGTACCGGAAGACGATAGGCTCAACCACAAGGGAGTCGCTGATCGCCGGCATGCAACAATGCAAGGATGGTGTATGATAGATACACATACCTCCCTCCCAAGTCCTCGGTATACTAGGTCTCAGTCTGAAATCCTATAACCGGAAATACAGGTACCCTACAAGGTATACTGGCCGAAAACTACATATCCCTCAAGGTCAAAGGTAGGAGATACATCACGATCTCTAAGCATACATATAGATATGACACTACCTGATACTGTATGGAACTGACAGCATAATAACTCAGGGATAAACCACAGGTATCCAGGACAGGCATAATAAACAGGGATAACCAACAAGTATCCAGAACAGGCATAATAACCAGGGATAAATAACAAGTATCCAGAACAGGCATAATAACAGGGATAGCGTATGATCTTACTGCTATCTATAACAGTCTATGCATAACAAGATGACAATATCGTAATCCCGCCTCCAATTAGAAGTTGTATCAAAGGAGAACCTCCTATCCAGAAGTCCAATAGCAACCCGATCAGTGTCCTGTATCAAAGGACATATTAGATAGCTATTTACGTAGCAACAACCATTAATCAATCCAAGTTAATGATTAACTTCAATAAATCTCAATTCCTTAGGTTACCTTTAATCTAACCCATCATTAACCCTAATCTAATTCATCCCAATGATTACATTAGGTTTAGCCATAGACCTCACTAATTCCCCATCAACTTCATTGATCTAAACACCATTCCTATGCATCACACATCAGAATAGATCAACCACACCTTTGGAAACTCATTGATACTCATGGCATAAACAAGAGCCAAGCAAACGGATTGAAGCTATCACAGATTCAAATTGAATAAACTCATTCCATTACTATATTAGAATAGCCCAGATCCTATAGCAATTCCAAGTCAACCTCAAAATAGATCTTAGATCCCAAAACCCAATCAAACCATCTGTTCTATTTCTAATCAAACCTCAAATACAATCCAAAGTATTTTAAACCAATGTGAGATCCAAAGGACATCAATAATATACCAAATCAACATATATAAATCTAAAATTTCAACAACCAAGAACAGGACAGTAACACAAGCCAATTCCTACTCAAAATCTCCACTGATCCAAGCAAAACTAATACATCCCAAATCAAAATAAGATGACGACAATAATCACCGAAACAAAAATCAATTCTAGGTCTTCAATCGAAATTCAAGATCATCTCTCAATAAGGGATTCCCAAATCAGAACTTAGAACGTGCTCAGAAACCAATAACATCAAGTACGAAACAGAGAGATTCTAAGACAAGCTCCAAATCTACACCAAGTCATCCAAACGTAGTAGCCCTCACCTCACGGCAAAGAGCAGAACCACACCCACCAAGTAGCTCACGGCAAGCAACATCCAATTGGTGCCAAGTCCATATTTCCAATCCAAAATCCCTAAAAAAAATCCGAAGGAGGTATCATAATCTCGGCACAGAACATACAAATCGATCCACAGAAGGCAGGGTCAAGATTCAAAGAACCAAGAGCTTACCTAGATGAAGGGTGGCCGACCTCCAACTCTAGCTATCCCTAATCGCCAACCTCATGCTCCCCTACCTTGCATTCAATCACCGCTCGAGATGGGGAGTTGATAAGAAAGGATGGCACTAGCGATCGAGGCAGTGGACGAAGAGCAGAGAGCAAGCGTCGGGTTTCCTCTTGGTGGCGCCCGACGGAGTCGGCGTTTGGCTGCTAGGGTTCGCGAGAGGGGAAGAAGAAGAACTCGGGTGTGTGTGGTTGCGGCTTCAATCGGGCAGGGGAAGAAAAATCTGCGGCGGAACCGAGCCCTAATCAGCTTTTATATGGCCTTTTTCACTTTAGTCCAATATTTAGGATTTTTACACTTTGGTCCCTCATATTTGGGAAATTTACATTCTCGTCCTTAAGGTGATATATATACGCTTTAGCCCTTGTAAACTATTCGTTTTAATCCCTTTAACTCTTTAAATTTCGTCCAAGAGTCCAGAACATTCTAGGAACTTTCCGAAAAAATTTTCCAGAGTGGAATAAACGTGTCGGATTTTACATCCTCCCCTACTAATAAAAATTTGGTCCCCAAATTTCATTATTCCTCATACGGCAAACATTAGCAGCTAAACATGTCCGTACACATCATGAATAACCACTCCGTCTGATACCCAAAGGTTACACCGCTACGGATCAACTGGAGATATCAATCCAAAGGTTATCAGCCAATAACCAGATACACCCGAACAACCAATCAATCACCACACCTATCTAGGCGCCAAGTCTATACCCCGATCCTCAAACGTAAAACATTAAATCCATGAGTATCACTCAAGTATCCCCAGATCAATAACATCCTCCGAACATCACGAGTCATGTATATATCCTCCAATAGATCGTCCAAAGACAACATATAGTTCAAGTTTCTGCCAAAATATCATGTCATATGCTACTATCAATAACCCACTTCCAATTCATCAACCACAGAAGGATCATATCTCCATCAATTGATCCATCAAGGCCTACAAATCCAGCAGGTCCATATCACTAATAGAATCCTCACACTATAACATATCATAGAGATTTGTCAATCTCCATCCACCTCTCGATACCATAACGGATCACACATCCTGTTGTACCATCGAGATTATCTAACCATGAACAATCAATCTATGAGCCAAAATCCTCATAGAATCACGTACAATGCGAGTCGACAACCATTGGCTCGTAACCCAATATCCTCCAATTCCTTCACTCAAGGTTCAAAAACCTTAGGTTAACTCCATAGCAGGAATAGAGACATTCTACCTCTCAAAGTATCTAACATAATCACGAAGTGATTCTTTATTTCATGGATCGTCTTCGCATCTAACCAAAGGCGTTTAGCCTCGTAAGTGATTTGCATCAGCGCAAATCATAAGTCCGAAATACCTCCTTGGTTATCCAACCAAGTACAACGGTAACCCATAAGTGTCAACACTAGCTTCACACTTTTCCGTATTAGCTCAATCACCTATCAACTGTACCGTCTAGGTCATCAACTAGTACAAGTGATCCATGGTCAAAGTCCCAGGAACAGATGTATCAATCCTCACTAACATAAATGTAGCACGTACCTACATCAATGCAGATCATGTACTCAAACTGACATCTAGCTTACTATGCCAGAATACGCAACATAAGAAACTTGTAGCTCCATGGGCTACTGTGAATTGATCCAACTACAGTAGAGAATTTCTCGCTTAGCAAATAATAGCTAAAACACGTACTATAATAGTACGGTCAGAAAACCAAAATCCTTATCCTCCGATAGGTTGTCGACATATTCGACCTGGATTCCGATCAACAGTCGATGCTCTAGAATTAACATTCCCAGTCCAAGATATCATCACAACGTGTGACTAGTCGTCCATGAACATCACAAATAAGATAGATGACATGTCAATCCAACTAAACCAAGTCTACATATCTCTATCCATCCAGTATGAATATAAGATCCACCAAGTGGGATAGTCTAACCAATCCAAAATCTAATACTGAGTACTAAAGCAGATAGTACAGAAAGATATACCTTTGCTGACAAGTCCCGTTGCGCCAGTCCATGGTTCAAAATAAATTGGTATCAGATAGACAACGAAAAATCCGTAAATACCCGAGGTATCTCGCAACCTGGCTCTGATACCAAAATAAATTGGTATCAGATAAACACCGAAAAATCCGAAAACAGTAGGCATCGAAACCTACATCTGATACCAAAAATAAATTGTATCAGATAACATCGAAAATCCGTAAAACCCGAGGATCCGCAACCTAGCTCTGATACCAAAATAAATTGTCACGCCCCGAGACCCAGGAGCCGCTGATCCAATATAAAATCGGACAGCACCTCCCCTGTCCGGCGGACAATTTACACATACACACAACAAATATAACACAACCACGCAGTTTAAAGGGCCTCAGGCCTCCAATCCACACATATATAACTGCATAAATGACTATACGTCGTAAAACCAAAATCCGAACTCACCTGAGCTGCCAGGGGGCAGGAACAAAGCCAAAACCAAACGAAGTCCAACATAGGACTCAAAAATACAATACCTTCGAATAAAACGTGCATACATGGTTAAAACATCACAACGGAAGCATAGGAATACTACAGGGTCCATAACAAAACCACGTAAACCAAAAAGAGCTCCTCTGGAGCTGGGACTGGCTGCTAGGGATCTCCTGGCAGGCATCAACCTGAAATAAAATGTATGGCAACGGGGTGAGTCCATAGCTCAGCGAATACCCAACAGATATGCATAGAAAGTTATACCAACAATAAGAGTTCAGCTAATACAGTCTCATATCAACAGTAGGGAAAGACTAGACTGAACATACTGAGGTAGATACATACCTGAATCCATCTAACCTGAAAGAGGGTAATAAATACCAAAGGATACAATAGGCATATAATCTCAGATAACAAGTCTCCAGAATATGCATGTCAAATAAGTGCAGCAATCAAGTGCAGCAAACAATGCACGATGCAAAATATGCACATGGTGCAATGCCATGGTCACCCCCTAACTCCAGTCAAGCCACCGAGACAGGCGATACTGTGTCGGCCGAGTGGGTAGAGCTGTGACACTGTACGCACTCTGCCATCACTGCTCCTGAGTGACCGAGTGGACAGGATGCTGGTGGAGGGACCGCCCCCTACCCCATGTATAATGGGGAGCTCCTCTCATCTCCTCTGGTCTATGGTAGAGAAGGGATCCCTGCTTGCTACCACGCTCCGAACCACTACCCCTGAGCGGACGAGCGGAGCAATACAGAGCAAATGCACACACCTACGGTATCCACTAACCCATGAGTGGCCGTGTGTGCATATCATGTACCGGAAGACGATTAGGCTCAACCACAAGGGAGTCGCTGATCGCCGGCATGCAACAATGCAAGGATGGTGTATGATAGATACACATACCTCCCTCCCAAGTCCTCAGTATACTAAGTCTCAGTCTGAAATCCTATAACAGGAAATACAGGTAACCTACAAGGTATACTGACTGGAAACTACAGATCCCTCAAGGTCAAAGGCAGGAGATACAACACAATCTCTAAGCATACATATAGATATGACAATACCTGAGACTGTATGGAACTACAACATAATAACTCAGGGATAAACCACATGTATCCAGAACAGGTATAATAAACAGGGATAGCGTATGATCTTACTGCTATCTATAACAGTCTATGCATAACAAGATGACAATATCATAAAGATAAGTCAAAGGGTACCCGCCTCCAATTAGAAGTCTGTATCAAAGGAGAACCTCCTATCCAGAAGTCCAATAGCAACCCGATCAGTGTCCTGTATCAAAGGACATATTAGATAGCTATTTACGTAGCAACAACCATTAATCAATCCAAGTTAATGATTAACTTCAATAAATCTCAATTCCTTAGGTTACCTTTAATCTAACCCATCATTAACCCTAATCTAATTCATCCCAATGATTACATTAGGTTTAGCCATAGACCTCACTAATTCCCCATCAACTTCATTGATCTAAACACCATTCCTATGCATCATAGATCAACCACACCTTTGGAAACTCATTGATACTCATGGCATAAACAAGAGCCAAGCAAACGGATTGAAGCTATCACTAATTCAAATTGAATAAACTCATTCCATTACTATATTAGAATAGCCCAGATCCTATAGCAATTCCAAGTCAACCTCAAAATAGATCTTAGATCCCAAAACCCAATCAAACCATCTGTTCTATTTCTAATCAAACCTCAAATACAATCCAAAGTATTTTAAACCAATGTGAGATCCAAAGGACATCAATAATATACCAAATCAACATATATAAATCTAAAATTTCAACAACCAAGAACAGGACAGTAACACAAGCCAATTCCTACTCAAAATCTCCACTGATCCAAGCAAAACTAATACATCCCAAATCAAAATAAGATGACGACAATAATCACCGAAACAAAAAAATCAATTCTAGGTCTTCAATCGAAATTCAAGATCATCTCTCAATAAGGGATTCCCAAATCAGAACTTAGAACGTGCTCAGAAACCAATAACATCAAGTACGAAACAGAGAGATTCTAAGACAAGCTCCAAATCTACACCAAGTCATCCAAACGTAGTAGCCCTCACCTCACGGCAAAGAGCAGAACCACACCCACCAAGTAGCTCACGGCAAGTAACATCCAATTGGTGCCAAGTCCATATTTCCAATCCAAAATCCCTAAAACAAATCCGAAGGAGGTATCATAATCTCGGCACAGAACATACAAATCGATCCACAGAAGGCAGGGTCAAGATTCAAAGAACCAAGAGCTTACCTAGATGAAGGGTGGCCGACCTCCAACTCTAGCTATCCCTAATCGCCAACCTCATGCTCCCCTACCTTGCATTCAATCACCGCTCGAGATGGGGAGTTGATAAGAAAGGATGGCACTAGCGATCGAGGCAGTGGACGAAGAGCAGAGAGCAAGCGTCGGGTTTCCTCTTGGTGGCGCCCGACGGAGTCGGCGTTTGGCTGCTAGGGTTCGCGAGAGGGGAAGAAGAAGAACTCGGGTGTGTGTGGTTGCGGCTTCAATCGGGCAGGGGAAGAAAAATCTGCGGCGGAACCGAGCCCTAATCAGCTTTTATATGGCCTTTTTCACTTTAGTCCAATATTTAGGATTTTTACACTTTGGTCCCTCTTATTTGGGAAATTTACATTCTCATCCTTAAGGTGATATATATACGCTTTAGCCCTTGTAAACTATTCATTTTAATCCCTTTAACTCTTTAAATTTCGTCCAAGAGTCCAGAACATTCTAGGAACTTTCCGAAAAAATTTTTCAGAGTGGAATAAACATGTCGGATTTTACGTATTGGGTCACACATAAAGGACACAATGCTTCGGGAAAGTTGATTGGCAGATCTGAGCCGAAGTTGGGAACTCGGGAGATCTGAGCCCGAGTTGGGAACTCGGGAGATCTGAGTCTGAGTTACGAACTCGGGAGACCTGAGCCCGAGTTGGGAACTCGGGAGGTCAGTTCGGGGGACTCGAGTTGGGAACTCGAGAGAGACCGAGTCGGAGCTCGGCGGATCGGGTTGGCACTCGGCAGACTGGGTCGGTGCTCGGCAGACTGAGTCGGGAGCTCGCCACTCGGGTGACTTGGTCGAGAGACCTGTTGGTGCAGAAAGCACCCAAGTCGAACCTGAGTTTTGATAATGGCAACAGGGCTCAAAAGATAAGTCTTACTTGTTATCTAATATGTTACTCTAGTGTGCAGGGTAAAAAACCCTAGCGAAGGACTGCTAGGCACTGGCGAAGGAATGCCAGGGTAAAAAGACCTAGCGAAGGACTGCTAGGCACTGGCAAAGGAATGCCAGGCTACTGAAGCCCTAGCGAAGGACTGCTTGGTGCCAGGCGAAGGACAACTTGGGACTGAAACCCTAGCGAAGGAATGCTAGGCACCGGGCAAAGGACAGCTCGGTATCCAAGACCTGGCGAAGGACCGCTAGGTAAAAGTCCAACCAGAGGAGCGGTTGGCATCAGGTATATTCTCCCGAGATGAGTAGGTGAGGATGCGTTCCCCATCGAGGGAACAGTAGGCGTCGGTTCGACCTAGGGCTCCATTTTGGAAGCCCAAAGTCAGAACCAAGACAGCTAAGGTTGTATAAAAAATTAATATGTTACTGCTTTTTAGACTAACCCTGGATGCAGGACCGAAGGACTGAGTGTCTGCAGCTCAGAGAGCCTCAAAGGAGTGAGGCAGAAGCTGAGCAGGGTGCCCCAGATGTTCCGGGCGCCCCCAAGGTGAAGACCAACCAGCAGGAGCAAAATCCGCTTCGATAATTGACTGTCGGGGCGCCCCGGATGCTCCGGGCGCCCCCATCGCGCGCGGGCGCCCCCAGCGCCAACTACCGAAGCAGCTCCCCTCGAAGCCAACAGATGAGAGCTTGACCCGGTCAATAAGGGCTCCTCGAGCGTTCCGGGCACCCCGGTCAAAGCTGATCCCGAATTTGAAGAGATCAGAAGCTGACCGAGCAAATGCCGGATCGACCGACACGTGGGGGGGGGGGGCGCCCCCGACGATCCGGGCACCCCCAGGGCTATATAAAGGGCCCTCGACCCCAAGGCTCTACACAACAGTTGATTCAACGCTTCGACGCTCTTCTGCTCCTCCCGCACTCTGCTCCGGAAACCTCCCAACACGAGTCGACAACGTCCCTTCGCTTCTAAAAGTCAATCTACCTCAGACGTCGGTAACAAAAGAGCGATCTTTTAATTTTGTGCTTATTACACTACTATTTTAATCAATCTTTGTAAACTGTTTTTGCGCCTCATATAGAATTTCCCAAAGTAAATGGTCAACGACCGTGGGCCTTGGAGTAGGAGTCGACCTAGGCTCCGAACCAAGTAAAAATATCTGTGTTCGCGTGTTTTTGTTTTTAATCTTCCGCTGTGCAATCTCTCTATCTCAAATCCGAACGCTTTCCGATATTCACCCCCCTCTATCGGTTCTCTCGATCCAACAAGTGGTATCAGAGTGGGGAATTTCAAATTTGGTGCAACCACCAGTTTGAAAATTTTTCAAATTTTTAATTTAATTTCTTTCCCTCGTTCGAATTTCTTCTAATATACTTTTCGTTCAAATTTTTTTCTTCCGTTAATCGAGGTTTGTGCAATACCCCTCGATATTTTATTTTCCTTATCCAGCACTACTAAGCCAAGACCAAGTCTTGGGACAAAGTTCGTTTCTTAGTGTTTTTTTTCAGATACAATCCCTAATGGCCATGCAAGAAGGATTCAGCACCGCCAGACCTCCACTTTTCAGTGGAGAAGACTTTTCTTACTGGAAAAGTCGAATGGAGGTCCACCTGAAAACTCAGGTGGACATGTGGATTATCATCCAGTCCGGACTGGAGATTCCCACAAATGCTGAAGGAGTTCCTCAAAGCTACACAGAGTGGGACACCGCTCTGAAATGAAGAATCGAAGCAGATGCAAAGGCGACTCAGACCCTCCAATGTGGCTTAACAAAAGAGGAGCTGAACCGGGTGGGCCCCTTCAACAGTGCCAAGGAGCTGTGGGCAAAATTGATCGAGCTGCACGAAGAAACATCAGACACTCGCATCAACAAGAGAGATCTGCTCCTGAACAAACTATATATCATCAAGATGGCCGACAACGAAACAGTAGCCCAGCTTCACGCACGAATCCAAGAATTAATGAACGGTCTTCACACTATTGGTCACAAGGTCGAAAACCGTGACCTAATAAGGTATGCCTTAAACGTTTTCCCTAGAAACACCTTGTGGGCATCTATGGTAGATGCATACAAGGTCTCAAGGGATCTTTCAAAAATAAAATTAGATGAATTGTTTTCCGAATTAGAACTGCATGAACAAACTAACTGCAATTTGGCCGAGAAAGGTATTGCCTTTGTTGCAGGAAAAACTAGAAGGTCAACAAAGAAGAAACCTCAACCTGAACCCGAGTCTAACTCAGACTCAAACTCAGAAGACGAAGAAGGAGATCGACCTAAGCTGGTCCGATTGGCCCGAAGCTACTATAATGAATTGAAGAACCAAACCAACAGAAGGAAGGCTAACCGAAGAAAGGACGAACCAGCTGAACCCACAAATGACAAAAACAAGCCCAACGTGACTTGCTACGAGTGCAAGAAGAAGGGCCACTACAAGACAGAGTGTCCAAACCTAAAGGAGACCAAGAAGACAAGAAGAAAGAAAGCACTCCAAGCAACCTGGGACGAATCTTCCTCAGAAGAAGAAGAAGAAGCACCCCAATCAAACCTACTAGCCCTGATCGCCTCAGAAGAAGTCGAGACTGAGTCAGAATCAGAACAGGACAACGGCAGACTAACCTTTTCAGAAGACGGCGAAATCAAGGTAAGTGGTTTCAATAGAAGTCAGCTAAATGAACTTATTTTGTATCTTTCTCGAGATTTGGCGAAAGCCAAACTCCGAGTCGAATCCCTCTGACAGGAAGTAAAACTCCTGAAAGAGGGAGCTGACTCTAAACCCTTAACCGAGAAAGTTCAAGAAGAAACTCCTACTCAAGTTGAAAAACTTGAAAAAGAGAACTCCTCCCTGAAAACTCAGGTTAAGGATCTTAGAGCTGCCTTAGAACGATTTACTTCTGGTTCCAAGAATCTTGACATGATTCTTGGAAAATAGAAGTCCGTTCTAAATCAATCTGGACTTGGCTATAGAACCAAATCCCGACAAAGATCTTACTTTGCTGTACTGAACCAGTCCAGACCAAAAGTTCAGGCATGGGTACCAAAACTATGCCTGAACCAACAAACTGGATCAAATCAATATTGGATCCCCAAGGACAAGATTCACATCTTGCCAAACCATTATCGGGGCTATAGTCCAGGGAGAGCCAAATTGAAAACAATATTTATTGTTAGATAGAATTTAATTCTTGATTGAAATTTGCCTGACTGATTTTTTATTTAAATTTCTGCAATTTACCATGCTTAGACTTAGGTTAGTTTAAGGACTGAACAAACTTAACTGAAACTTGACAACATAGTATTGGGTGGAGGTGAGATGATAGTACGTTAGGGAAACCAATTCTAATAAGATCAAGTACACTTGGTCTCTTTAGACTGGTAAAACTAGCCGAAGCTACCGATCCAAAACCCAAACTAGTTAGACCAGAATTTTTCAAAGATTAATTTTGAAAATGAAATTTCATTGAAAGGCTTTGTCAAGGAAAGGGTTGATGATCCAATAAGGCTACGGCCAAAGAAGGCCTAGTGCCTCGCTAAGACCTGGAAGCCAATTTTTGAATTTCAAATTCAAATTACTTTTTGTCAAATTCAAATCTAACATAAATTTTCAGTTAGGTACAGATTCAAACATTTCCTCTCAAAATAAATTTAACTGTTTTCAAAAATTAATTTAAGGTTTTCAAAATAAATAATATTTTTTTTAAAATAATTTTACTTATCAAAACATGTCTCACAAAACCTATAAGGCTAACGTGATTGAAAACCCTAGATTGGGTGAGACAGTAAGATTAAGACTCAAGTGTAAATTCTTTAATGCCTATATTATGAGTTAATCCTATAGTTCAGATCATAATCAAACCATGGTCAACATGGTCAAACCATGGCCAACACGGTCAAACCACGGTCAAACCACAAGTCAAAGCAGTCAAATCAACTCAAACCATGGTCAAACCGATTAAACCATGGTCAAACGATGACAAGACATAAAATTTATCTTTTCCTATACAGTCCCGGGCGCCTGTGACTCCTCGGGCGCCTCCACCATGCTTTTTCCTTCTCTCGAGGTAAAGAGCTGCCTCTGACCATTGACCAGGGCTCCCGGAACCACGCGGGCACCCCCATCACAGTCAATGTAGCAAAAGCTGCAAACACATCCTGACCGGGGCGCCCGGAACCACGCGGGCGCCCCCATCCAGCCCCAGTCTCTGCCAAAGGCAGAGACCACTGACCCGGCCACCCGGGAGCTCCCGGGTGCCCCCATTGAAATGCCTATATAAGGGCATCCAAACCTCCTCCTCTTCCCACACTAAAAACCAACTTCTTTCCTCACTTCCTTCCTTCCAAGAAGATCAAGTGACACTTGTGCTTCCCCAATCTCATCATGCCTCCCCGGTATGATTTATCTTATGCATTTAAAAGTATTTTCTTAAATTTTTTAATGCATTTAGAATTATTCTCTTCTTATACCTCTTAACTTAGAAAACGCCGAGCAAACCAAGCGAACTCCGGTGCCGAACCGAGTCTCGACCCTAGGTTCCCTACTCTAGAATTATGTAATAAGTTTGCTCAAACCATTTACAAGTCTATTAAGACAAGCTATCTTAATAGACATTTCTTTACCCAATCATGCCCCTTAGCCATGAATATTATAAACTTCTATCAATTAGATAATCTTGTCTTCTGCACTCATACCATTAATGAATCCTTATGTGCAGAATTCTACAACAACATAGTTCGACAAGATAATCTCATGTTTTACACCACTGTTCAAGGAATACCTCTGTCTATCACCCCTACTTTGCTGAACCGATTCCTTGGACTGCGACCCTCCCAGTCCATATTTTGCTGCTATCCACCTAGGAATCCTCCATTTGATCCTCCCTACTCTCACATTACCTTAGACACTATCCACTCCTATTTCTATAGGGAAGCTAGACTCCCCGCAAATAGACGATTCCAAGCTGTTGACCTTCAGGCATAGGACTATGCCCTGTACAGAGTCCTGGTACGCTGTATCTTACCACTTTCCACTAGAGATCTCGGGACCATGCGACCCTTTCATGCCTTCCTTCTGTATGCCCTAGTCCATCACCTTGACATTGGCATTGGACTACACATGTTTCATACTATTCTGCATGCGTCCAGTGTTACGACCCAGGGACGAGTGCGTACTCCATTCTGCCACATCATCACCTCTCTCCTTCATCACCACGGTCGTGACATAATCGTGGGTGAAATAATCGCTATGGCCGACTTTGATGAAATAGGATTTAGGAACTTCTCGTTAGTGGGTATAGAGGTATCGGCCACCGGGGTTTTGAGTTGGAGACGACAGCAGGCCGGGGCTCCGATCGACTCAGACGAAGAGGTAGACGTGGACGTTGGAGACATAGCGGCAACGGCCCGAGCACACATAGACGAGCCCGCTCCACCGACACTCTACGAGAAAGTGACACATTTGGAGTCACAGGTCCAGAATCTCCGAGAGGAAGTGGAGGCGAACCACGATGAAGAAATGGCAACAAATCTAGGATACTACACCGATTACATGATCGCCCTTAGAGCTGAGAGGGAGGCCAGAGATGCACAGTATCACGAGATGATGACCCTATTTCGATCCTGGCAGCCAGGCTCCTCTGATCATCCCGGTCCCTCGTCCTAGATTTGCTTAGCATTATACTAGTAACTATTTGACTGCCCCTACTCAGTAGGGTTGACTTATGCTTGAATTGTATGACTGTGTTGAATTTTGAGTACTTGTTCTGTTCTATTTGACTAGCTGACTTATGGAAATGAGTACTTGTTCTGTCCTATTTGATCGGCAGTTAGGATTGTGCTCTGTAGAATAGGTTAACTCTATTTTTTCTGCTTTACTTGATTTAAAAATCAGTTTCTAAAAGAACTTGAAAAATTGTTTTATTTAATTTCAAAATCAGTATTTAAATTTTTTTTTTAGTTTTATATCAAAACTACCCCCTTTCAAAACTAGGACTTTTTCGCAAATGGACTTAGCCTAGGCCCAAACCATAGAACTGCATGCACCTATAGATTTAGAAGCCAGCATCTCACAAGCACCTTAGGGTACTTTTGATTGATAACCTAGAAAGGGTTGAGATGCTTAGGTCTTTGCCTTAATTCAAGATGCTTTAAGTCAGTGCATCTGCAGTAATTGGGGCACTAAATACAACTTACACAGCAATCAAGTTAAGTGTCAAGTCTAGAAAATCTAACTTGAACAAAAACACTTAACTTGACTAACCCTAGCAAAAACTACTGTTTATAACAGTTAGTAAGTAGCTAATTGGGTTAGATATGTCCCTACAAGAGAAAAATAACTGATTTGGTTTAAGTCTTATCATGAATTGGTTCAGTACAGCAAAATCATGCAAATATTTTTCTTAATGAAAGTTATTTCCTTTATGCAATTTAATTACTGCTATATTAATCTGTTTTTGATATATGGCAAAGGGGGAGAGATAAGAAAGGAGAGAGTTTAAAATTTTTTTTTAGAATATTTTTTCTCTCAAAATTTCAAAATCTATCCTTTATTCAAAAAGTACTTAACTAAGCTTTTCAAAAGTACTAAGTTTCTCTTACTTAAGCTTTTCAAAGTACTTAACCTTTTTCAAAACCTTCCTAGTACTTAAGCTCGTCAAAAAAAATTTATGCTTAAGCTTGTTAAAAAATTTTTTGCTTGTCAAAAATTTTTTTAGCTTGTCAAAACTTTTTAAAGTACTTAAACTTTTCAAAACTTTTCAAAAGTACTTAAGTTTTTCAGAAAAACTTAAGCTTTTCAGAAGCACTTAGGTTTGTGTTAACTTCACGAAATACTTTAAAACTAGAGTTTTTTTCAAAACTTTTTTGAAGTACCATAAACTTAAAACTTTCAATTTGTTGGTACTCAAACAAAAGTTTGAAAATCCTTCTTAAACTTAAGTTTTCAAAGGTGTCTAAATAAACTTAAGCTTTCAAAATTTACTAAGTATTTGAACTCAAATATTCTCTACAAGTATAATTTTTTCCTAAGTATCAAAACTTTAAACTTAGAATTTAGTATCGAAAACCCCACGAATATTTGAAAAATATAGGGGGAGATTCCTTCTAGGAGGAGGGAACAAAAGGTAATTTTTGTATGCCTTGATTAAACTTAACTTTTTGAACCAGGGTTGCCATAAATCAAAAAGGGGGAGATTGTTGGTGCAGAAAGCACCCAAGTCGAACCTGAGTTTTGATAATGGCAACAGGGCTCAAAAGTTAAGTCTTACTTGTTATCTAATATGTTACTCTAGTGTGCAGGGTAAAAAGCCCTAGCGAAGGACTGCTAGGCACTGGTGAAGGAATGCCAGGGTAAAAAGCCCTAGCGAAGGACTGCTAGGCACTTGCGAAGGAATGCCAGGCTACTGAAGCCCTAGCGAAGGACTGCTAGGCGCCAGGCGAAGGACAGCTTGGGACTGAAGCCCTAGCGAAGGAATGCTAGGCATCGGGCGAAGGACAGCTCGGTATCCAAGACCTGGCGAAGGTCCGCTAGGCAAAAGTCCAACCAGAGGAGTGGTTGGCATCAGGTATATTCTCCCGAGAGGAGTAGGTGAGGACACGTTCCCCATCGAGGGAACAGTAAGTGTCGGTTCGACCTAGGGCTCCATTTTGGAAACCTAAAGTCAGAACCAAGACAGCTAAGGTTGTATAAAAAATTAATATGTTACTGCTTTTTGGACTAACCCTGGATGCAGGACCAAAGGACTGAGTGTCTGCAGCTCAAAGAGCCTCAAAGGAGTGAGGCAGAAGCTGAGCAGGGCACCCCGGATGTTCCGGGCGCCCCCAGGGTGAAGTCCAACCAGCAGGAGCAAAATCCGCTTCGACAATTGACTGTCGGGGCGCCCCGGATGCTCCGGGCGCCCCCATCGCGCGCGGGCGCCCCGCATGCTACGGGCGCCCCCAGCGCCAACTACTGAAGCAGCTCCCCTCGAAGCCAACAAATGAGAGCTTGACCCGGACAATACGGGCGCCCCGAGCGTTCCGGGCGCCCCGGTCAAAGCTGATCCTGAATTTGAAGAGATCAGAAGCTGACCGAGCAAATGCCGGATCGACCGACACGTGGGAGGGGCGCCCCCGACGATCCAGGCGCCCCCAGGGCTATATAAAGGGCCACTACTAGAATTTTTGCATTCAACAACACATAATCGACAACGGTTTTTTGATAAAGTGTTGTTTTATGTCAATTTAACAACAGTTTTAGTATTAACCGTTGTTGTTGTTGGTCTGTATACGTAAAAAGACAACAGTAATAACAAAATATTGTCGTATGTATACTCAAAGACAAGAGTTATAAAATAACTGTTGTCTATAGGCGGGATTTACAACAACTGATGTGATAAACTGTTATCTATTATGACAATAGACAACAGTTATATTAAACTGTTGTTGTTGTATTGTTGTGCTGTTTAAGCAATAAACAAAATCAACGGTGGATATCCAACTGCAAAAAAACCCCCTCCTCACACAAACCCCTCGCAGCCATGAGTCGACGCTTCTCCCCCTTCTTCATCGCCCGAGTCCAAGGAAGCCCCGAGAGCGGCGCTTCCTTTCACCCTCGCGAGGTGAGCCCCGACTCCTCTCGCTCTCTTCTTCTTCATCACGCAAGCAAGGAGGCGACGCCTCCTCACTTACCTTTTCTTCTTCCTCGATCGCGTGCCCTAGCTACCGGCCCTCGACCCCAAGGCTCTACACAACACTTGATTCAACGCTTCGACGCTCTTCTGCTCCCGCGCTCTGCTCCGGAAACCTCCCAACACGAGCCGACGACGTCCCTTCGCTTCTAAAAGTCAATCTACCTCGGACATCGGTAACAAAAGAGCGATCTTTTAATTTTGTGTTTATTACACTACTATTGTAATCAATCTTTGTAAACTGTTTTTGCGCCTCATATAGAATTGCCCAAAGTAAACGGTCAACGACCGTGGGCCTTGTAGTAGGAGTCTACTTAGGCTCCGAACCAAGTAAAAATATCTGTGTTCGCGTGTTTTTGTTTTTAATCTTTCGCTGTGCAATCTCTCTATCTCAAATCCGAATACTTTCCGATATTCACCCCCCCCCTCTATCGGTTCTCTCGATCCAACAAGATCGAGTCGGAAGCCCGAGAGGCCCGGTTAGAGCTGCATGGAGGAAAAGAGAAAAGTCTCTTTTCATTGGATGAAAAGATTCTTTTCTTGCATGGGAAAAGATGAAGAGCCACATGAAAAGATGTGCACTTTATTGGGAAGCCAAAGAGACACAAACCTCTTCATATTCATGGGATGATTATAAAAGAGGGCCTTGTAACTTTGGATGAGCTCTCCTTCTTCGGGCCTTAGCTCTTCCCCTTCCCTTCCTCTCTTCTTCCTCTCCTCCCTTTTGGCCGAAACCTTATTGTAAGGTTCTTGGTGTTCTGCGAGCTACCTCAAGTTGCTAGCACAACTAAGGTAGCTCTCCCGAAGTTGAGAGATTGTGTCCGTGTGGATATGAATAGAGGCACAGACGCTTGAACGTGCAAGAGATCCGGCGCATCTTGGACGAGCGGGATAACCAAAGGGCACGCTTCAAAGGTATAAATAGTAGATAAATCTATTAGATAGATAGCTTTGTACGAGTTTTCTTTCGCATGGATCGGTCGTGGGTTCTTGTTTCCGTTGCGTTTTTATTGTTTTGTGCCGGGAGAACCCAACAATTCACTCTGCCAAATATCAGATCATGTTTGGCTGACCCTTTAGGTAAACTGATCAAACCTGGGTTTACCCTACCAAACATCAGATCCTGTTTGGTTTAACTCTTGATCATTTTGACTAGACCTTGGTATATTATCAAACATCGAAACACCAAAGGTTGACTATTCATGTCTGATGCTTATTGCTCCAACAACTACTTCCCTTGCGGTGATTAGCTCAAGAGGGGAGTCTAGGAAGGGGCTCTCAAATTTGGATTGATGTAAATTGGGGCGTTGACTGGCATTGACTGGCGTTTCAAAGGCGATTTGGGCGAAACGTGGTCACGCGTTTTCTTCTCTTCCGCGGCGATGGCCGCCGGCGTCAATAGGCGCCGGCGCCTGACCCTAAGCTGTTCCCTCCCCTTCCTACTAGCTCTACTAAGGCCATGGATGATCTAATGACTCACCAAGGAACGCAATCAACATCGGAGCTTCCAATCTCTTATGCGGCGATTCTGAGACTAAGTTCACCGAGAGCTACAAAAAAGGGTTTCAATGAGATTGGAGAAGATTTCAAAGAATCGAAAATTTATAATAGCAAGCCAGGTATATTCTATACTGAGGAGGAAGTATCTCTAATGGCTGATCCTTATAAATTTTCGCTTATTGGTAAATTTTCAAGGAAAAGACCTATTTCCTCAGTTATCATACAAGCTTTTAAAACCCTAGGATTGTCCAGTTTTTATAATATTCGATTTCTTCGATCTGGACACATTTTCTTGCATCTTACATCTAATGAGGATATGGCTCGGGTTTGGTCGAGAGGTATTTGGTACATTGGTGGAGTTCCTCTGCGCATTCTTAAATGGTCTCCACATTTCTCATATGGCACAAAATCCTCTGTTGTTCCAGTTTGGGTGCAATTCCCAGATTTCCCAATTCATATGTTCAATAAAAGTAGTCTTTTCTCGGCTGCTCGGATTATAGGTAAGCCTATTAAGATTGATGAAGCAACAGCAGATGGTTCCAGGCTATATATGGCGCGAGTTTGTGTGGAAATTGACTTGTTAAAACCAAAAGTGGAAGATTTTTGGATTGGTATAGGAGAGGAAAAAAGATTACAGAAAGTTATTTTTGAGAAACAACCTAAATATTCTGAGCATTGTTTACATTTGGGACACTCAGTAGATGAATGTTATGTTATTGGAAATCAGCCAAAACCTGATTGGAAGAGAAAAAGAATAGAAATTACAAATACTAGTGAAGACCTGCGAGAAAGATTAAATGCAAAAAACATGAAGGAAACAGGAAAGGGCTCTGGGGAAGAATTTTCTGATGGCAAAGTAGGCATTTGGGTTCAGAAACAATTTTCTGCAAAACAGAAGGAAGCTATACAAGGAAATCAGTTCCATGTTTTGAATAATTGTGGGGATGAAGACAAGGAAATTTCAAATGGATCAAAAAATTTTCTAGTAGATAATATAAATAAAAACAGAGAAGGAAATGAAATTGAAGACAGATCAGAATTCAGAGGTTATTTTGGTGAAAAGGAGAGGCAAGATAAGAAGAATTTGGTTTCTGATAGGGAGCAAAGGGACTTGGGAAGCTTAGATAGAAACTTTATCAAAGAAAATTCTGAGAATAGTGTAGAATTAAATACAAATCATGAGGCACAGTAAGGAAAACAGATGGACCAGAATATAAACAACAAAATAGTGCAGATTTCTCATCCAAAGACAATGCTGCAGCAGAAAGTTCATTTTGAATGTTCTTTAGATAAAAACACATTGCTTGTGGAATCCAATGTTCCCAACAAACATTTAAAAATCATTGAAGACAAAGGTAATCAGGAGATTCTAAGTACTGAAGAAATTGTTGATACAATGGTCAAAAACACAAATTCATCAGTAGATTTGAGGGTTATACAAAATATCCAGGATGATCAATCAATGTCCACAGTGGGGGATGGAAATGCTAATATTCAGGTGGGTGACAGAGCTCAAGATGTTTCAGAACAATGGGGACTTTCTTCTCTACTTAAATTTCAAACAGACCCAGAAGAAAAGTTGACATATAAGTCATTTATTGAGGAGTATGATACTGATGGAGGTGAAGGGGAGCATCACAGAAGGGTTTCCTCGTTTCCCATGGCTCCTCCAAAAAGATCTTCATAGACTGAATTTCAAAAGAAGGATAATAGTAAGATTTCTTCTTCTGACACACCTCATCGTGTCACAAGAAGTCAATCTCAAGCAAAAAGAATTTCCTATACATCTATGTTATAATGTCAGGTATTATTTGGAATATTAGAGGTATAGGTAATTCCGCTTCAATTAGAAGATTACATTTTGTTGGTGCAGAATGCACCCAAGTCAAACCTGTGTTTTGATAATGGCAACAGAGGTCAAAAGTTAAGTCTTACTTGTCTTCTAACAAGTTACTCTAGTGTGCAGAAACAAAGTCCTAGCGAAGGAATACTAGGCACCTGGCGAAGGACTGCCAGTATCCAAGCCCTAGCAAAGGACTGCTAGGCAACTGGCGAAGGACTGCCAGTATCAAAGCCCTAGCAAAGGACTGCTAGGCAACTGGCGAAGGACTGCCAGTATCCAAGACCTGACAAAGGACCGTCAGGCAAAAGTCGAACCAAAGGAACGGTTGGCATTAGGTAAATTCTCCCGAGAGGAGTAGGTGAGGATGTGTTCCCCGTCGAGGGAACAGTAGGCGTCGGTTCGACCTAGGGCTCCATTTTGGAGACCAAAGTCAGAACCAAGACAGCTAAGGCTGTATAAAATTAATATAATATTGCTCTGTGTTGTTTTCGACTAACCCTGGATGCAGGACCGAAGCAACGTGTGTCTGCAGCTCAGAAAGCCTCAAAGGAGTGAGGCAATGGCTGAGTAGGGCGCCCGGAGCGTCCCGGGTGCCCCCAAGGTGCATACAAAACAAGTCAAGAAGAAAAGGCTTCGAACAACTGCTGGGCGGGGCGCCCCCGTGCTCCCGGGCTCCCCCGCTGCTCCCGGGCGCCCCCTGCGTCCCGGGCGCCCCCATGCGCATGCCTCGATCCAGAAGCCAGCGAAGCCTGATAAGAGTTTGACCTGGTCAATCCGTGCGCCCCGTGCGCTCCGGGCGCCCCGGTCAAACCTGATCCCGAAGGTAAAGGGATCAAGTGTTGACCGAGCATTGTGCGGATCAAATGCCACGTGGGGGGGGGGGGGGGGGGGGGCGCCCCCGACGTCCCGGGCGCCCCCTGGCCCTATATAAAGGGCCCTCGGCTAAGGCCTCAAAGCATCAGTTCTCTCAACGTCTCAAAGCTCTTCTACGCTCGTGCCTTGCTCCGGAAACATTCCAACTCGAGCCGACGACGTCCCGCTGCCCTGAAAAAGACAATTCACTCCGGACGTCGGTAACGAAGAGCGCAATTCTTTATTATTATTTTAGTGCACTTATTTTGTAACTAAATTCTGTAAACGATTATTGCGCTTCATATAGAATTGCCCAAAGTAAACGTTCAACGACCGTGGGCCTTGGAGTAGGAGTCGACACAGGCTCCGAACCATGTAAAATCGACTGTGTCTGTGTGTTTTTAATTTTAATCTTCCGCTACGCATTCTCTTTTTAAATCCGAATGATTTCCGATATTCACCCCCCCCCCCCCCCCGCCTTTATCGGTTCTCTCGATCCAACAAGTGGTATCAGAGCGGGGAAGTTCAAACTTGGTGCAACCACTAGTTTGAAAATTTTTTTTTGGATTTTTATTTCTTATTCTCATTCAATTTTTTATTATTTTATTATCCTTATCCCACACTACTAATCCAAGACCAAGTCTTCGGATATTCTGGTAATTTTTCTTTTACAGATCAAATGGCCATGCAAGAGGGATTTAGCACCGCCAGACCTCCACTCTTCAGTGGAGAAGACTTTTCCTACTGGAAAAGCCGTATGGAGGTCCACCTGAAAACTCAGGTGGACATGTGGATCATCATCCAGTCCAGATTGGAGATACCCAAAAGTGCTGAAGGACTTCCTCAAAGCTACACAGAGTGGGACACCGCTCTGAAACGAAAAATCGAAGCCGACGCTAAAGCAACTCAAACTCTTCAATGCGGATTGACGAAAGAGGAGCTGAACCGCGTGGGCCCCTTCAACAGTGCGAAGGAGCTGTGGGAAAAATTGATCGAGTTGCACGAAGGTACATCAGATACTCGGATCAGTAAGAGGGATCTGCTTCTGAACAAACTTTACACCATCAAGATGGCCGACAACGAAACAGCAGCCCAGCTCCACGCACGAATCCAAGAGTTGATGAACGGTCATCACACTATAGGTCACAAGGTTGAAAACCGTGACTTAATAAGGTATGCCTTAAACGCTTTCCCTAGAAACACCTTCTGGGCATCTATGGTAGATGCATACAAGGTCTCAAGGGATCTTTCTGTAACGCCCCAAAATTCTCATTTTTAGTTTTTAAAGTCCTTATAATTATTTAGAAATGGTTTAGAAATATTCTAGATATTTTTAGGAATTTTTAGAGTATTTTTATGGAATTTTCCGAGCCCGTTTGCTATTTTTGGAAAAAGAAAAAGAAAAAGGAAAAAAGGCCAAAAATGGAAAAACTAATTAAGGGCAGCCGGAGATCGAACCTGCGACCACCACGAGACCAAGGGAGCGCGCGGCCAGCTGGGCTAGGTATCAAGCACAGAAAAGGAAAGAAGGACAAATACTTAAGCTGCAGTTAAGTTAATCCGACCCTTAAGTATAAATAGCTAATTAAAGAGAGAAGTTTTATTTTCTCTCAAACCCTCTCCCTCTCCCAAGTTGCGCCGACTTTCTCTCTCCCTCTCCTCTCTTGGGCGACACCAACATCAAGCCAAGAGGGCCGGCCGAGACCCTTCTCCAAGAGATAATCCTATATTCGGGATCCCCGCGACGAGAGGAACGCGTAGACGTGAAGAATTCTCCGAGATCTCAAGTTTCTTCCGAGTTCTAGACGTCAATCTTGGTTGTAAGTCCAAGATATCAATGTAAGTACTGCTCACCTTCAGTAAGAGGCGGTTTTACCGCGAGAATTTCCTTTAAAAGTTTTTAAAAGAGAATTTTTCCTTTTTGCTTTAGTTTTTGCATGTGATCTTAGTTTCTTATATGCTTGTATATGTTTGATAAGCACCCTATGTGAGTTTAGGGCCAAGAAAGTTATGAGAAAAGAAAAGAAGATAAAGATAAGAAAAGAAAAGGCCAAGGCCTTAAGAAAATCCCCAAAAGTCAAGACTTAGGGATTTTAGCACGTAAGGTGCTCCAGAAAATGCCAAGGCATTTACAGATAAGAAAGAAAAGAAAGAAAAGCTATTTTATTTTCTAAGGCCAGTACCCGGCGTCCAAGGGCGTCGTTAAAGAAATCCAGGTGTCCAATTCCAAGGTCTTGGCCCTGGTAGACCAAGGTCTGCTCTATTAGGATTGGTGGCTCGCTACCCCAACCTTTTAGGGAACGCGCATCAGATGGTACTTACGTCTTCAGTGGATCCAAGTGATTATTATTTTCAAGTATATGATTTAGCAAAGTTTTCTAAAGTTTTCAGAAAGTTTTCAAAAGTTAAAGAATAGCTAAAGTTTCAAGTTGAGCCAAGAAAAGTAAATTGAGATTATTTATTGCTTGAGTATGCATGTTTTGAGTTATACATGTCCTTAGTTTTCTTTCAAGCATATTAGTATCTCATATGATGTTCAGTTTGATCTAGAAGCATGTTTTGCATATTTCGAGATTTTGTGAGCTAGATAGTACTTACTAAGCTTTTTGCTTATAGATGCATTTTCCTCTTATTGCAGATAAAGGTAAAGGCAAGCAATTCTGAAGGAAGACGACGAGGCGGTGCTGAGTAGAGTGTGTGTGGTGGCTGATTATGGAGAGATCATAAGCACAAGACAATTTAGCTATTTGAATTGAAATGTTTAAGTTTATTCAAATTTCAAGTTCTTGCTTATGGAGATTATAGAGTATTTGAGTTTTGGATAGTTTTACATGCTCAATTTCTTAGAGTAAAGATTCCATGTCATTTTATTTAGCTTATATATTTTTATGATTGCATTGGATAAGTAGAAAAGTGAGTAGTTAAAGATATTGATACTTTGTTAGAGAAAAAGGTGTTTGTGCCAAGATAGTATCAATTTCTCTTTGAATCATGTCTTTATTGCTTAAGTATGTTTAGAAAAGTTGCTTTCTCATTCCATAATGCCTTAGTGATGTTATAGAACTTTGTATGATAAGTTTAAATGGTTAGAAGTTAAGATTGATACAACTCTATTGTTAAAGTTTAGATAAACTTGTTTGGTTTATTTTCTTCCATAAAAGTCCTAAATTCAAGATTATGAATTCGTTTGAATGGCTAAATCGTTTAGGAAACTGATATAGAGTATAGAAATGATGTCGTAGTTTGATATGGCTCGAAATTGAAGGAATGGTGGCCTTGGACAGCAAGGGCCGAAATCTGTAAAACAGATTACAGCCGTATCAGTCGACTGATGACGTCATCAGTCGACTGATACAGGCTGTTTAAGAGGGGTAAGTTTGTTTTCGATGGGTATTGGCTATGGGATTGAGAAGAGAGTATGACATGGTATTATTATACATGATTGCTTAAGTTAGAACATAATTGTTAGTAGAATTTAAAAGTTTAAAAGAGAAAAAAAAAGATTTCCGCAATTTTCTTTAGTCATGTATAGAAGTCAAGAAGTAGAGATAAGTAACGATCCGTCTAAGGTAAAGAGAAGGCGGGTCGCTACACTTTCAAAAATAAAATTAGACGAATTGTTTTCCGAACTAGAACTGCACGAACAAACTAACACCAATATGGTCGAGAAAGGTATTGCTTTCATTGCAGGTAAAACTGGAAGGACAACAAAGAAGAAGCCTGAACCTGAACCCGAGTCTAACTCAGACTCAGAAGACGAAGAAGGAGATCAAACTAAGCTGGTCCGACTAGCCCAAAGCTACTACAAGGAGCTGAAGAACCAAACCAACAAACGAAAAATCAGCCGAAGAAAGGACGAACCAGCTGAACCCGCTAATGACAAAAACAAGCCCAATGTAACCTGCTACGAGTGCAAGAAGAAGGGCCACTACAAGACAGAATGCCCAAACATAAAGACAAGAAGAAAGAAAGTGCTCCAAGCAACGTGGGACGAATCTTCCTCAGAAGAAGAAGAAGAAGCACCCCAATCAAACCTACTAGCTCTGACCACCTCAGAAAAAGTCGAGACTGAGTCAGAATCAAAACAGGACGACGGCGAGCTGACATTTACAGAAGACGGCGAAATTAAGGTAACTGGTTTCAATAGATGTCAATTAAGTGAATTAATTTCATTTCATTCTTGAGATTTGGCAAAAGCCAAACTCCGAGTCAAATCCCTCCGACAGGAAGTAAAACTCCTGAAAGAGGGAGCTGACTCTAAAACCTTAACCGAGAAGGTTCAGGAAGGAACTCCTACTCAAGTTGAAAAACTTGAAAAGGAGAACTCCTCCCTGAAAACTCAGGTTAAGGATCTTAGATCAGCTTTAGAACGATTTACATCTGGTTCCAAGGGTCTTGACATGATCCTTGGAAAACAGAAATCAGTTCTAAATCGATCCGGACTGGGCTATAGAACCAAATCTCGGCAAAGATCTTACTTTGCTGTACTGANATAAACTGATTGACCTTAAGTCATCAGACCTAACCAAATAAAAAAAAATACTTACTAGGCGGGTACAGAAATAGTAACATGATCCAATAACATGTGAGAATTTCTAAATCATACCTAAATATACAGGTATAGTAACATGATCCAATAACATGTGAGAATTTTCTAACCAATACCTAAATATACAGGAATGGTAACATGATCCAGTAACATGTGAGAACTAGTAACCATACCACAATAGACAGGAATGGTAGCATGATCCGATAACACAAGATAATTTCTAAATCATACCTAGATATACAGGTATAGTAACATGATCCAATAACATGTGAGAATTTCTAAATCATACCTAAATATACAGGAATGGTAACATGATCCAGTAACATGTGAGAACCACTAACCATACCTAAATATATAAGAGGGGTAACATGATCCAATGACTTATGAGAATTTTCTAACCAATACCTAAATAGGATAAGGGATCCAAAAGATCAGGAGAAATACCTGTCGCCTGAAGAAGTCCCATCGCCAAGTCCCAGACAACCACATCAAGAAAAACACTCCGAACAAATCCGACAAGACTAGTAAAATAAGTAGGCATCGTAAACCTACGTTCTGATACCAAAATAAATTGGTATCAGATAGACACCGAAAATCCATCAGTCCTCAAGGTATCCGACAACTTGAGCTCTGATACCAAAATAAATTGTCACGCCCCGAGACCTAGAAGCCGCTGTTCCAATATAAAATCGGACAGCACCTCCCCTGTCTGGCAGACAATTTACATATACACACAACAACTATAACAATACCACGCAGTTTATATTTGGCCTCAGGCCTCCAAAGTAAATAAACACAATATAAAGACACAAGACAACTAAGTAAATCATACCTGACTGCGGATCGGTCCGACTTACGATGAAACAACCAATACAAAAACCCCTTAGGGCACACGACAACACTCCCAAGACATATACAAGTTCAATAAGTAAATATACCAATAGACACTACTAAGTACAAAATGAAACTATACCGTCGCGATGGATAGGGACTGGCTGCTGGGCTCTTCTGGCGACTCCAAGTATCTCAACCTGAAATAAAAACATATGGCAACGGGGTGAGTCCATAACTCAGCGAATACCCAGCAGATATGCATAGTATGTTATAATAACAATAAGCATCTACGTTAATACAGTCTCATATCAACAATATGGAAAAACTAGTACTGGAAATACTGAGGTAGATACATACCAGAATCCAGCTAACCTGAAAAAATAATAAGTACCAAGGGAATATCATTAGACATATAATCTCAAATAACAAGTCTCCAGAATATGCGATGTCAAACAAGTGCAGCAAATAAGTGCAGCAAACAATGCAAGATGCAAAGTATGCACATGGTGCAATGACATGTGTCACCCCTGACACCAGATAGATCATCGTACACATGTCATAGGGACGTCTGAACGGGTAGGGCTCTGACAACTGTACACCCTGCCATCACTGCTCCTGAGTGACCAGGTGGACAGGATGCTGGTGGAGACTCCGCTCCGACCCCAAGCAATGGGGGAGTCAAGCTCTCATCTCCTCGTGGCTCAGTACGAGAAGGGATCCCTGCTTGCTACCACGCCCGCGCTCACCCTCCTCATAGTGGTCGAACGGAGCAATACAGGGCAAATGCACACATCTACGGTATCCACTAACCCCTGAGTGGCCGTGTGTGCATGTCATGTACTGGAAGACGATTAGGCTCAACCACAAGGGAGTCGCTAATCGCCGGCATGCAACAGTGCAAGGATGATGTATGATATGCACACATACATATCTCATGTCAAATACAAGAGATACATCCCGATATCTAAGCATACATACAGATATGACAATACCTGATACTGTATAAAATTAACCGCATAATAACTCAGGGTTAAACGACAAGTATCCAGAACAAGCATAATAACTCAGGGATAACTAACAAGTATCCAGTACAGACATAATAACTCAGGGATAACTAACAAGTATCCAAGACATGCATAATAACTCAGGGATAACTAACAAGTATCCAGGACATGCATAATAACTCAGGGATAACTAACAAGTATCCAGGACAGGCATAATAACTCAGCGATAACTAACATGTATCCAGGACAGGCATAATAACTCAGGGATAACTAACAAGTATCCAGAACAGACATAATAACTCAGGGATAACTAACAAGTATCCAGGACATGCCTAATAACTCAGGGATAACTAACAAGTATTCAGGACAGGCATAATAACTCAGGAATAACTAACAAGTATCCAGGACATGCATAATAACTCAGGGATAACTAACAAGTATCCAGAACAGACATAATATCTCAGGGATAACTAACAAGTATCCAAGACAGGCATAATAACTCAGGGATAACTAACAAGTATCCAGGACATGCATAATAACTCAGGGATAACTAACAAGTATCCAGGACAGGCATAATAACTCAGGGATAACTAACAAGTATCCAGGACATGCATAATAACTCAGGGCTAGCGTATAATCTTACTGCTATCTATAACCAACCATGCATAGCAATATGACAATATCTAAAAGATAAGTCAAAGGGTACCCGCCTCCAAATAGGTGAAGTCTGTATCAAGCAGAAAGAATCACCCGCCAATAATCCAATCAGGCTCCTGTATCAAGGATGAATTTAATTAGCTACTATACAAATGATAGATAACTAATAAATCCCTAAACCGAACCAATGTTAACCCAATTGTCCCCTTTCATTTAATTACGTCAAATTAAATGAAAATGTTACTAATCACGCCCACGTAATTAAAGTTTAGGTTTGTTTCCAAGCTAAACCAATTACAACCTCATGATCTTCAAGTTCAGCAACTCAACACAAGTTTAATATCTACATCAATACCAATGCATTTCATACTAAAGTTGCCATAACAGATCATCATCCATCAAAATGAGAGATACCTAAA
Organism: Boesenbergia rotunda; assembly: GCA_024364735.1. Lineage (NCBI taxonomy): Eukaryota > Viridiplantae > Streptophyta > Magnoliopsida > Zingiberales > Zingiberaceae > Boesenbergia > Boesenbergia rotunda. The sequence goes on from JAGFNQ010007495.1 coordinate 45,164, forward strand.
CTGTGATTGTGTGCCAAAATAGAACAAGATAACCATCTACAAATCAACCGATAATCCTCAACAAATTCATCTTCTGATCTACACAACCCATCATAAAACAAAATCCCAATGGAGATTTACAAATCGAAAATACACACCGAAAAGGAACCATTCCAACATCCAAAATTGTGATCAGAGCTCTAAGATAACATCCAAAATAGAAACTACAACAATCCACAGCCTAATATAGATCTCATCAAACATAAGATGGAATCATGGGTTGCAAAATACGCTGAGGTTAATCATTCCTACAGATCTAACCAGAGTCAAACAAAACAAAACCTATAAGAACACCAAATCGGTACAGCTACACAAAGACCAAATTGCAATAAAGGGCTCACGGCAGAAATCTCAAATAGGAGCAGATCTTTGATCAGAAAACTTCCAAAAAGACAAGCAAGAACTGTAACTAATGATCCCAAAGTAGAATCGAGATCAAAGCTCATAACGAGGAACCAACACAGCAACCAATCCGAACCAAAACCCAATTGTAAAACTTCAATCAAGATTGAAACCTCATCCTATTCTTATAGATTCAATTAAACTGTTCTGAATCCAAAAATCATAAGCACACAACCGAAATTAACTGCCAAAACTAAGAGCTGAGCCATCATCATACCAATCCCATTACTCAAATGAAATCCCTAAAGAGAAGTTCCCTCACCTCAAACAACTGTGATCCTGAAGCTCTGCCCAGATCCAACGAGAACAAAATCCAAAATTCCTTAATAGATGGAGCTCACGGCACGAAAATCCTCAGCAAACCATGAGTGAGCACTCGTACTGAAATCCATTGCCAAAACAGAAGCAGAATAAAAAATCTGAACCATCACCATATACAAATTTCCGAAACCTAATCCATTCACAGTTAGGCCTAAACAGTTCACCCTCACCTGGTTTTTGTGTTGGCAATGGCTTGGGATCCATCTGAAAAGAAGGCAATGGCTAAGATGATCGGCGGATCTCACCACGGGCGCTGGTGAATTGTGGCGCACGGGGAAGAAAGGGTGGTGATGGCACTCATCACGATCGACAACCATGGCGTCGCCGGAGGGCCTCGCACGAAGGGGGTCGGCGCTAGGGCACCGCGACAGTGAGAAGAAGGGTCGAGCGGCGGCTTGGGTTCGTGAAGGGAGAGGAGAAGAGAAGGGGAGTGAGTGTTCAGCTGCGGTGGAAGCAAAAGCCCTAATCGGCTCTTATTTTCCTCTTTTTGCATTTAAGCCCAACTAATTTATAGGATTTTATAGAACCCCCCTCTAATTTAAGGAAACCCCTACAACATTGTTTCCTTTTAGCATAAAGGCCCCTCAAACTTAGGGTTAAAAGAGGTCTAACCCTCTAACTCCAATCTAGGTCTCGAAGACCCTAAATCTTTTCCGGAAAATTTCCGAAATTTTTTTTTTCTTGATCGCGTCCAAAAGTATCGGATTTAACAGGTTGAGAGTGAGTTTATAAGCTGGGCAGTCGACTGGAGCAGGAATCAGTTGACTAGCAACATTGGGTGAAACTCACAGAAAGATCAATCGTCTAGGATTGCCACCAGTCAACTAATACTTTGAAAAAAAATAGTCGTTGGCTAGCCGTTGGCTATGTCCAACGGAGAGGACCAGTCGACTGGGGTTTGGACCAGTCAACTTGTAATAAGTCTGAGCTATTTTATCAATAGCGATTTCCCCTACTTATGGGGAAGTTTTGAGATTTGAGAAGGGTGAGATGTTCTATTGAAAACCTTCTTGATCAAGTGCTCAAAGCTCCAACGCTCAATCTCTTCCCCCTAACCCTAAGCTCAATCTTGTAAAGGGAAGAGAGACCCTTATGAGAGGTTATTCTCCACCGAGAAGGAGAAAGCTTAGCCAGAGATTGCCGATGACTAATCTACCGATGGATTGAGAGGTCGTCCACCTCAAGGACACACCGTGGAGTAGGAGCAAGCAATCTCCGAACCACGTAAAGATTTTGTGTTAGCTTTTGTTCTTTATTGTTTAGTTTTTATTTCCGCTACGCTACTAACCTTGTAGGAAGAACAAGCGTATTGGGTGACAAGCTATTCACCCCCTCCCCCTCTAGCCGGGCCTTCGATCTTCTACAACTAGGGACTCTATAGTCTGATCGTATGGTTTCAAAGTCATTGCTACCTATGGTGGAGATGGTCGTGGTGTACCACCCGCCGAGAATGGCTGTGGGGGTTGCTCGATCCATGAAAGACAAAACTAAAAAGAAAAATCAGTCAATCGGAGGACTAACCCAGAAGAAAGCGATCGAAACTCACTCCGCGGTTGTCGGAAAACATTGATCGTTGGAGTACAAGGGTCATCGGAAGACGCAAAGTCGTGAGGGGAGCAAGAGGAAGCGAGAGCATAAATGGGGCGAAGAACCCTAGGGGGACTATTCATATGAAATCCCGGCCTCTATCCACTATTCGTTTTATCTCTGGAAGAGGCAAGATTAGTTCTCAATTGTTGAGCCCTAGCCAACCGAGCAACATCTGGAAACTTCCCCTTGACAAAAGGTGTACACTCGTCTAGCGAGCGACGCTTTTAATAGTTGATGGGATCCGGGGAATAAGCGTTATCATTGGCGTATCTCCGCGCGCATGCATGCCATCCCTCGTTAAATGGTGGTCGTACCGCAACAATGACCTCCGACGTTAGCCATGACAAGACGCCTGATTAGGCAATCCAATCAATGAGACTCAACGCATCCTTCGACTAGACTTGATGGGGAGGCTTATGATCCGGTCAGTAGATTGCGGCTAACATGGAGTCAAGGACATAGATGGTCAATGGCTTACTGTGTGTTAGGACAGCCAGTCCATCGGTCTACCGACTAACCTCTGACGGTTAGTTTGGGAACCTGGTCGGTCGATGGGAGCACGTCCCTGCCCTAAGGCTTGTTAATGGTCTCCCTTGTCTAAGACTTATGAATGAGCTGGCACAGGCTATAGCCGGCTTGGATGTCTGGTTGGAGGAATGTCTGTTCTATTCGACGGGATTTACCGAGTCAGTCAGCCGATCGGATGGACCTCCCTGAAGCAGGTTGCGCGGTCGGTTGGCAAAGCGATTGGCTAAGCTCATGGCCCATGTGTCACAGGCATGTGGGTAGTATCCTACAACGGACTACTACAAGGTGTTGAAGAACCAAACGAGAAAAAGGAAGACGACAAAAATCAAGGGGGAGATTCCCAACGAGGAATCAAAAGGTAACATTGTAAATTCAAAATTTAAAGGTCACATAATATGTTATAAATGCAGGGAGAGAGGACACTACCATAACCAATGTCCTACTCGCAAGAGTCAATCTTCACCACCTACGACAAAGGAACAAGTTTCAAGAGCACAAAAGGACAAGAGTCACAATCAATGCTTCAAGTGCCAGAAGTTCAGGCATTTCACATGTAAATGCATAAAAGGAACCCCCAAAGATACTGGACAAACAACCGAGAAAGATAAATTTACCTTATATGAAAATCCAGTGTTTATCTCAAATATTAATATCCTGCCCAAACACACTTGGTCAGATTCAAATAGATTAATTGAATCATATAGATTAATTAAGATAAATTTAGAAAATTAAAACAAGAAAATGAGACTCTAAAAAGTAAGGTTGATATGCTAGAGAATCTAATTCACAATCATGCTAACTTTGAAAATCCGGAGTTTTGCTCCAATTATGACTTTACTTAGATTAGTTTCTTGAATAATTGATTGTTGCTTGTTTATTTTACTTTTGCAATTTTATCATGCTTAGACATAGGAATGGTTAGATAAGGACAAAAGATTTATCTGAAACTTGAACAACATAGTATTAGGTGGAGGTGAGATGATAGTACGTTAGGGAAGCCCTTCTAAAAAGGTCAAGTGGGGTAAGGTGTGCCCTACTTGGTCTGTTTAGTCTGGTGGAACTAGCCGAAGCTACCGAACCAAATCCTAAACTAGTTAGACCAAAATTTCTCAAGAAGTAATTTGAAAATGAACTTTCGGTAAAAGGCTTTGTCAAGGAAAAGGTTGTTGCTCCAATAAGGCTACGGCCAAAGAAGGTCTCTATGCCTCGCCAAGACCTGGAAGCTAATTATTGCAACTCATTTTTAAATTACTATCTGATAAATTTGAATCTAACACAAGTTTTAATTGAATCTTAGATTTAACATTAATCAAAAGAAAAAAATAATACATCTCACAAAATAGATAAGGAAATCTGTTTTGTCACTTAGAATTGGGTGAGATGTCTAGGACCTAATAATTTAGTTCAACCCAACTCTACATTTTTTTTCAAAATTAATTCAACATTTTTTTAAAAAAAATTAATTCAACATTTTTTCAAAAATTAAATTCAACATTTAATTAAACTCACTTCATTTTTTTAGAAACCTTAATGATGTCAAAAATAACTTATCAAACTAAACTTTGAATGTAATTATACTAAGATCTAAGAGTTGATTGGTTTAATTATTTATTGGTCAAACTTGGTCAACACGATCAAACTCGATCAACACGGGCGCTCGAGACCCTTAAGGGCGCCCCATACTTTTTCGGCATTCAAGGCAGTCAAACCTGCCAAAAGGCTGAGCACCCTGAACTCAGGCGCCCAAGAAGCACTCGGGCGCCTCAATCCCTGTCACGGGCGCCCGTGATAAGCTATATAAACCCTTCACGGCCAGCCCTCTTCTCCCACACCTCAAACCACTCCTTCCTCATACTCTCCTCACTTCTAAGGCGCCCTAGAGCTCACACTCTCCCTCGACTACTGTACTTTCACGATGTCGCCCCAGTATGACTTAATTATGCATTTACGGTTGATTTTACAATTTAATTTCAGTAATTAAATGCATAGTTTTTTTACTTGTTTAGTAAACGCCGAGTTACGCAAACCGACCCCGGGGCCGAGCCTAGCCCAGACCCTAGGTTCCCCACCTTGTCCTTATTGAAGAAGTTCGCACATACCACCTATAAACCCATCAAGACGCACTATTTGAATAGAAACTTCTTTATTCAGTCTTGCCCCTTAGCTATAGATGTTATCAACTTTTACCAGCTAGACCAACTTGTATATTGTATTAGTCCAGGCAACACAACCTTATGTGCTAAATTCTACAATAACTTGGTCAAAATTGATGACCTCTATTACTCTACCACTGTACAGACCATTTCACTCACTATCTCACCACTCTGTTTAACCGTTTTCTTGGACTACGACCTTTTCAGTCCACATTTTGTTGTTATCCTCCGACAGATCTACCCTTTGCTCCTCCCTATTCACATATCACCCTTGATATTCTTTATTCTTACTTTTTCGGAGAGGAGAGGGACCCCACTGTATAAAGATTTCAATGTGTCGATCTGCACATACAGGACTACGCTCTTTACCGAGTCCTGGTCCGCTGCATCCTTTCGTTGATCTCTCGAGATGTTGCAGCTATGCGACCTTTCCACACTTTCCTTCTCTACGCGATGATCCACCACCTGGACATAGACATTGGTCTACATATGTTCCGGATGATCATTTACGTGTCTAGTATATCCACTCATTCCCGAGTACGCACGCCCTACTGTCACGTTATCACTTCTCTCCTTCACCACCATGGTCGCGACATCTCTGCTGGGGAGGTCATCACTATGACCGAGTTCGATGAGATAGGGGCTAGGAACTTTTCTTTAGCGGCCATAGACATCTCGGCCACCAGGGTTTTATCGTGGAGACGACGAGGGGCTCGACACCAGGTCGATTCGGACGACGAGGTGGACGTCGACGTAGCTGATCTCGCCGCCGAGATCGAGGAGCATCTACGAGAGCCTCCGCCACCGACTACCAACCAAATCTTGGCACGATTACAGACGGAGGTCCACAGTCTCTGAGAGGAGATGGAGGCCCATCACGTCGAGTACATGGACGCCCTTCAAGCAGAACACGATGAAAACCAGGCCCGTCACGATGAGATGATGTCTATGTTTCGGTCGTGGCACCTCGGTCCATTTTGGCCCCCTGGCCCATCATCCTAGATCTGAGTTGTATTCCTGATGACTTGACTTTCCCTACTCTGTAGAGTTGACTTGTTGACTCACATTGTCCTATTGACTTGATCTGTTCCTTGTGTTGACTTGTTAACTTTCAGTACTTCTATTTAATTATCTGCTACTTATCTGCTTCATACTTGACTATTTATTTATCTGCTTTATAATTAACTAATATGTTAGGATTATGCTTAGTAGAATAGGACTGTTCTAATTTTTTTTCCAAAATATTTTGTATTTTCAAATTTTTTTCCAAAAATTAGTATTTCATATTTCTTTGAAAAATCATTTCTTAAGTCTTGAATTTTAAAAATGTTTTCTGACTTAGAGTTTTCAAAAATTACCCCCTTCAAAACTAGGGTTTTTCTACGCAAATGGACTTAGCCTAGGTTTTAACCCTAGAATTGCATGCCCATATAGATCTAGAAGCCAGCATCTCACAAGCACCTTAGGACACTTTGATTGATAACCTAGACTGGGTTGAGATGCTTAGGTCTATGCCTTGACTCAAGATGCTTTAAGTCATTACATCTAGAGTAGTTGGGGCGATAAATACAATTGAATAATAATCAAGTTAAGTGTTCAAGCTTAGAAAATCTAACTTGATCTGATCACCTAACTTGACTAACACCAGTGAAAACTGCTGTTATATAACAGTTAGTAAGTAGCTAACTGGGTTAGACAGGACCTGAACAAGATCAGTTTAATTGGTTTGATCCTCTTTGTTGCTTGGGTTCAATAGAGTTGGTTCAATACATATTTAAAATTGTTTTAACTAGCTCTGATTCGAAATTGATTCGCAATTGGTCTTCTATCAAATTTTTTTTTTATATGGCAAAGGGGGGGAGAGGAAAGAAGAGAGTAAAAATTTTCAAGAGAGTAAAAATTTTCAAAATTTTCATTTTTTTCAAAAAGTAAAGTTAAATATTTTTTCAAAAAGTAAAGTTAAATTTTGAACGGCATTTAGGCATCATATTTTCAAGTGCAGATTTTTTAAAAAAAATATTTTTTCCAAGTGCACAACAATATTTTTCTAAGTAAATTTTTTTTTCAAGTGCACAAAATCCATCTAAGTAAAAATTTTTTTTCAAGTGCACAAAATCCTTCTAAGTGAAATTATTTTTCTAAGAGCACAAAATCCTTCTAAGTGAAATTATTTCTAAGTGAAATATTTGTTAAGTGCACAAGTTTTTCTAAGTAAATTTTTTTTTGGCACAAATATTTTTTTGAAAATCTTTTCTAAATGCACAAAATTGTTTTTAAGTGCACAAATTTTTCTAAGTATTTTTCTAAGTGCATAAATTTTTCTAAGTAAAATATTTTTTTAAATGCACAAATGTTTCTAAGTAAAATATTTTTATTTTTCTAAGTGTACAAAATTTTTCTAAGTCAAATTTTTCTAAGTGCACAAAATTTTTCTATGTCAAATTTTTCTAAGTGCACAAAATTTTTTTTAAGTAAATGTCTTTTCAAAATTTATTCTAAGTGAAAAACTTTTCTAAAGTAAAATTTTTCTAAGTGCAAATGTTTTGGCAAAAAGTTTTTTTTAATGTTTTAAGTGGAAAATCTTTGTAAGTATGCAAATGCTTTGCAAAACACTTAGTCAAAATTTAAACACTTAGGCTTTTTGAAAAACTGCATATCATTAAAAGCTTCAGGGGGAGCTTAGTAAATATTTTTCAAAAAGTAATTTTCTTAGAATAAATATGCTTGTTATATATGCTTTAAATGATTTAAACTTAACTTTATGAACCTGGTTGCCATAAATCAAAATGGGGGAGATTGTTGGTGCCAGAAGCACCAAGATCGAACTTGTGTTTTGATAATGGCAAAGGGTTCATAAGTTTAGGTTTTATTGTGATCTAACGAAGTTATTCAAGTGTGTAGGAAAAGTCCTAAGTACAGTAGGCACGAAGTCCTGATTCTAGGAATTGGGTAATAAGTCTTGGCCGAGGGCTGGGCACCTAAGTCCTGACATACGGTTGGGCAATAAGTCTTGGATGCGGACTGGGCACGAAGTCATGATTCCAGGAATTGGGCAATAAGTCCTGGCCGAGGGATGGGCACCGAAGACCTGACCGAGGGTTGGGCAATAAGTCCTGGTTGCAAACTGGGCACAAAGACCTAATCCGGAGGATTGGGCAAAAGTCCAACCGAAGGAGTCGGTTGGCAAAAAGGTAAACTCTCCTGAGAGGAGTAGGTGAGAACGCGTTCCCCGTAGGAGGGAACACTAGGCGTCGGTTCGACCTAGGGTTCCATTTCGGAAGCCCAAAGTCAGAACCAAGACAGCTCAGGTTGTTAATTGTGCTTAACTTATATATTATTTGTTTATTATTTGTGTTTTGGAACTAACCCTGATTGCAGGAACAAAGGTTGAAGGTTTCTGCTCCCAGGCGCCTGAATGGAGTCAGGCGCCTGTATGGTGACAGGCGCCCAAGAAGGGCTATTTCCAAGCAGTCTCGAAGCAAGCCTCCACATCAGCAAATGAGGCGCCTATGTTGATACAGGCACCCCAGTCAGCTCAGGCACCCCAGTTGAAGGGATAAGCGCTAGCCAAGTCTGCGGATGAGGATTCGCGTAGAACAGGCCACGTGTCAGGCTCCCCCTTCAACATAGGCACCCAAGCATGCAGTATAAATAGGGGTTCACCCCCTTGCTTCCAGACACAATTACTTCAAACGAATTTTTTCAAGCGCTCTACTCCAAACACTCCGTGGTTAAGTCTCAAGCGGCAACGACGACCCGCGGCTCCAATCTACAAATCTTCTCCGGTCGTCGGTATAATTGTTAATTAAGTGTTGTAATTAATTTCTGTATTCGAACTTCATTTTGTACTACTTTTTTGGAATATAGAATTGCCCATCGTAAATAGTCAAGGACCCTGGGCCTTGGAGTAGGAGCCGATCTAGACTCCGAACCAAGTAAAAATCAAAGTGTTAGCATTGATTTGAATTTTTCCACTGCGTAATTAGTCCTTTTTAATCCAAAATGATTTTATCGATATTCACCCCCCCCCCCCCTCATAGATTCTAAACGATCCCACGATTCACCCCTCTAGCCGGCTTACAGAGACCTACAAGTGGTATCAGAGCCCAGCCACTTCAGAAGGATTAACCACCGCCTAAAGCAACAAGGCGATAGCAGGAACTAGCATCTACCCACCAAAGTTCAAGGGAGAATTCACGTTTTGGAAATGTCGTATCGAGGTATTTTTGAAAATCTATTTCAATATTTTATTAATTAAATATAGTTTTGAAACACCCAAGGACAAGAACGGAAAACTCGAAAAACACAGCTAGACTGAGAAATAGGGTGACGAGTTCATGGCAAATAGGAATGTCGAGTTCTAACTTTTGAGCGTACTACCAATTGATGAACTTGAAAGGATCGACTCTTACACATATGCTAAAGACCTCTGGCTAAGGTGCTAGAACTCCACAAAGAACTAAAAGAAGAAGAATCCAACTCCTCAATGGATACTGACTCATCTTCGGATGAGTCTAAAAGCAAAGAGATTGTTGGAATAGTACTAATATCCGACTAACTTCCAGAAGACTACGAAAGTTTGTCCGAAATGGCCATTGATGGAGGGAAAGATACTTCAGAAGAAAGCAACAGTGAAAGAGGAGCATGCACCGATGAAATGGTAAGTGAGATATATAAGCTTCCTCATGATCAACTATATGATTGCATTAAAATGTTAAGTAGATCATTATATAAAAATAGGACTAATTTTTTTAATCAAAGAAAGAGTTTGCATACTTATCTAAACAACTTGAAAAATTAAAAGAAGAATTTGATCAAGTTGAAATTGAGAATACAAAACTAAAATATCAAATAAAACGGTTAGAAAAAGAAAAATCAGTATGCTCAAATATTTTTACTCTTAAAAGAAATGTTAAATATAATGAAGGATTAAATTGGTATATTAAGAATCATAAATTATAAAAGTGCCTAGACATTATGTTCCATCCAAATTTTTAATAAACCCAATAGGTAGAAATTTTTACTAGATTCCTAAATCTATCTTAAATTGTTAGATATTTTTTTAATATTTTTTTACTTGCTTGAACTTAGTATTTATTTGAATAATTTGTCTCAAAATTTCATATTAACTTGAAAACTCTTTTTGATATTTTTTTTAATTTTAAATAGTTTAAAAAAATTTCTATAATAGAAACTATTGCTATCTACTTGTAAAAATTTTTTCAAAATTTTGTGACTGTAAGACAAATTTTTATAAATTTTTTTATCAAAAATTAAAATTTTTATTTAAAAATTGCTTCAAAATTATTTTTTGAAAACCAAATTTTCCAAAAACAATTAGACATTGTATTTTGATTATTTACAAAAATTATGATAATTTTTTGAAGTCAAACTCTTAATTTAAAAATTATTTTACAAAACTTCTCAATTCTATATAATGAATTTTTTTTATATTTAGAAAATTTATTATTTATTAAAATATTTTACAGAGTTAGATTTACAATTTTGACACCTTGAAAAAAATGTTGAAAATTTTCTAACTGATAAATAATTTTATACAAATTTTTTTAAAAAAAATAAATATTAAATATTAAAAATCTCGAATATAAATATTTTATGAATCAAATTTTTTTTTTGTTGATTTTCTGTAATAAGTTTCCTTTTTAAAAAATCAGTAACTAGTTTTAATGAAAAAAAAACTATTTTTAAAAGAAATACTTTTAAAAAATTAACTATTTTTTGTTAAATATAATTACTGTTTTTGAAAAAGAACTTTTTTTAAGCGAACAATCACTCTTAATGATAAACAATATTTTACAATATTTTTTTCAAATTTAAGAAATTTTTAACAAATGTCCCCTTTGAAATTTTTTGAATTAGTTCTAAATTCTTGTGATTTTTTCTCTTAACCATGTTTTCATATATGATCCAAGGGAGAGAACTATGATGGTTAAGTTAAGGGGAGATTATGCTTGCAAAATTTTATATATAAAATTTCAAAAATACTTTTTATTTTTTTCATAGGCAATGTTATTTTTTTTATTAACCCTAACTTAACTCGAGTTGATACACATCAAAAATAGAGATATTGTAAGTCCCCCTGGTTGGTTTTGATATGGTCAACCAAGTCAAGTTTGGTCTTGTGGTGTTTGATCTTTGTGTCTAAGTATGCAGGAGAAGCTTACAAGCACAAAAAGTCTAACGGAAGATGTAGCAAGCGAGAATGATGGCACAAGGAAGGGAGCCGACAAGCTCGGTACATTCGAGGGACGAGAAGTTGTGGAAGAGTACACTGATAAACAAGAAGGATGTATGCGACATTTGAGGAACGACACGCTGGGGAGGAAGCCCGTTCGAGGAGAAGATCGAAGTTGGGTTTAGGTAAACTCAACTCCGGACAGCCGAAGCATCACCCAAGCAAACAGAGTCCAAAAAAAGCAACTCAGTGCTGACCTTGAAGACAAGAGGGGCCTCAGTTGTGATTGAGGGTGCCCTAATTTGTAACTAAGGCGCCCTCGGTCGGAACCAAGACACCCTAGATGAATAGTAGTCGTTAGGCTACAGTTGCTGCATGGATAAACTTTTATCCATTGGAGGCGTCCTAGGTCACATCTAAGGCATCCTAAATGTAATGTTAACAAATAGTCACTTTGACCATTGAGCTATAAATATCCCCTAGATCTAGGATTCAAAAATAACAACTTGCACTTATTTTTTCTAGTCTTTTTCTGATCTATCAAAATCTATAAGAGACTTCTCGACCTTCAACAAAGGAGAATCTTAGTAGAGTTTTTACAATGCCTTGGATTAGCAACCTTTCCATTTTTAACCAAGTAAAATTTAGAGTCTCTTTCCTTTTTAGTTGTTTATGATTAATTTAATTGTCTATCCTTATTAAGCAAAAGTAAGAGATATTTTCTAACTTTATTTGTAGGGTTATTTACCCTCCTTCCTTCCTCTAGCCGGCTTACCAGGACCTATACCTGACATAACTCAGTTCTCATGAATGTGTTTGTTCTTGACCATGAATACATTTGGTTCTGTGAGAAGTCCTAAGAATTGTGTCTCTAATTCTCTTCAAAGTGACCCCACTTATTTCTCACATAGGTGATCTCTTAAGAGTGTTCCACGTAATTCTATTGGATCATTAATAGCCGCGTACTTAACCTCTATCCTTCACTGTTCCATTGGGTCGTTTCCCACATAAGCAACTTTGTCGATGCAATTAGGTTGTCCCTTTGAGCCTAATTCTTGGGATCTCCAGTTTACATAAGTTGGGTTTCCTTTACACCAATATTTCTCATCGACATCAAACTCATCCCTCTCGATGAGCTTGCAACTAACTCTCAATTTAACCCTGTGGTTAGTGAATCCGATAGGTTATCCTTTGAGTTCACATAGTTAACAATGATAACTCCTATTGAGAGTTGTTGTCTAAGGATATTGTACATATGGTTCTGTGCCCAACCAATTGCTAATTGACTATCACAATGTATGCAAATTGTCGACACAAGTTTCAGTCATCTCGAAATATCTTCTAAGAATTATCATAGTCATTCAAACTCAAATTCCATGATGGATTTGATTATTATAGTTTGCTAAGAAAATTTCCATGAAATGACTGCACCTCCCAGAGGGAATACATTTCCAATCATAGATTTAGAATCTTTTATGTTAGATATCCAACTTACATCGTTGTATCCTTCGATCACAGTGGGGTATTTCATATAGTGCAGTCAATTGTCACGAGTATACCTCAAGCATCTCAGTACTCTTGTTATCTCTTTCCAATGCTCAACATGGAGATTACTTGTGTATCTACTTAATTTATTTACTATATAGGATAAGTTTGGTCGTGTACAACTCATTAGGCACATCAAACTTCTAATCACTAAGAGATACTTTCTCCTCGATTGTTCGATAGGTATTGGCTTGTATCGACATTTGTGCCAATGCAGTATCATCCTTGTTAAATTTCTCAAGAATCTTATCCACTATCTCGGTTGTTACAAACCACTTTAATCTTCTTATTAAGTTGTTTTTCAACCTCGTTCTTATAGAGAACATGCCACACCCTGGGGGTCCCGCATGTCCAATGGCAAATAGATAACATCTCCCCGACGAACAATCTAAGACATTTATATATGGCCTACATGGCCTCCATAATATCCTCAACCCACACAACTAGTAAATATAAACAAATGAAAATAAAAGCATCACAACACCAATCACAAACATACAAATCGTGTGTTAGCACAACTTACATCACAAAAATACATCACAAGGCTCTCTGGGGCACACAAAGCACACAACCATGAAATAAAATACATATAGAAATCTACGAAAAGCATAAAAGAAAATACACTATCACCACATGAATACCAAAAGTGAAACCAAGATGAAGTAGTCGACGGGACGGGACTGGTGATGACCGCTAACTAGGTGTCACAAATATGGGTCTCAAAATTTAGATATGTGTAAGCTGGAAACCCTTTTTGCTATCAAAGAATAAAAGCGTAGTAAATGGGCCACAGGTCATATTTTTCCTAGGGCAAGTTGAGATTGCTTGATTCGAGCTCGAGTTTATGTGTCGTTTATGAATTTTGGGTTTCAAATAAAATTTGGGTTTTGGGTCTCAATCTGAAATGAAATCGCAATAAAAATGAAGGAAACTAAACTAATGAACTAAACAAGCAATAGCAAGTTATAACTCAATCAAAGGGAAACCTAATCTACCAAGGCAATTCACTAATTTTGGGAAACAAATCTAAATTCCAATGCAAAAGCAAACTACGAATTGTATTGAACTTTAGGAATTTCCACCTAAACCGAAACTTCACTTGATACCAAAATGGAAGCAATTAAATCAAAACAACTTGATACCAAATGAAGGGAACTCATGTGCCGAAAGTTAAAGCTAAGTGCAATTTTTATTGGTTGCTTGATACAAGGCCAGATCTACAACTGATGTGAAGCAATTAATGTTAAACAAATGACTGTGAAGCAAACAACTCGAATGCAGAATTCAGAAACACTGAGTGCAGATTTTGTTGGTGCAGGAAGCACCAGATCGAACCTTGTTTTGATATTGGCAAAGGATTCAAAGTTAAGGGTTATTTGTTGTCTAACAATGCTGCTTGAGAGTGCAGGAAACAAAGTCCTAGCGAAGGGATGCTAGGCACCTGACGATGGGCTGTCAAGAAACCAAGTCCTGGCGAAGGGTTGCTGGGCGAAAACCAAGTCCTGGCGAAGGACTGCTAGGTGAAAACCAAGTCCTGGCGAAGGGCTGCTAGGCGAAAACCAAGACCTGGCGAAGGGCTGCCGGGCAAAAGTCCAACTGGAGGATCCGGTTGGCACCAGGTAAACTCTCCCGAGAGGAGTAGGTGAGGACGCGTTCCCCTTGAGGGAACATTAGGCGTCGGTTCGACCTAGGGCTCCATTTTGGAGACCCAAAGTCAGAACCAAGACAGCCAAGGCTGTGTAAAATTAACTTATTAATTGCTGTTTTGGACTAACCCTGGATGCAGGACCGAAGGACTGTGTTTCTGCAGCTCAGAGAGCCTCAAAGGAGTGAGGCAGTAGCTGAGCAGGGCACCCCGAATGTTTCGGGCGCCCCAGAGTCAACCCAAAGTCAGCAGAGCAAGTAAACGCCCCGACAGCAGCACATTTGGGGGCGCCCCGGATGTTTCGGGCGCCCCGCGCGCGTCGGGCGCCCCGCGTGTCGCGGGCGCCCATTGTGCCACGCCACTGGCAGCTGCAGCAGCTCACCCTCGCGAAGAAGATGAAGCCTTGACCGGTCAACCCGGGCGCCCCGCGCGCGTCGGGCACCCCAGTCAAAGGTGATCCCGAAGAAGCAGAGATCAGCCTTGACCAGAGGGCTCGCTGGATCGAAAGCCACGTGGGGGGCGCCCCGAGCATCCCGGGCGCCCCCAGCCCTATATAAAGGACCCTCGACCCTCTTCTTCAAGCATCAATTCCATTGAACGCAATCACGCTCTTCTGCTCCCGCGCTCTACTCCAGAACCCTCCAGACTCGAGATACAAGCGCCGGCGACGTCCAACTGCTCTGGAACTTCGATTTACACCGGACGTCGGTAACAAAGAAAAGCTATTTTTTTTTCTTACTGCAATTTACTGTAATCAATCTTTGTAAAATTGTTTTGCGCGATTATAGTATTGCCCATAGTAAACGGTCAACGACCGTGGGCCTTGGAGTAGGAGTCGACCCAGGCTCCGAACCAAGTAAAAATCTTGGTGTTCGCATTGTCTGATTTTGATTATTCCGCTACGCAATTGCTCTTTACGAAATCCGAACGATTTGCGACATTCACCCCCCCTCTATCGCATCTCTCGATCCAACAAGTGGTATCAGAGCGGGGTTATTCAAAGTTGGTGCAACCACCACTTTGAAATTTTTTTCGGATTTTTTTTCGCTTTATTTTTCAAACAAATAATATCTGTGAGTGTATTTAAAATATCCTTACGCCTTCTTCAATTCTGAATTCTCATTTTCTCACCATAAGTCAGAATTGATAAAAGAATCAATTTGTGAAAACTTATCGTAAAATTTTTTATTATTATTTTAATATTTTTCCTCGAAATTCGTGCTATCTTAATTCGAAATTTTTTTTTTACTTTTTCTTCATTAATCAAAATTGTTAAGGTCAACATTTTCAAAATTTTTTTATTATTATTTTACCTCGAAATTCGTGCAAACACCTTTTGAGCTTATTTTTCTCTCTCTCCTGCACTACTAATCCAAGACCAAGTCTTGGTACATCTCTATTTTTTTCTTGTGTGCAAGATTTATCCTTAATGGCCAATCAAGAATGGAACAGTGTTCGTCCGCCTCTATTCTCTGGCGAGAACTTCAGAACCTGGAAAAGTCTAATGGAATCCCACCTGAAGGACAATCTAGATCTCTGGTTGATAATTCAAACAGGGTTCCACCTCCCTACAGAAGATGGACTATCAATTGCATGGGACAAACTGGATGAACCAACCCTCAACCAAATTGAGACTGATGCAAGAGCAACTGCAATTCTTCAATGCGGTCTAACTAACGAACAACTCAAGCTAGTTGGATCCTTCAACTGTGCTAAAGAAATGTGGGAGAAACTAATCAACCTACATGAAGAGAGCTCCGACATTGAGGTACTTGATGTCCAAGCACAGATAGCCGAATCAGAATCTGAACTCGAATCCAGAATCGAAATCGAACCAGTAGAATCAGACGACGAACTGACTAAGATGGTAACTAATTTTGAATCTTTTTCTAAATTAGAATTGAATAATCAAATAGATACTATAATGGTCGAGAAAGGTATAAGTTTTATTGCAGGGAAAACTCCAAGAGAACTGCAAAAGAGGCCTCAACTAGAACCTGAGTCCAACTCAGACTCAGAATCTGACGACAAAGAAAGGTATCCTCAGAAACTTGTCCGGTTAGCTCGCGACCACTACAAAATACTGAGGAAACAATCAAGCAAAGGGAAGATGGCTAAAATCAAGGGGGAGACCTCCAAAAGGGAATCAAATGGTAAATTTACAGTATTTAATAATCCATTATTTACTATGAACAACATGATTAATTCATATGAAAATGTAATTCATAACATTGCTTATTGCGAAAATCTAGAATATTATTACCATTTTGAAGTGACTTAAATAATTTTTTATTAAATTGCATGTTTGATTGATTGATTGTTTATTTAATTTCTGTAATTTACCATGCTTAGACTTAGGTTTAGTTAGCTTAAGGACTTAACCAATTACTTGAAATTTGAAAACATAGTATTGGGAGGAGATGAGATGATAGTACGTTGGGGAAACCAACTCTAATAAGATCAAGTCTACTTGGTCTTTTTAGACTGATGAAACCAGCCGAAGCTACCGATCCAAGACCCAAGCTAGTTAGACCAGAAAATGACTTAATTTAATTTGAAAATGAAAATTCATTAAAAGGCTTTGTCAAGGAAAGGGTGGATGATCCCATAAGGCTACGGCCAAAGAAGGCCTAGTGCCTCGCCAAGACCTGGAAGCCAATTTCTGAAATTCAAATTCAAATTATCTTTTGTCAAATTCGAATCTAACACAAATTTCAAATAATTATAGATTCTAATCTGTTTTCAAAATTTCTATTTTTCAAACTTATTCTGTTTCAAAAATCACTTAATCAGTGTTCAAAATTTCTACTTACTAAACTTATTTTTTTTAAATCTGTTTTCAAAATTAAATAACTTTTTTTTTCAAAATAAATGAAAATTCCTTTTCAAAATTAATTTTTACCTTCAAACCTGTCTCACAAGAACTTTTAAGGCTAACTGTTTGAAAACCCTAGATTGGGTGAGACAGGAAAATTAAGTTCAAATTAAAATTTCTTTTATGTTGTGTTTTAATTCAGAGGATAATTCCAACATGGTCAAACCTAGTCAAGTAAAATATTTTGTGTTCAAAGTCTAATTCTTTTCAAAAATTACTTATACTTTTCAAAGTCTAAGTCTTTTCAAAATTACTTATATCTTTCAAAGTCTAAATACTTTTTTAAAAGTACTTATGTGTTTCAAATCTTAATTTATTTCAAAAGTACTTAGATTTTTCAAAAATGCATAATATTTATTTCAAAAGTACTTTTGAAGATTCAAAAGCACTTATATCTTCAAAAATACATAATATCTGTCAAAAAGTACTGCTATAATGTTTTCAAAAGTATAAATATTTTCAAGGCAATATTGTTCTAAGTGCGTGAATTTTCTAAAAGATTGGCCTACAAATATAAAATATCTTTTCAATACTTTTCCAAATAAAGTTTTGTTGGTACAATTTAAAACTTTTTGCTATACTTTCAAGAATTATACTAAGTATTTTTATGCTTTCAAAACTCATAAGCTCTGATACACAATTTCTTCTCAAAACTTCTTTCAAAACATATTCCGTTATTGATATATATCCAGGGGGAGAGATTGGAAAGAAGAGTGGGAATCAAAATTTTAAATTTAAATTTTCTTTGTCTCTCTTCAAAAAGTATTAACTTCTTTTTCAAAATGTTTTAAGTACTTACTTAACTCTTTCAAAAACATATTAAGCACTTAATTCTTTTTCAAAAACATATTCTCCCAAATCAAGTTAAATACTTAACTTTCTCATTTTAAGTATTGAATAATATTTCTAAGTACTTAACAATTCTTTTCAAAAATCATGCTTTTCAAAAATCATTCTTTTCAAAAATCATTTCTAAGTACTTAAGTATTTAACGGGTATTTTTTTCTTAATCAAGTTCTTGACACTTAATTTTCAAATTCTTCTAAAAAGTACTTGCTCCAAAGTTTAAAAAACTTGTTAAGCCTGAAAAATCCTTTTCTTGAAAATTTTCTAAGCGTGAAAAATTTCTTGAAAAATTTTTTTAAAATTTTTTTGGAAACTTGGAAATTTTGCCTAAGTAAATTTTTTTTCCCTTATAAAGTTGTAAATTTTTTTTAGCCTGAAATTTTTTCATAATGGTAAATTATCTAAGTATAAAAAGGTTTGAAAATGCTTTTACTCGATTCTTGAAAAATACTTTGTCAAAAACATAAAGCACTTAGAAAAACTCATAAATCCCTGTTAGATACCTTGTTCACCCATGCTTGTTTTTGATATATGTCAAAGGGGGAGGAAAGGTCAAAGTTAAGAGTTAAGTTAATTATTCAGGGGGAGAATGAGCATGAGAAATTTTTTTCTCTCTCTCTTTTCACTATTTAAATTACATTTGGGTTTAGACTGTTACGAATTGATATGTTTTATTAGTCTTAACCTTTATGCTTAAACTGCTATCTTTTTCCTTAACTTTGAATTGTGTTGCCATAATCAAAAAGGGGGAGATTGTTGGTGCAGGAAGCACCAGATCGAACCTTGTTTTGATATTGGCAAAGGATTCAAAGTTAAGGGTTATTTGTTGTCTAACAATGCTGCTTGAGAGTGCAGGAAACAAAGTCCTAGCGAAGGGATGCTAGGCACCTGACGATGGGCTGTCAAGAAACCAAGTCCTGGCGAAGGGTTGCTGGGCGAAAACCAAGTCCTGGCGAAGGGCTGCTAGGTGAAAACCAAGTCCTGGCGAAGGGCTGCTAGGCGAAAACCAAGACCTGGCGAAGGGCTGCCGGGCAAAAGTCCAACTGGAGGATCCGGTTGGCACCAGGTAAACTCTCCCGAGAGGAGTAGGTGAGGACGCGTTCCCCTTGAGGGAACATTAGGCGTCGGTTCGACCTAGGGCTCCATTTTGGAGACCCAAAGTCAGAACCAAGACAGCCAAGGCTGTGTAAAATTAACTTATTAATTGCTGTTTTGGACTAACCCTGGATGCAGGACCGAAGGACTGTGTTTCTGCAGCTCAGAGAGCCTCAAAGGAGTGAGGCAGTAGCTGAGCAGGGCGCCCCGAATGTTTCGGGCGCCCCAGAGTCAACCCAAAGTCAGTAGAGCAAGTAAACGCCCCGACAGCAGCACATTTGGGGGCGCCCCGGATGTTTCGGGCGCCCCGCGCGCGTCGGGCGCCCCGCGTGTCGCGGGCGCCCATTGTGCCACGCCACTGGCAGCTGCAGCAGCTCACCCTCGCGAAGAAGATGAAGCCTTGACCGGTCAACCCGGGCGCCCCGCACGCGTCGGGCGCCCCAGTCAAAGGTGATCCCGAAGAAGCAGAGATCAGCCTTGACCAGAGGGCTCATCGGATCGAAAGCCACGTGGGGGCGCCCCAAGCATCCCGGGCGCCCCCAGCCCTATATAAAGGACCCTCGACCCTCTTCTTCAAGCATCAATTCCATTGAACGCAATCACGCTCTTCTGCTCCCGCGCTCTGCTCCAGAACCCTCCAGACTCGAGATACAAGCGCCGGCGATGTCCAACTGCTCTGGAACTTCGATTTACACCGGACGTCGGTAACAAAGAAAAGCTGTTTTTTTTTCTTACTGCAATTTACTGTAATCAATCTTTGTAAAATTATTTTGCGCGATTATAGTATTGCCCATAGTAAACGGTCAACGACCGTGGGCCTTGGAGTAGGAGTCGACCCAGGCTCCGAACCAAGTAAAAATCTTGGTGTTCGCATTGTCTGATTTTGATTATTCCGCTACGCAATTGCTCTTTACGAAATCCGAACGATTTGCGACATTCACCCCCCCCCCCTCTATCGCATCTCTCGATCCAACAGATTTGAGATACAAATTCAGAATCCAATGCAGAAATTAAATGAGATGCAATGCAGAAATGAAATGCAAGACTTAATAATCGAATGCATGAATGTCGTAACAATTTGAATGTTGAAACTATAATTGCAAGCTGAATTCGAGTCACTAATCTAAGGCTCGGATAAGGTTTAGCAGAGCAATCTTTCACTTGATACAAACTTCAACAACTTGTGAACCTAATGTGCAGAAATGAAACGAATGTGCAGAAATGAAATGTGATGCCAAACCAACTCATACAAAATGTAGCAGTTGATGCTAAATTCTTTGCAATTAAAACCAGTTACAATGTAGAAACACTGGAGAAGAACTAACACCTGCTTAAGACAAAATTTAGATACCGAAAGAGAGGACTGATACGCAGCTACAGGGCTTGATACGTAGAAGAAATTTTGATGCGCAGCTAGCTAAGGACCAAATGTAGTAATGAAACTAATTGCGTAGCAAACTAAGATGCAGTACAATTGTTCAATGAACAAACAACTTAACTAATCAACTTGACGAATTGAAATCTAATTAATGCAGGGATAATTCAGAACAGAACTAAGGTAGCTGATACAAAAATTCAAAAATAGAAATGGCAGAAATCAAAATTACAGCAAAAGAACTGAAATTAACTAAGGAAACTACTCCTCAATCCTTCCCTAAGCTCAAAACCTCCTTGCCATCACACAAGGGCAAGCCAAGAACCCCTTCAGCTCCGCAAATCACTGGAAGATTGTCTCTGCGATCGATTCTGCTCACAAATTGCACGCAGCTGGAAATCCAGTCCGAACTCCTCGATCTCAATATAATGGATTGCGATGATGATTTGAAGATCTTCTGAGCACTCCCGAGGACCCCTACAGATGGCTCAGATGGACGGAAATGGCATACAGTGAGATCCAAGTGATCGAATCACAAAACTGCCGAAACCCTCAGACAGCTCTATTCCGACGCAATTTTGAGCTGAAATCTCCACAGAAACTATTTCCCAATGATCCAAATCTTGTTCCAAGGTTGAAATGAGGTGGTCACGCCTTCAAACTAAGGAAATTGCAGGAAAACTCGAAGAAAAACGAAGAAGATGAACTGTTGCGGCGAAGACGCGACGACTGTGCCCTGCGCAGAGGAATTGATTAAATACTTTGAATTCAATGGCTGAAATCGTTTTGAGAAAATCCAACGGCTGATCTTTATCCGATCTGAACCAAACTTTGATGATATTGATCAAGGGTCAAGATCTGCCTCGGGGTAGCTCAGATCTTCCAGATTTGCAATGGATGGCCCAGATCAACCTGATCTTTGGATGGACAGTCTAGAACCCTTTGAGTTCGATCCAACGGTTGAATGATCTCTGATTTGGATAAAAATCTCAGATCTTGACCTGAGTGCTTGATCAGCCTTAACCCTAGCTCGGATCGCCTCAGATGGTCCCAGATAGCTCAGATCTAGCCATTTTGAATCGGACAGCCCAGATTAATCTGAAGCTTGATCACTCGATCCGGGTCCACTTCTGACTCAAGTTTGACCCAGCCTTACCTAGGTCCATGATCCTTTCATGCCTACAAAAATAGATCAAACATTTAGTGGCCAAATAATTCAAATGTGTAAAGATTTGCAATTAAGTCCAAAATAAAAGCAAGTCCTAGAACCTAGGGTAAATTCACAATTAAGCAAGTAAAATATGGGTCAAACTTGGATTTTAGCAACTAAAATAATCAACAAAATGATACCTATCATCTCCCCCACACTTAAGCTTGAGCGTCTCGCGAAACTACTAAGTATGTATCCCTTAGACTTTTTCCAAGCATAATCAGAAGCAAATGAAAAGAAATTACCTAAGGTTGTCAATTCTCAAAAATCTAAGCTCTATGGATTAGTATCTCGTCCTTAAATCAACAACATAGCCTTTTCATCCTTCATGATTCATTGAGATGAATTTAACTCACTAGTCTTTCAAGGGAAATTTTTGGTGGCTCTCTTCTTGAGTTCTAAATTCATGATGAAAGGGGAGCTCACTCAAACACACATGCTTTATGCACTACTATAGGCTTGCTTATTATCTACTCTCCACCATTATTCATGATTAGGATTCACATCTACAAAAACAAGTGAAAAACATGGAAAATGGTAAGAATGAAGTGAAAGCTAAGAAAAATAGATAAATTGATGAAGTGGGAGACTTGGTTGCTCAAGAATGTTTCCAATGTACTTTGCTTCTCTTTATAGTCCTCTAGTGATATAAAAAGTATGGTGAAGTCAAACTTGAATAATGCATTTGATTTGGATGAAGAAACCTTCCTTGACTTCCTTGTGCCAATTTCCCATTTGCGTGCCAACCTTGCTTCCTTCTCTTTTCTCCTCATCATTTTTTCCTTTTTCTTTCTCTCTAGTAAAGTCAGAATGTATTGGAAAAAGGCTTTAATTTGGATGAGAAAAACTTCACTTGATTTCATGGTGCCAACTTCAATTGTGTCCACTTGTTTCTTTGTTTCCTTGTTTTTTTTTTCAAACTGTTGCTCTTCTTCTTTTTTTTCTCTGCTCTGAATTCTTCTAATGGAGCATTGCGGATCAGATTTAAATCAGAAAACTTGAGAAATCAAGTAACAATTAGGGAATTAGATGCTCCACTTTTAACCCTCACTAAACAATTCTTACAACTCCTTTGTGATACATCCCCTTCTCTAGTTGGCACACTCATTCACTTTCCTTTTCTCTTTCTTTTTTTCTTTTTGTAGATCCCAGCTCCACGGCAATTCATTTTCAGAATCAAGAATCTGATTTCTCAAACAATTGGCACCACATCATAGAGGAGAATTTAAGCCACTGCACTACACTGCCAAAATTTCTTTTTTCTATTTTTCGATCTGAAATTCCATCAACCACATATACTTAATTCCATTTCACTGGTGAATGTTTTGTTCTTACTCCCTATCAGCAGCCCTTGCATTAGTTTCAGATTAGTTTCAACCAGTAATTTCTGCCCCTTCACAGCTGCAATTTAGACATTCTAACAAAGGGTTGCTGATTTTAACTTCCCAATTCTTGATCTAAGCCACTTTCTACCCAAGATATCTTCAAAAATTTTTTTTTCTTTTGGCACAGAAATTTTTCTTCCTACTTAAGCCGAATTCACTTGATCCACAATTGCAGTGTCGTACTGCTGATTTCTTTCTTTCTTTATCTGACCTGATTTCATCCAATTGCCTCAAGAGCAGTTTAAACTTTCACTTCAATTTACCCATAGTTTGAAATCTTTTTCCAAGAGGTTGAGTTCCGGGACAAACCATTCTGCAATTTCTGTTTACAATCAGTGATGCACTGCTGATTTCTCCAATTCAGCTTCACAAACAGTCCTTCAATGGATTCAACACTCAGCTCCAAGTTGATTTGTTTAGCTGCAATTCATCTTCTCCCAAAATATTTCTGATTTTTACAGCAAAGAACAGCTGCATTTCAGCTTCTGGCAGATTTTTTCTGAGTTTTATCACTTCCATAATTCCTACTCCAAATCTCATTGCGTGCCACTTGGACGTTGGCACAAATTCTGCCTTCTTCACTTTCCCCTTTGGCACAAACAGCTGCAAGATCAGTGCTAGCAGAGTGGTCGAATTCTCCATAGCATTTTTTTTCTTTTTGGCACTGATTTTTTTCTTTGTTGGTGTGCCATTTTTTTTTAGATTTTTTTTTTCATTGCTTGCCACTTGAATCTTCAAAGTATGATAAGGAATCTAGATGCTCCACTTGCTTCCATCCTTAACCACTTCTTCTTGCTCATTCTTGGCACCCACTCAATTCAACTTGGCACATGAAATTGCAGAAATTTCTTTTCTTTGAAACAAAATGCCTTCTTGCTACAAAATGATTCCAAAACACTAACCAACTCCCCCACACTTGATCTTTTGTCCATCTCGGGCAAAGTAACATTAAGAAACATTCCAAACAAACAAATCCATAGAAAAGTGTGGTTAAGAGTAGGAATAAGGAAAGAAAAATAGAATAAACATGATTAGTGCCAAAAATTGATATGGAAAGGTAAACAAATTGATTAGTCTCTATAGATGTGATCCAATCATTGAAATATGGTTTTGAAAGAACCTAAGCAAGTTCTAGAGTACAATCACATATGTGTGTCACAAAAATAAGGCTAATTCTCACTAGGTATAAATGATTCATCTCAAATCATCAATTAAGAATCTAAAGCCAAGTAGTACTCAAGCATCCAAGATTTCATCCATTAGCTCAAACCTTAAGTTGTAACAACAAAATTTAATTTATTTTCAAAAGACTTTAAAATGACATAAAGAAAACCTATAGGGATACATTTATTCACTAAGAACAAAAATGCTAAAAGAAATAACATGGTATTTACAATGTCTATTTATTCATTCTATTTTGCCTAAGAATTTATTATCAACTACTCATTTCAAAAAGAGAAAATTTTACTCCTAGAAACATGAAAATGATATATACAATGAAATGTAGGTGTATGAAAAGTGAACTCCCCTTAAGTTGGGTAGATAGCTTCGTTCATGTCCAAACCATCTACCTCTAGCTCCTTTAATTCTTCAAAGTACCTTTTGAGCCGGTGGCCATTGACTTTCCAAATAAAACCATTAGATACATCTTGAATTTCCACAACACCATAGGGAAAAATGTTAGTTACAATAAATGGACCATCCCACCTTGATCTTAATTTACCTTTTATCAATTTGAGCCTTGATTTGTACAATAATACCTTGTCACCAATTTGGAAGTCTTTCTTCAAAATATGTTTGTCATGGAAGTTTTTGGTCTTTTCTTTGTAGATCCTTGAATTCTCAAATGCTTCTAGCCGAATTTCTTCAAGTTCTTAGAGTTGCAATTTTCTTTCTTCTCCCACCTTGGTAGCATCGAAATTACAAGCTTTTACTGCCTAATATGCTTTGTGCTCTATTTCCACGGGGAGGTGACAAGCCTTGCCATATACCAAGCGGTAGGGTGACATGCCTATCGGTGTCTTAAATGTTGTTCTGTAGGCCCAAAGTGCATCATCTAATCTTTTGCTCCAATCTTTTCTAGTGGGTCCAACAGTCTTCTCTAGAATTGATTTGATCTCTCTGTTTGAAATCCCTGTCCATTTGTTTAGGGGTGATAGGATGTAGAAACCTTATGTACAACCCTATATTTACTCAGCAGTGCCTTCATGTGTTTGTTGCAAAAATGAGATCCTTGGTCACTAATTATGGCTCTTGGAATTCCAAACCTGCAAAAAATGTGTGACCTAACAAAACTACAAACAACAGAAGAATCATCAGTCTTAGAGGGAATGGCCTCCACCCATTTTGAAACATAATCCACAGCAAGTAAAATATACAGATAACCAAAAGATGCAGGAAAAGGTCCCATAAAATATATTCCCCAAACATCAAAAATCTCACAGTAAAGCATAGTATTTTGGGGCATCTCATGTCTCGCTCCTATGTTCCCAGTTCGCTGACATCTATCACAATTTTTATAAAAGACATATGAATCATGAAAAAGGGTGGGCCAGTATAATCCACATTCTAACACTTTTCTAGCAGTTCTTTAGGGTCCAAAATGCCCCCCACAAGCTGATGAATGACAAAATGTAAGGACAGAAGAAAACTCATGATCTGGTATGCATCTCCTAATTATTTGATCATTACAAAATTTCCATAGATAAGGATCATCCCACATATAAAATTTTGCATCACTTTTAAGTTTATCTTTTTGAGCTTTAGAAAAGTGAGTGAGAAAAACATGTGCAACTAGAAAATTAACTAGGTCCGCATACCACGGTGTCTCACCATGCACTGCAATCAAGTGCTCATCTCTGAAATCATCATCAATGGTGGTAGGAGATCCATCTCCTTCAAGTCTGCTCAAATGATCTGCAACTAGGTTTTCTTTTCCACTTCTGTCTCTGATCTCCAGGTCAAATTCTTGGAGTAGGAGCATCCATCTGATCAGTCTAGGTTTTGCATTAGACTTTTTCAACAAGTATTTCAGAGCTTCTTGATCAGAAAAAATAATAACATGTGAGCACAATAAATAGGATCTGAAACGATCTAAAGCAAAAACAATGGCAAGAAGCTCCTTTTTAGTGGTGGTGTAGTTTGCTTGGGCGGCATCTAGGGTTTTGGAGGCGTAGCAGATCACATGAGGTGCTCCATCAACCCTCGGTGCTAGAACAACTCCCACTGCAAAATTAGAGGCATCACACATTAATTTAAATGGCATATTCCAATCAGGTGATTTAATGATAGGAGCTGAGGTAAGAGCCTCCCTGAGTCTGTGAAAAGCTTCCTTGCATTTATCATCAAAATGAAAATCAACATCTTTCTGCAAAAGTCTTGTCAAGGGTCGAGCAATCAAGCTGAAATCTCTAATAAATCTGCGGTAGAAACCTGCATGTCCAAGGAAAGCACGAACGTCTCGTACGCATACGGGGTAAGATAAAGAAGAAATAACACTGATTTTTGCATGATCTACCTCTATACCTTTCCGAGAGACTATGTGTTGGTGCAGAAAGCACCAAAGTCAAACCTGTATTTTGATAATGGCAACAGGGTTTAAAAGTTAAGTCTTAGTTGTTATCTAACATGTTACTCTAGTGGCCAAGAAACAAAGTCCTAGCGAAGGGCTGCTAGGCACTGGCGAAGGAATGCCAGGGTGAAAAGCCCTAGCGAAAGGACTGCTAGGCCCCAGGCGAAGGACGGCTTGGGAATGAAGCCCTAGCGAAGGACTGCTAGGCACCGGGCGAAGGACAGCTCGGTATCCAAGACCTGGCAAAGGACCGCGAGGCAAAAGTCCAACCAGAGGAACGGTTGGCATCAGGTACATTCTCCCGAGAGGAGTAGGTGAGGACGCGTTCCCCGTCGAGGGAACAGTAGGCGTCGGTTCGACCTAGGGTCCCATTTTGGAGACCTAAAGTCAGAACCAAGACAGCTAAGGCTGTATAAAAACTAACCACTTACTGCTTTATGTTGTTTTCGGACTAACCCTGGATGCAGGATCAAAGGAACATGTGTCTGCAGCTCAGAGAGCCTCAAAGGAGTGAGGTAGCAGCTGAGTAGGGCGCCCTGAGTGTCCAGGGCGCCCCCAAGGTGAACAAGAAACAAATGAAGCAAAAAGGAGCTTCGGCTGACTACTGGCCGGGGCGCCCTCAGCAGCCAGGGCGCCCCCAGCAGCCAGGGCGCCCTCAGCGCCCAGGGCGCCCTCAGCGCCCAGGGCGCCCTCAGCAGCCAAGGCGCCCCGTACCTATGCCAGCGAAGCAATCACCCTTATCCAGACGAGAAGCCCGAGCGGAAGGAGTCAAGCAGGGTGCCCCCAGCGTCCAGGGCGCCCCCAGGGTCAAACCTCATCCCTATTCGAGTGGGATAAAGGTTGACCGAGAGAATCTCGGATCACGTGACACGTGGGGGGGCGCCCCCGACGTCCAGGGCACCCCGAGGTGCTATAAATAGCACCCAACACCCAGGCTTCAAGGAACATCTCGAACACAACGCTTTTACGCTCTTCTGCTCTCACGCCTCGCTCCGGAAACTGCCCAACTCGAGCCGACGACGTCCTGCTGCTCCGAAAAAGTCAATCTACTTCGGACGTCGGTAAAGAAGAGTGATTTTCAATTTACTGCACTTACTCTATAATCAATATTTGTAAATTGTTTTTGCGCCTATATAGAATTGCCCAAAGTAAACGGTCAACGACCGTGGGCCTTGGAGTAGGAGTCGACCTAGGCTCCGAACCAAGTAAAACCTCCCGTGTTTGCGTTGTGTGTTTTTGACTTCCGCTGTGCAACTTCTCTTAGTTTACAAATCCGAAAGTTTTCCGATATTCACCCCCCCTCTATCGGTTCTCTCGATCCAACAAGTGGTATCAGAGCGGGGAAGTTCAAACTTGGTGCAACCACCAGTTTGAAAAAAAAAATTCGGATTTTTTTCTCTTTATCTAGTTCGAATTTTTTTTAATCTTTCGTTCGATTCTTTTTCGTTAATCGAGGTTGGTACAACACCCCTCGTTATTTCATTTTATTCATCCCGCACTACTAATCCAAGACCAAGTCTTGGGAATTTCTCTTCTTGTTAGTAAATTTTATTTCAGATTAAATGGCCATGCAAGAAAGATTTAGCACCGCTAGACCTCCACTTTTCAGTGGAGAAGACTTTTCTTACTGGAAAAGTCGTATGGAGGTCCACCTGAAAACTCAGGTGGACATGTGGATCATTGTAACGCCCGCTTTTTTTTTTCCTTTTCCTAAAGCGGCGTTACGTTAACATACTTAGGGCATGTAGACATCATAATACAGCGGAAACCTTTAAACTTACACCTACATGCACTTACTACCATTTCTAGCATCATAACATGGGAATTGGGCATATTAACTTTATACTTAGCATCATATCATACTTAGCATCCTGTCATACTTTAGCATCATGTCATACTTAGCATCATGTCATACTTTAGCATCATGTCATAGAGTCACATTTAAGTACTTAATAGTAAAGGTAAAGTTCTATCATAAGACGAGCAACCATATTGCTCCTTGGCCAAGTCACTATCACACACATTCTTTGATGCCCTCCTGCTGCTTCCTTATTGTCCCCTTGCGTGATTTGCGGTATAAGGAAATAAGACTATAAGCACACAGGCTTAGTAAGACTCTTTCCTACTCACTAAAACCATTCATCACTTAATCATGAGCATCTTAAACATTAACATACTTAGTGCTTTACTCAGCACATAAGTCTTTATGAGCACTTAGCATACCTTTGACATGACTTGAACATAACTTAGTCACTTTCATAGCATAGCATATACATAAACATAAAACATTCATGGCTTGGCATAATACTTGGCATAGACATAAACATCATAAACATTCATAGTATGGCATAATTCTTGGCATAAACATAAACATAATAACATAACCTCATAAACATTCCTAACATGAACCTAAATGAAATCATGGCATCCGAACTTAGCATAAACACAATTAAATCATGGCAACATAACTTAGCATGGACATAAATATAATCATAGCATTCTATCCTAGCATAAACATAATTAAATCATGGCATCATAATTAACATGAGCATAAATAAAATCATGGCATTCTAACCTAGTATAAACATAATTAAATCATGGCATCCTAAACTATCATGAACATAAATAAAATCATGGCATTCTAACCTAGCATAAACATAATCCTAAACTATCATGAACATAAATAAAATCATGGCATTCTAATTAACATAAACATAAATAAATCATGGCATCCTAAACTATCATGAACATAAATAAAATCATGGCATTCTAGCTTAGCATAAACATACATAAAATCATTTGCATAAACATACCTTGCATAAACTTACTTTGCATAATGTTCTTATCATAAGTATAATGCATAACATGGATGAATGCATGTGGAAATTGCATATATATATAAGGATGCTTAATTTTTAAAAACATGCTTTTAAATACTTTAACATAATCATAACATTCATTGGGCCCTGGCTTGTACCACATTCATTCATCATATGCGCGCATCCCTAAGTAAATACGAGGTAGCTAATCTCGACCTACTAGGGTAAGGACAGCTTCATCGGTAGTCCCGAACCGTAAGGACAGCTTCATCGGTAGTCCCGAACCGTGGACAGCTTCATCGGTAGTCCAGAACCGTGGACTTTACTTAGGTCCGGTACAAGCCCATAAAATAAAATAAAATGCTTTCACATGCTTTTTCATTCATCATCATTCATTCATCATACTTGTCATTCATCATCATTCATTCATCATACTTGTCTTTCATCATCATTCATTCATCATACTTAACATCATCGTTATGCCTTAAAGGCATGTACTTTAACTTCATTCATAAGACATGGCATACATACATCTTATTCATAAATCATGGCATACATACGTATCATTCATAAGACATGGCATACATGCATATCATTCATAAATCATGGCACATGCCTAAACATCTATGACTTAACATATAATTCATGACATACAAACTAAGGGTTTGGTTAACATAGAACTTCTTCCATCTTACTTAAATATATATCTTGGTAACTCATACTCAAGCATCTTGGTAGGTTTAACCCAACCCTAGCCCTAGGTTATGCCCTTGGCCGAAAATCCCCAAGGAACCCTAGGTCCATGAACCTTACAACATCTCATACACATATACTATGTAACGCCCCAAAATTCCCATTTTTAGTTCTTAGAGTCCTTAGAATTATTAAAAATGGTTTAGAAATATTCTAGATATTTTTAGGGATTTTTAGAATATTTTTATGGAATTTTTCGAGTCCGTTTAGTATATAAAATAAAAAAAAACGTTTAAGGGCAGCCGGGGGTTCGAACCCGCGACCAGCACGAGACCAGGCGAGAGTGCGACTAGCCGGGCTAGGGTATCAAGCACAGCAAAGGAAGGAGAGAAATATATTTAAGGTGTAGTTAGGTTAATCCGCCCCATAAGTATAAATAGGTAATTAAAGAGAGAAGTTTTATTTCTCTCATCTCCAAACCCTCACGCCGACCTCTCCTCTTTTGGGCGAAACAACACCAAGCTCTAGGGGGCCGGTCAAGGCTCTCCTCCAAGAGATCTTCCAATATTCGGAATCCCCGCGACGAGAGGAACGCGTAGGTGCGAAGAATTCTCCGAGATCTCAAGTTTCTCCCGAGCTCTAGACGTCAATCTTGGTTGTAAGTCCAAGATATCAAAGTAAGTACTGCTCACCTGCAGTAAGAGGCGGTTTTTCCGCAAGAATTTCCCTTAAAAGTTTTTAAAAGAGATATTTCCTTTTTGTTTAAGTTTTTGCATGTAATCTTAGTTCATTATATGCTTGTATAAGTTTGATTAAGCACCCTATGTGAGATTAGGGGCTAAGAAAGTTATGAGAAAAGAAAAGAGAAGATAAAGATAAGAAAAGAAAAGGCCAAGGCCTTAAGAAATCCCCAAAAGTCAAGACTTAGGGATTTTAGCACGCAAGGTGCTCGAGAAAATGCCAAGGCATTTACAGATAAGAAAGAAAAGAAAGAAAAGCTATTTTATTTTCTAAGGCCAGTACCCGGCGTCCAAGGGCGTCGTTAAAGAAATCCAGGTGTCCAATTCCAAGGTCTTGGCCCTGGTAGACCAAGGTCTGCTCTATTAGGATTGGTGGCTCGCTACCCCAACCTTTTAGGGAACGCGCATGAGATGGTACTTACGTCTTCAGTGGATCCGAGTGATTATTATTTTCAAGTATATGCTTTAGCAAAGTTTTCTAAAGTTTAAAGAGTTTTCAAAAAGTTAAAGAATAGCTAAAGTTTCAAGTTGAGCCAAGAAAAGTAAATTGAGATTTATTAATGCTTGAGTATGCATGTTTTGAGTTATACATGTTCTTAGTTTTCTTTCAAGCATATAAGTATCTCATATGATTTTCATATTGTTCAAGAAGCATGTTTGCACATTTCGAGATTTTGTGAGCTAGATAGTACTTACTAAGCTTTTTGCTTACTAGTTGCATTTCCTCTTACTGCAGATAAAGGTAAAGGCAAGCAATTCTGAAGGAAGGCGACGAGGCGGTGCTGAGTAAAGTGTGTGTGGTGGCTGATTTTGGAGAGATCCTTGAGACGAGACAATTTAGTTATTTGAATTACAATGTTTTAGTTCATTCAAATTTCAAGTTCTTGCTTTATGGAGTTTAGCGAACATTTAAGCTTTGGATAGTTTTACATGCTCAATTTCTTAGAGTAAAGATTCCATGTCATTTCATTTAGCATACATATCCTTATGATTGTATTGGATGAGTAGAAGTGTGAGTAGTTTGAAATATTGATACTTTGTTAGAGAAATAGATGCATGTGCCAAGATAGTATTAATTTCCCTTTGAATCAAGTTTTTATTGCTTAAGTATGTTTAGAAAAGTTGCTTTCTCATTTGATAATGCCTTAGGGATGTTTCAGAATTTTGTGTGATGAGTTTCAATGGTTAGAAGTTAAGTTTGGTACAAACTCTAGCTTAAAGTCTATGTAGATTTTTCATAACTTGCTAAATTCTGTAAAAGTCCTAATTTCAAGTTTATGGATTCGTTTTGATTGGCTAAATTGTTTAGAAAACTGGTATAGAGTATAGAAATGGTGTCATGATTTTATATGGCTCGAAAGTATAGGTTTGGTGGAGTTTTGAAACAAGGCTTCGAATCTGGAAAACAGGTTTCAGACTTATCAGTCGACTGGTACAGTATCAGTCGACTGATACCCGTAAGCTGAGTTGGGCGAGGCAAGTTTCAATAAGTATTTTTTTTACGAGTTTTTGAGAAAGAAAGTGTGACATGGTATCATGCATGACTATTTAAGTTAGAATATCATTCTTAGATAGATTAAAAAGAAAAAAAAAGATTTCCGCATTTTTAGTCGTGCATTAGAGTCGAGAAGTAGACAAAAGTAACGATCCGTCTAAGGCAGGAGAAGGCGGGTCGCTACATACTAGGCCATAGGAACCCTTTGATCCCATACTTAAGGCCAACCCTAATCCTTTAGCCCTAATCTTACTCTTGGCCGAAACTTCAAGGTCATGGGGGTATGGAAAAATTCCATTAAAACCCCAAATCAATTACTTAAACACCAACCATACCTTACCATAGGGCCATTGGGACCCTTACTTGAAATAAGTCCTAACTTTCCACCCCCTTAGGGTACTTGGCCGAAACCTATAGGGTCTCTAGGCCATGTGAAACATTCACATAAACACCCTCCATCTCCCTTATATCATGACAATACATGAACAAACACTTGAGGTTTTAAACCCAACCCTACACAAGGGTTCTTGTTGTTGGCCGAAACCCTAGGGTATCCTAGGGTACTCCAAAAATTCCCAAAAATTATTCATAATCTCTAAACATCATCAGGGAACATTAAATAACATTATAAAGATTTTTAGCATCATTATGGACCCTAAAACATTGTGGTCGAAACCCATAGGGTCTCTAGGTGTTGATTTTGTTCCTTTCATGTTGGCCGAAACCCTAGGGTGTCCTAGGGTACTCCAAAAATTCCCAAAAATTATACTTAACCTCTACACATCATAAGGGAACATTAAATAACATTATAAAGATTTTTAGCATAATTATAGACCTTTAAATCATGGTGGCCGAAACCCACAAGCCTAAGGTTCTTGGTTTTCTTTTCTTTCAACATCAAATCCAAAAACTAACCAATATATCATGCTAAAAATCATGGAAATCATAAGGAACTATTATACCACAGGTGAGGGAGTCTTACTTTGGGTTTCTTGATTTTTCGAACCTTGAAAGGGAAGGAAATGGTAAGATCTTTGGACCCTTGAACCCCCTTGTCCTTGTATCCTTGGAAGACCCCTTAGATCTTGGAGATGAGACCCTCTTGTGGAGTTTATCTAAGGGAGACTCCTCCTTTGGTGTTCGGCTAGGATGAGGGAAGGAGGAGGAAGAGAATGCAAAGTAATGGAAAGAAAAGGTAACTCCCAAACCCCCCTCTTTATAGCTCATCAAGGAGGTAAATGAAGAGTTTCTCCATGACCCTTCATCTTCTTCTAAGCCTTAACCAATATCCACTTCATTTCCTCATAACATTCACTTGCTAGGTGAGTTGGTTAAAGCATACATGGTTATACAAGAGGTCCAAGGTTCAATCCTTGGTAGATGCACAATTTTTTTCCCACTTATTCTATTTTATTTTTCTTTTTATTTCCCCAAAATTCTGAAAATCCTCTAAAAATTCCCCCATAATTATTTTAATATTTCCTATTAAAATCCTTTATATTTATATTAATTTTCACCTAAAATCCACCAATAATTTTGGTACTAAAAAGCCCATATAAGGCCCATTAGTGCCCTTTTTCCTAATTTAAATGAGAAAACATGGATTTTCTAGGCCAAAGTTCACATTAATATTTTTAGGTTCCTCAGAAAATTGCCTAGACATGCTTAATATTTTAAGAAAATATTAAGAGAATTTTCCGAGTCGTTACAATCATCATCTAGTCCGGACTGGAGATCCCCAAAAACGCCGAAGGACTACCTCAAAGCTACTCAGAATGGGACACCGCTCTGAAGCGCAAAATAGAAGCCGACGCAAAAGCGACCCAGACTCTCCAATGCGGATTGACAAAAGAGGAGCTGAACCGGGTAGGCCCCTTCAATAGTGCCAAGGAGCTTTGGGCAAAACTGATCGAGCTGCATGAAGGAACATCAGATACTCGGATCAGTAAAAGGGATCTGCTCCTGAACAAACTGTACACCATCAAGATGGCCGACAACGAAACAGCAGCCCAGCTCCACGCACAAATCCAAGAATTAATGAACGATCTTCACACTATAGGTCACAAGGTCGAAAACCGTGACCTAATAAGGTATGCTCTAAACGCCTTCCCTAGAAATACCTTGTGGGCATCTATGGTAGATGCATACAAGGTTTCAAGGGATCTTTCTAAAATAAAGTTAGACGAATTATTTTCCGAATTAGAACTGCACGAACAAACTAACTCCAATATGGTCGAGAAAGGAATTGCCTTCATTGCAGGTAAAACTGGAAAGTCAGCAAAGAAGAAACCGCAAACTGAACCTGAGTCTAACTCAGACTCAAACACAGAAGATGAAGGAGAACAAACTAAGCTGGTCCGACTGGCCCGAAGCTATTACAAAGAGCTGAAGAACCAAACCAACAGACGGAAAGCCGGCCGAAGAAAGGACGAACCAGCTGAACCCGCAAACGACAAAAACAAGCCCAACGTGACCTGCTACGAGTGCAAGAAAAAGGGTCACTACAAGTCAGAGTGTCCTAACCTAAAGGAGACTAAAAAGACGAGAAGAAAGAAAGCACTGCAAGCAACCTGGGACTAATCTTCCTCTGAAGAAGAAGAAGAAGTACCCCAGTCCAACCTTCTAGCCCTGACCGCCTCAGAAGAAGTCGAGACCGAGTCAGAATCAGAACAGGACGACGGCAAACTGACCTTCTCAGAGGATGGCGAAATCAAGGTAAGTGGATTTAATAGAAGTCAGTTAAACGATTTAATTTCATATCTTTCTCGAGATTTGGCGAAAGCCAAACTCCGAATCAAATCCCTCCGACAGGAAGTAAAACTCCTGAAAGAGGGAGCTGAATCTAAACCCTCAACCGAGAAAGTTCAAGAAGGAACTCCTACTCAAGTTGAAAAACTTGAGAAAGAGAACTCCTCTCTGAAAACTCAGGTTAAGGATCTTAGATCAGTTTTAGAACGATTTGGCTCTGGTTCCAAGGGTCTAGACATGATTCTTGGAAAACAGAAGTCCGTTCTAAATCGATCCGGACTTGGCTATAGAACCAAATCCCGACAAAGATCTTACCTTGCTGTACTGAATCAGTCTAGAGGTAAAATTCAGGCATGGGTACCCAAACTGTGCCTGAACAAACCGACTGGATCAAATCAGTATTGGATCCCCAAGGACAAGATTCACATCTTGCCTAATCATTACCGTGGCTTTAGTCCAGGGGGAGCCAAACTGAAAACTATATTCATTGTTAGATAAAATCCAACTTTCTTTACTTTGCATGTTTGCTTGTTTATTTAATTTCTGCAATTTATTATGCTTAGACTTAGGTTAGTTTAAGGATTGAACAAACTTAACTGAAACTTGAAAATATAGTATTGGGTGGAGGTGAGATGATAGTACGTTAGGGAAACCAATTCTAATAAGATCAAGTTTACTTGGTCTCTTTAGACTGGTGAAACTAGCCGAAGCTACCGATCCAAAATCCAAACTAGTTAGACCAGAACTTTTTCAAAAATTAATTTTGAAAATGAAATTTCATTAAACGACTTTGTCAAGGAAAGGGTTGATGATCCAATTAGGCTACGGCCAAAGAAGGCCTAGTGCCTCGCCAAGACCTGGAAGCCAATTTTTGAATTTCAAATTCAAATTACTTTTTGTTAAATTCAAATCTAACACATTTTTCAGTTAAGTATAGATTCAAACAAAATAAATTAAAAATGCTTTCAAAATTAATTAAGATTTTCAAAATAAATAAAATTTTTTTAAAAATAAATTTTATGTATCAAAACCTGTCTCACGAAACCTATAAGGCTAACGTGATTGAAAACCCTAAATTTGGGTGAGACAGACTAGGCAGTGAAATTCAATTTAAGCTATACCTGAATCTAATTGGATCCAAATCAATAAAACTCTTTATGTGTAGGAACATAAAGATTTGGACCAATGGATGCTGGATACAGACACATGACTGTAGATAAATTGAAGTTCACCAAACTCAAGCTCAAGAACCTAGGCTCAGTGGCATTTGGCAACAATGATGTACTCAAGGTAATTGGGTCAGGTAATATTGAGCTTAAATCTGACTTTATTATTAAGAAAGTTCTTTTGGTTGAAAACTTCAAGTTTAACTTGCTCAGCATAAGTCAGTTATGTGATTCTGGTTATATAGTCACCTTCAATAATTCTAACTGCCTGATTAGAAATGTACAAGACTCATAAATCATACTTAAGGGCACTAGGAAAAATAATGTATACACTATAAACCTTCCCTCAGCACCCAAATGTATGTTAACTCAGCTAGAACAATCGAACCTCTGGCATAGGAGATTAGGTCATACCAATTTGAGAACTATCTCAAAAGTCACCCAACTTGGCCTAATCAAAGGTATCCCCAAAATTAAAAATAATGAAAACCTAATATGTGAATCATGTAATCAAGGTAAACAAACCAAATCTAATCACAAATCAATTCAATCTGACCTAACTCAAACCACACTTGAGCTCCTGCACCTTGACCTATTTGATTCACATGGAGCCAAGTCACAAAGCGGAAACTGATACTGCTTAGTAATAGTTGATGATTATTCTAGGTTTACCTGGGTTAGGTTTCTAAAAACCAAAGATGAAACCTTAAAACTATTTAATGATTTCTATAAATTAGTTGAAAATCAAAACGATATTAAAATTAAAAGACTTAGGAGTGACCACGGGGGAGAATTTGAAAATCAACGGTTTGAGGAATTTTGTAAGATCAATGGGTATTTACATGAATTTTCATGTCCTAGAACCCCCCAACAAAATGGGATAGTAGAAAGAAGAAATAGAATGTTACAGGAAGCCGCTAGGGCTATGCTCAACGAATTTAACTTAGCAAACCAATTTTGGGCAGAAGCTATCAGTACGGCTTGTTACATCCAAAATAGGGTTCTGATTAACAAACGACACAATAAAACACCCTATGAGTTGTACTACCATAGGCTCCCAAATCTGCACTACCTAAGGGTCTTTGGATGTAAAGCTCATATCCTAAACACCAAAGACTACTTAGGGAAATTTCAGTCCAAATCAACCCCAGGTATCTTCCTAGGATACTCAACCACAAGTAGAGCCTATAGAGTTTACAACAAACAAACTAAGAAAATTGAAGAAACAACTAACTTAATATTTGATGAAGAAGTCAACTCAACATTTGATAATCCAGAACTAAATTCATCAAATTCTGATCAAGACAATAATGAACAAACCAGTGAACCCTTAATTGAATCCTTAAACGAACTAACTATTGAACCAATTAATGAGTCAACTGAACCAATTATCGAACCAACAAATGAACCAGCCCAAAGAGTCGAATCAAATAGTGAACCAAACCGACCAGCCGGACCTGAGGCTGAACCAAGTTATAGAAGAACCAAGAAACCCAGACTTAGTCACCCAACCGATCAAATTATAGGTGATCCAACTCTAGGAGTCAGGACTAGATCCTCCTATAGAAACCTTAGTCAAATAGCTATGATATCAAAAATAGAACCCAAAACTATAGATGAAGCGCTACCTGACCCGGATTGGATCATAGCTATGCAAGAAGAGTTAGCCCAATTTGAGAGGAACCAAGTCTGGGAACTAGTGCCTAAACCTGAAGGCAAATCCATCATTGACACTAAGTGGGTCTTTAGGAATAAGCTAAATGATCAAGGAGAAATAGTTAGAAATAAAGCCCGCTTAGTAGCTAAGGGATTCAGCCAAGTAGAGGGATTAGATTATGACGAAACTTATGCCCCCAGTAGCTAGACTTGAGTCCATTAAGAATGTTGTTAGCCTTTGCATCCATAAAGGATTTAAGCTATACCAAATGGATGTAAAGTCAGCCTTCCTAAATGGATTCATTAAAGAAGAAGTTATGTAGGACAACCCCCTGGGTTTGAGGACTTTGACAAGCCTGACCACGTTTACAAATTAACTAAAGCTCTATATGGGTTAAAACAAGCAACCTAGGGCCTGGTTATGAACGTTTATCAACCTACTTAACATCTAAAGAATTCAAACAAGGACAAATTGACTCAACTTTATTCATTAAAATCCTAGGAAAAGACATATTTATTACCCAAATTTACGTAGATGACATAATATTTGGATCCACCAACACAAATTTCCTAAAAGAGTTTGTCAAAATAATGGAAAATGAATTTGAAATGAGCTTAGTTGGTGAACTTACCTTTTTCTTAGGACTGCAAATCAAACAAACAAGAGATGGAAACTACGTCCATCAATCCAAATATGCTAAAGAGTTAATAAAGAAATTTAAAATGGACAACTCTAAAAGCATAAGTACCACCCCATG
>JAGFNQ010007496.1:0-39234 GCA_024364735.1 Boesenbergia rotunda
TTTTAAGGTAGTAGAAAAGATGGAAGACCTGAGGAGTGAGAGGGACTCGGAATGATTCGAAGATGATCACAGTGCCGCACAGAATGCGGATCGAGTTCGAGGCTAGTTGAGAAAGAGGCACTTGGAAATACCTGCATACCGCCACAATAAAAGGGTGCAGGGGAAATCGCAGGCCGGCTATGAAGTGGTCTATGAAGATGGTAAAGTAGTTCAAGGGGGCTTGGTTGGGTCGATCATCCCGAGAGGGGAGAATAAAAGGGTGATCTTCTGGAACGCGATATTCTAGGCGGAGGGTTTCTAAGGAACCCAGACTCAAGGTCGAACGGGTGGTGGTATACCACGGCCCGGGGGCAGAAGAGGAGCCGGCCATGTGGTCGGACTCGGGAATTAACAAAAGAAATCTAGGCGGGGAGAAGAGTACCTTCGTTGGAGCTCGCTGTAAAACACTAATCGCCGAAATCACTGTTGGCTGAGATTCGAGGAGGTCGGATGGCAGAGGTCGGACACAAGTGAAAGGAGAAGCGAAAGTGAGAATGAAAAAGGGTGAATAGGTGGGTCAAGCCTATTTATACTACGAGCCAAGCAAAGACGACCGTCGGATGATGAGGGTGAAAGTGGCGGGCTTTGATCTTCACCGTCCGATCCACACAATTCCCCTCACCTCGAAGCTTCTCACGGACGCCACGCAAAACCACGCCAATGACGCCTCGATACCAGAAGCACCCGTTCGGAAGCTGACACGTGGTCAAGCATTGATGAATAACTTGATGGGGGGTCAGGTGCGCGGGATGTTAACTCGGAAGGTGAGGGACGCACAGGAAGGCGAAAGGGGAGTCGGGCCGAGGGTCTAGTCAGTCGGACTCGGCGCCTCCTTCGACTAGACTTGAAGGGGAGGCTTGTGATCCGGGCGAGCGGTTTTTTATCGGGGTTGGGAGCCCGGTCGGAGATTACCCGGTTCAACCCGGCTCAAGGAGAGCAGAGACCGGAGCAGGCGGGAGCTCAGGTCTGAGTCTGTGATCCGGGCGAGCGGTTTTTTATCGGGGTTGGGAGCCCGGTCGGAGATTACCCGGTTCAACCCGGCTCAAGGAGAGCAGAGACCGGGGCAGGCGGGAGCTCAGGTCTAAGTCAAACCCACCCAGGGTCGTCCGCCTGTGGTCCGAGACTTAAAGTCGGATACCCGGGGCCGAGCTCCCGAGACCGAGCTCTTGGGGCTGAGCTCCCTAGGGCCGAGCTCTCGAAGCCGAGCTCTCGAGACCGAGCTCTTGAGGCTGAGCTCCCGGGGCCGAGCTCCCGAGACCGAGCTCTTGGGGCTGAGCTCCCTAGGGCCGAGCTCTCGAAGCCGAGCTCTCGAGACCTAGCTATTGAGGCTGGGATCTTGAGGCCGAGCTCTTGAGGTTGAGCTCCCAGGGCCGAGCTCTGAAGGCTGAGCTCTTGAGGTTGAGCCCCCAAGGCCGAGCACTCAGGTCATATTTGTCGCAAGGCTTTGTCAATGCTCTCCATCAAGAGATACCATCATCACCTGACACGGCCACCTAAACATTAATTAGGATGGGGATAAGTAGGATCACAGGCTGGTAGACTACTGTGTCAGCCTCACTCCACTGTTAAGATAACCACTTACTTAGCTTAATCCCTGACTGCTCCTTAACGAGATGTGACAGTTCGCACGCAGGAAGACCTTTTCGCTCCCCTATATAAACTCCACATGTGCTCCATAGAAGAGGATCACTTACTGTTCATTGGCCACCACACTACCACTTTGTGAGCTCTGTTCCAGTCCGAACCGAGTGACTTGAACACCGTCCCCACTAAGCCCAAGTCCGACCCCTCCGAGCGATAGCAGATCGGGTCATCTTGGTTAGACCGAGTCATCCGCGAGTAAACCGGTCTTCGCTTGTCGACAGGATCAGTTACGTTGTACAATCCTCTTCACCCTGATCCACAAGAATTTAAGAAATTGTTAACTAACCGAAAGAGTTGACACATAAGATGGATGTATAATTTATTTTATAAGAGTGGCATAGATGAACTACTTTTTCTGTTGGAAGATCAATCATAATACATTGTGAAAATCTAACATGAATCCAATCTAATCTAGGAGAAAAAAGATGGATTTATTTAGAAGTGAAGTCACAAAAAATGTGTCAAAAAAAATGAGAGATATTTCTCTGAAAGTCAATGATGCTGAGTTGGAAAAGAACAAATTAATTTTGATTTAGTAAAAGAAGACATAAACCTGGAAGTTTAGGTACCATAAAATGCAATTATGCATACACACAAAAACTAATGTTCATATACAAGTATCAAGGAAAATTATAAATCTATAAGATGCAAATGGAGATGACAAACATAAAAAAGGAAGATATGCACATTCTAAAATAGTCAGAACTCCACCTCAAAGATTAATGTCTAAAACAAACCTATGATTCAAGCGAATATCAATATTCTTTGCAAGAGCCTGAATAACAGGAAGGTAACCTTGCACCATAAGTCCATGACCACCAATAAGGACATGCTCCTGCATCCAGAAGAAGATTAGCTTAACAAACATGTTCTCAAAATTTTACCATTTGAAGTTTAAAATTGACCTCTGAACATTGCATAAAATAAGGAGAGTGCCGTAAAAACTTAAAAGGAAACAAGACCATAGCTCTTCAAGAGTGAAAGTGCACTCGATATGGAAACATAATATATCAGAGAAGGAGCAGAAAGGGAAACAAGACTAGCTCTTCAATTCTCATCCATAAAGGGATTCTATGCAAGGGTCAAAATGGCAGGCTGGCAGTTTATCTGCAAAATGTTTCCTTGCCATATCTTAAAACCAAGTACCATAGTAGATGGAACATGTTTTCGTTGTAAAATGAATTTGAGATATCTAAAGGCATGCTTGGCTCATATAATTCTTAATCAAAATCCTAACTGCACTGAATAGTTTTGTTATTGTCATAGCTTAAGAATAGTTCTGTTATTGTGCAGCAGAATAATGGAGCACTACTAACAGACTTACTCATCTTTGGAATTTCTGCTTCTCATACAAATAATACAACTTCAAGCAATAGAATAAATAGACTCATATAGATATGATACCAGCTAAAAGTCTCAGCTGCAGCTGACATTATGAAAAAAAGTATTAGAAAAAACAAAGGAAGAAAACCCTCTCCAACAATAACAACCAACAACAACTAAGCTTTATCCCCAAGAGAACCAAGAGGAGAAAAACCTTTTCAACAAGGAATATATTTTGTGGTATCTCAAGAAAAGTGCACTTTGTTTCGATGTTAAAAAAGCTATGCATCCTAGAGAACAAAGTCAAATAACTTCTACTTTTCCTATGCAAAGGAGGGAACAATTTTTGGCAGATGATATCCATTATGAAATATGATTACCTGGTCCCAATTTTTCAGTGAAATGGTGTCCACATCCGCTGTAAACCATGCTTCCATTCTACATATATACCACTGAAGTACTTCATATTCTAACCCCTCTTGCCTATATAGGTAGAGAAAGCACATTAGTTGACCACTCTTGGCGAAGCAAAGTATACTGAGAACTAGATATCTAACAAACCTTAGATATGGATTTTTATCCAAAACAATGGAAATAGCTTGCAAGAGGGACATATCAGAATCATTTTCAACTCTTACTTTCTCTGTCTGTGGCATTCAAAAATAACATTTCCATAAATCATAGCAAATAAGACAACTAGATACAATCACTTGAATGATTTTAGTTGAACCATTGACAATTACCTCTTTGAGAATTCTCTCAAATGTTTGTCCCACCTTTATCACCACCTGCTGTGGAACCTGGTTCCCATCTTTATCAAAAAGTGCATAACTGA
This sequence comes from Boesenbergia rotunda, assembly GCA_024364735.1. NCBI lineage: Eukaryota > Viridiplantae > Streptophyta > Magnoliopsida > Zingiberales > Zingiberaceae > Boesenbergia > Boesenbergia rotunda. Next base: position 3,842 of record JAGFNQ010007496.1, read on the forward strand.
AAATACCATTGACAAGATCAATCAATAATTTAGAAAATTTTACCGCGTTCAAATAAAAAAAAAACAATATGTTTATATTAACTACCAAGAAATGTTCATTAGCTGATCTCTAAACAAAATGCCCAGATGGAACATCCTCAATAAAATCTTGAGATAAAAGAATAAAATGGTTTACACGATGTCATATATCATACAGACTTCAAAACTTAAAAAAAAAAAATCACGGCATTGGAGAAACCCACCTAGTGCCTTGTCTCATAAATAGACAACATTAGAATATCAATAATGTAACAGGGCCTCATTTGATGAGGGAGTTTTATTTCCAATAAGATAGGGTTTTCTAGGAATAGAAAAATTCATGACAAGTTAACATGGTCAATGGGAATTTGATAGGAGTATAGATCCTATGTGATGTAGGGCGCAATAAAAATTCATGTTAGAAATAAAATTGTATAATTTACTTCACCCATTATGTATATAACTAAACAATGTATCAAAAAATAGAAACTAGTAATTAATCCACTGGCCATTTTCCTTTGGAATGATACACTTTCATTTAAAGAATATTATATTTTATTTTCCTGAGGATATCTTGCAAACATATATAACCCTCTAAGGAACCTCCATACATCAACAATCAAGAAATATGCCATCTAGATGTATGGGAACTAATTACCTCTCCAAATCATGGTCATACAAGACAGAGTTGTCACCACTTGTACGGTATAGCCTTAGTCCTAGAGAACGAATTAATGGAGCAAGAGAATTTTCATTACAAACACCATGTAACCTGAGAAAGAAGAAAAAAATTAACTGTGTGTCAACAAGACAAACTGCAATGTATTATTGTTGTCAAACACAAATTAATTAAACATAAAACTACAATGTATAATTGAGACCATGATGCTCCCATGTCAACAGGGCAACCAAAAGAATAGTCAGTATGGACTCGCCCACCAAGACGATCACGAGATTCTAATAGAATAATCTGAAAAGGAAAAATTAGCTGCAAGTTCAAATAACAATTAATTTCTTAATAAGAGAAGAGTTTGATTCACATGTAAGAAAATCATAAATGGAAAGAGAACATTACATTAAATGAAGCGTTGTGCAATGCCCGAGCAGCTGCAATCCCTGAAATTCCTCCACCGATCGCAATAACTGACGGTGAAGCAGATTGTTGTCTCTCAATATGAGAAATTAGAAGACCTGAAGAACATTGGAAAATAGTATAATAAATGAGCCGTCCATCAACAAAAAACCACAATGGATAATTGGAAAGAGGAAACAACCACATATAAGATGACTGTTCATTAACTAACTCATTATTGTCTGGTACTACCCATGTTAAACAGTTGAAAAGTTGGAAAACAACCTCTCACACAAAGCAAAATTGAAGCATGCAATTCCTCGTTTTTTCTTTTTTTTTGAACAATTTAGAATGCTAACGAAACCATATGATAGGATGTGAAACAACATAACTTACTTTGATTGCATGTTAAGACCAAGTGAGGAAGTGTCCCAATTGTTCCACTAGAAAAATAGTGATATGTACGACCTAAAATACAATGATTTGCAAGTGATTTATAATGTATAGTTTAAAATTTTAATTGCATTGTGTAACAGTTATGCTATTTTTTATGAACAATTTGGAAAACTAAGCTACATGATTTTCTTTTATTTCCTTGAGGTATTATTACCTTGGATATGAAAAACCAATATATTACATTTAGTATTTAGCAGAGCTAAATACTAAATGAGAAGATCTAACTTTTAATTTGCAGAGTTATTCATCACTCTACCGGCTTACACGAGACCTACATAATCTTCTATCATTATTAAAATGGAAGATGAAAAAGACACATGTTTTAAATCTTTATGAAAATTTTTCTAAGAGCCACGCGCACTGTCCATGGCAAATCGTAATGTTAAATACCTAAAATTCGAGGGGCTAAAATTTTAGAAGTTCCTAAAATTAAGGGTTGCGATGAAAAATAACCCAAACTTATGGGCTTTTGTGGGAATAGCCGACTTTGGGAGGGGCAGATTGCAAAATAGTTAGCCTTATAACTTTCCCTTCCTATTCATCCGAGCGCGATTGCGATCCCTAACATCCTGTTTGAAAAGGAAGGAATTGGAATTCCTTTGGAAATTGGAATTCAATTCGTTTGGTAGCAATTTTCGTTTGGAAATCGCATTCTTGACCAGGGGAGAAGTGCCGCCCGACCGGGAACAGGCTCGGTTGCTAAGAAAAAGGGTCGTGCAATATACCATGGTCGGAGATGCCCTCTATAAACGAGCTCACGCCCGACTGTTACTCAAGTGTCTGAGCGGCGAGGATGCAGATTACGTGCTCCGTGAAGTCCACATGGGAGTCTGCAGTAATCATTCAGGGGGCAGGGCCACCGCTCGGAAAGCTCTGTTGGCCGGATATTATTGGCCAACTTTACAGAAGGATGCCGACCGGCTGGCCGCAACATGCATCTCATGTCAAAAGCACCAATGTCTGCCACACCGGCCGCCAGAAATAATGAAGACATCTGCTGTCTCTTGCCCGTTTGACCAATGGGGCATGGACATCGTAGGTTCCTTTCCGCTTGCTCCCGCCCAGAAGAGGTACTTGTTGGTCGCGGTGGATTACTTCTCCAAGTGGGTGGAAGCTGAGGCGCTGGCCCGGATCACCGAGCAGGCGGTGATTAAGTTCTTATGGCAAAACATTTTATGCAGATACGGGATCCCCCACAAGTTGGTTTCTGACAACGGTCGGCAATTTCAAGGCAAGAAAATCAAAGAGTGATGCTCTGCATACGGCATACAGCAGGCCTTTACATCTGTGGCGTATCCACAGAGTAACGGTCAGGCAGAAGTCGCCAACCGAGAAATCTTGAGAGGGCTCAAAACGAAGCTGGATCACGCAGGAACCAACTGGGTAGAGCAGTTGCCCGGGGTCCTTTGGGCAAACAGAACCACACCCAGAGAAGCGACCGGGCAGACACCTTTCCACCTTGTCTACGGCAGCGAGGCGGTGGTGCCGGTCGAGATCGACTGTGAATCCGACCGGCGGTTAAGCTATGACGAAGGAAATGATGAAAGAAGGCGATTAGAGCTTGACCTCATTGAGGAAGTCCGGGACAAAGCAGCCGCCCGGATGTTCGCATACCGTCAGCGTATGATGCAAAGGTACAACCAGAAGGTGTTGCCGCGTTCGTTTCGAGCCGGAGACCTAGTCTGGAAACGTATAAAGCCGGTCGGTGATGTTAACAAATTACAACCGCAATGGGGTGGACCCTTCAAGGTAGTGCAGAAATTGCATACAGGCGCTTACTACTTGGAGGATGAACATGGAAAGAGGCTGGACCGACCATGGAGTGCCCTGCACTTGCAATTGTACAGAGAGCCATAGAGTGCTGTAATCTTGTAAAACACAACATTCTAGCTATAATGAAAGGCTCTCCCGACCGAAATTACCGGTCGGCCAAACAAGGCAAATCATACCTGGGCGGGACGCAGGCTGACGCGTCATATCCCCCAGAAGCCTGAGTCGGCGACTAACGTGAACGTCAGCCCACTCGGAAGCCTGGACTGGTTCCCAGTCGGAAGCGTGGCGTCCCACGTGAAAGATGGGGCCATCCGGAAGCCTAAAGCGGCGTCTGGTCGGATGCGTGGCGATTCCACGTAGAAGATTAGGTCCCCTTTGGAAGCCTGAGTCGGCGACTGACTTGAACGTCAGCCCACTCGGAAGCCTGGACTGGTTCCCAGTCGGAAGCGTGGCATCCCACGTGAAAGATGGGGCCATCCGGAAGCCTAAAGCGGCGTCTGGTCGGATGCGTGGCGATTCCACGTAGAAGATTAGGTCCCCTTTGGAAGCCTGAGTCGGCGACTGACTTGAACGTCAGCCCACTCGGAAGCCTGGATTGGTTCCCAGTCGGAAGCGTGGCATCCCACGTGAAAGATGGGCCCATCCGGAAGCCTGAAGCGGCGTCCGGTCGGAGGCGTGGCGATTCCACGCGGAAGATTGGATCCCTTTGGAAGCCTGAGTCGGCGACTGACGTGAACGTCAGCCCACTTGGAAGCCTGGACTGGTTCCCAGTCGGAAGCGTGGCGTCCCACGTGGAAGATTGGCCCATCCGGAAGCCTGAAGCGGCGTCCGGTCGGAGGCGTGACGATTCCACGCGGAAGATTGGATCCCTTTGGAAGCCTGAGTCGGCGACTGACGTGAACGTCAACCCACTCGGAAGCCTGGACTGGTTCCCAGTCGGAAGCGTGGCGTCCCACGTGGAAGATTGGCCCATCCGGAAGCCTGAAGCGGCGTCTGGTCGGATGCGTGGCGATTCCACGTAGAAGATTAGGTCCACTTTGGAAGCCTGAGTCGGCGACTGACTTGGACGTCAGCCCACTCGGAAGTCTGGACTGGTTCCCAATCGGAAGCGTGGCGTCCCACGTGGAAAATTGGCCCATCCGGAAGCCTAAAGCGGCGTCTGGTCGGATGCGTGGCGATTCCACGTAGAAGATTGGGTCCCCTTTGGAAGCCTGAGTCGGCGACTGACTTGGACGTCAGCCCACTCGGAAGCCTGGACTGGTTCCCGGTCGGAAGCGTGGCGTCCCACGTGAAAGATTGGTCCATCCAGAAGCCTGAAAAGCCTAGACGTTTATATGCTGGTTTGGTTCCCCGACCGGGCGTGTGGCGATCCACACCCCTCAGTCGGACCCGCCAGTCGGCTAACTTACACTTAGTCATTCTCCTAATCTGGTTTGGTTCCCCGACCGGGCGTGTGGCGATCCACACCCCTCAGTCGGACCAGCCAGTCGGCTAACTTACACTTAGTCATTCTCCTAATCTGGTTTGGTTCCCCGACCGGGCGTGTGGCGATCCACACCCCTCAGTCGGACCAGCCAGTCGGCTAACTTACACTTAGTCATTCTCCTAATCGGGTTTGGTTCCCCGACCGGGCGTGTGGCGATCCACACCCCTCAGCCGGACCAGCCAGTCGGCTAACTTACACTTAGTCATTCTCCTAATCGGGTTTGGTTCCCCGACCGGGCGTGTGGCGATCCACACCCCTCAGCCGGACCAGCCAGTCGGCTAACTTACACTTAGTCGTTCTCCTAATCTGGTTTGGCTCCCCAACCGGACGTGTGGCGATCCACACCCGTCAGTCGGACCAACCAGGCGGCTAGCACTGCCATTTTCCTAACTTGGTTTGGCTCCCCGACCGGGCGTGTGGCGATCCACACCCCTCAGTCGGACCAGCCAGTCGGCTAACTTACACTTAGTCATTTTCCTAATCTGGTTTGGTTCCCCGACCGGGCGTGTGGCGATCCACACCCCTCAGTCGGACCAACCAGCCGGCTAACTTACACTTAGCCATTCTCCTAGCTTGGTTTGGTACCTCGACCGGGCGTGTGGCGATCCACACCCCTCAGTCGGACCAACCAGCCGGCTAACTTTCACTTAGCCATTTTCCTAACTTAATTCGGCCCTGTGGCCGGGCTTAAGGCGGTACCTATCCCCCACCCGGCTAAGCCGATCAGCAACACTTGCCTAGTCACTATCTAAAGAAACACAGATAAGAAAAACATTGCATTGATGTTTACTTAAAGAGCATTACAAAAAAGGAGCCCCAATCGGCGGCTTGAGATTACATGATTAAGCATTAAGTAAATGGCTGGAAGAAGTCTTTTGGGAGGAGCTCCTTGACCCTTTTCAATTGGACGACATTGGCAGGGAGTTCGGCCGGCAGATGACCGCTCTCTTGGAGCTGCAGAATCGCGCTGTTAATGCCCATCTAGAACATACCAGACGTCCGCTTGCCCAGCTGCACGCCGAACTCCGTGGAGTTTATGTAGGCCAGGCGATGTGCGTCCGTCCGGGCGGGCTCACCTGCTTGGTGCTGCTTCAGGCTGTCAACTTCCGCCCGGAGGTTGGCAATCTCCTGGTCCTTCTCCTCCAGAGCAACGGCTTGGGAAGCCAGCAGTCCTTCGGACAGACTGAGCTCGTCTCCTCGCAGGTCCATGGCCTTCTCCTTGGCCTGCAAGTCAGACTCCCGAGTCGCCAACTCCTGCTCTTTCTCGCTCAGGGCCGTCCGGAGCTCCTCCGTAGCCTTCAGCAGAGTGTCAAGTTCCGCCTTCAAAGCTTTGGCCTCGACCGCCTTCTTGTCGAGGTCCGACCGGGCACGGCGCTGCTGTTCCAGGGTCTTCTTCCTCTCCTGCTCCAGGGTTGCGTGCAAGGAAGAAGACCGAGAATACGCCCGCTCGGCTGCCTCCACTCGGGTGACCTCCTCCGTCAGTCGCACCTCGGCCGAACGGAGTTTCTCCTTGAGATCCAGTATCTCTGAGCGGAGAATAGCTGTGCCCTCCTCGCCGGCCGGTAGGTTCGCATGCGACTGGCGGAGCTCCCATTCCTCGACCTGCCGCTCGGCCTCTCGGCGCCCCCTGGTGTTGATAACCAGGGTATGGGCGATGCTCGAGCAGGAGGCCCAAAACTACAAAAAGAAATGTTAGAAAAAAGAATGTTAGTTGAGCATTAAATCATCAGACTTACATGTGTAGCGTCCTGCATGAATTGGTCGGCCAGTCGGATCGGGGGCCTGGAGGTTCCTTCCCTCATGCCTTGCTCCCAGCAGTCCGCCAGTTCCCCATAAAGGGTAAGCCGTTGTCGGACGACGGAGGGGGTCGCTGGGTTGACGGACGGAAGATATACGCCATAACCACCCTTATGGGGGCGACGTTCCCCCGAGCGCGACGGACCCGGCACGTCTTCAGGCCGGCTTGCTCCAGCAGGGTTGACAGCAGCCTGGGTAGGCTGGGAGCGAGAACCCGTCGAAGCATTCCTCGGGCGCCTATGCAAGGGTTCCGGGTCGGGAGAGTCAGGGGAGGATAGGCCTGCCTCCGCCGGTTCCTCAATCCGAATAGAAGCGCTGGCTTTCCGCTTGGAAGGCTGGGGCTTCTGCGGGGAAGGTGCCGCCTTCTGCTTGCCAGAAGCTCTTGCTGGGGCAGAAGGTTTCGAGGAGCCGACCGGCTTCACAGAACCGGTCGCCGCTGGTTGGGAAGGAGCCGAAGGGGCGAACTCCGCGTTCTCAGGAATCGTAGGCAGACCAGCCTGACGCAAACGCAGTTGTTCTGCCGCCCGGGCGTTTGCTTCTTCGTCTGCCATGCCGAGGGCCGCGTCGAGGGCAGCTTCCCACATCATCTTAGCTGCAAAATCGGAGGATATTGAGTTAGGGAAAAAAGAAGCGTGACAAGAAAAATTTGCTTACCGAAGGTGTCGGGCAAGGCGGCTGGCACTCGGCTTAGCCCAAATATATACAAAACGGCGTCGTTGAGAAGTTTCATGCCGTCAAAGTGAAGACCCCCGAGTCGAGAGAAGGCCATTGTAAATAGGGGGTCGGACTTAAAATTTTTTAAGGGAGGTATAAGGTACAGGTCTTCGACCCATCCGGTCGGGAACCCGAGGCTGGTCGGGGGGCCAATGAAGAAGAAATGGGTTTTCCACCCCTTATTCGAAGAACGAATATTCTCCACTATGGATAGTTTAGCTCGGGCTTGGAGAAAGAAATTCCCGGCTTCCTGTTTCTTAGGGTAATAAAAGAAATAAAGAACCTCCGGTCGGAGGGGAACTCGGAAAAGAGTGAAAAGAACTATTAGATTACAAAGGATACGAATGGCGTTCGGAGAGAGCTGGAAGATAGGCACGTGGAAGAAGTTACAGAACGATACAATGAAAGGATGAAGAGGGTAACGCAGGCCAGACATATACTGGTCCCGAAAAAACACAAAGAAGCCAGCCGGGGGTTTGTGTGGTCGGTCGGCCTTGTTAGGGACGGCGATGCGGTAGTCAGCAGGAATGTCGTAGGCCAGCCGGAGGTCGGAGGCGGTCTCGTCGTCAAGGGTGGACTCGACGGAAGTGTACCACGCAGGGGCGGCCATGGAACAGAAAGAAGGGGAAGAAAAGGAGGAAACTGACCGTAGATGGCGGCGTAAGGTAGGAAACCGGCGGAGAAGCACCGAACTGACGGCGACACGCAAAGATGGCAACAAGCACTGAGGTGATGAGAAAACAGCGGAGAGCAAATGAGGGTTTCGGAAAAAGACGGAAGCTTATTTATAGTTAGGCCGAAACAAGGACGACCGTCGGATGGCGATCCACGTGTACGGCGATCGCCTCATCACGGCCGTCGAGGCGTCCCATGATCAACCTCGAAAAGGCTCACCGCAGGCGCTGACGTCGCCTGCTGCGGCAGCAGGGCGCACCGTCTGGTCGGCCAGCCAGAAGCTGCCGCGTGGCGGAAAGAATTACGCGCGTTAATGGCCATTAATAGCGCGTAATCATGGGGATAAATCGCATCCCGGTCAGCCAACCAGCGCGCGCCACTTGGCCCGGATCATTAAAGCGGATGTGAGGCCGTTATAGCGCCGGTCGCCTCGGGCGTAGCACATTCCTCTTTCGACTTGGAATGTCGCGTCTCCATTAATTGATTGACTCAAGCGATCACGAGGAAATCGTCTTGGGGCACGTGGCGCTCCAGGTTTCTTGCGACCCAAGACAAACGATCACTCGGGCAAATGTCATCAACGTGCAGCTAATAATTAGACAACACGGGGTAAGCCACTCTCCTACCCACCAACAACACTCGTCCGGTCGGACGCATTCACAATGTACGGACGCGTGGCGGCCCACGCTCCCTTTAGTCGGAAATGGTCACTCTGCTGGACACTATATGAGGGCATGACGGCCCACGTTCCTCTCGGGCAAAATTTCATCCGCTCGGACATCTTCATGGTATCAGTGGTTAGTCGGGAACGCGTGGCGGCCCACGCTCCCCTATCCCTCATCCGCTCGGACATCTTCACCATATCAGGGGTCAGTCGGGAACGCGTGGCGGCCCACGCTCCCCTACTACTCCTCGTCCGGTCGAACGTCTTCACTAAACAAGATGGCACGGGGCGACCCACGTCCCTCTTGACAACAGTCTTATTCCACGCAGGCGGCTCGTGCAATACACCGCACGGGTGCGCAGCTACCCACGCTCCGGTCAGCGGCAGGGAATTGTTTGCCCACTCAGACTTTATCAACATCAACTGTTGAGCATCATGTTAAGCCGGCCGGATACTAGACGGGCAAAAGCGGCCCGGCCGCAAAAATGGTTATACACACAGTCCAGTCAGTCGGACTGATCGCCTCCTTCGACTAGACTCGAGGGGAAGGCTATTGATCCTGCCCTATCTTTGTCACCGTACGAACGCCCAACGTGGCAAAACGACCTGGCCCACTTCGGAGTCCACGTCATTATACGGGTAGCCAGCTTGACACACCCTAGCCGGTCCCATGGTCTTTGCCGGCCGGTCGGACTCAAGGCGGCCGGTCGGACTCAAGGCGGCTCAGGGCGGCCGGTCGGACTCAAGGCGGCCGGTCGGACTCAAGGCGGCCGGTCAGAATAAATGTTGCGGTTCAACCATCCGGTCAATCCCGACCAACCATAAGAGGGTCATTATACCTCGTTTATCAGAGTATTTCCGCCCGGACACATAAGGGCCATACGCCTAATCGTCCGAGGGCATCCGCCCGGCAACCCTTCACGTACATAGTCCCCCAGGCTTACACGCCCGGCGCCCACTCAGGCACTCTCTCCCGGAACAACCCTGGGATAACGACAAAATTATCTGTACCACCTGCAGACAACAGACTGTCACTACTCGAGTGAACTGACACTCTCTGGCACGCCGCCCTGTCGCGCCGTTGGTGCCAGGCGGCGCCAGGCGGCGGTTTGCAGAGACAGTCCTTTGTCCCCACATAAGACAAAGAGCATACTACAAGGAATGTGGGCTAACAGCCGACACAATCAGACCATATCCTCTGACCAGCTCAGAGAATCCTGACACAGGTCAGGCTTGGTCCCTCTTCTCGGCTATATAAGCCCTCTTCGGGCAGGCTCAACGATGGTTTGTTCGCCTGGTCGGCAAAAGACTTGAAGGGAGTCCAACCAGAAGTAGCGGAACACCAATTGCACGTGTACCCGAATGCTCGGCCAGTAAAGCAGCGGAAAAGAGACCGCAGCGCCGCCCAGAATCAGGTCATCCGGGCGGAAGTAGAAAGACTGTTGGAGGCAGGACACATCCGGGAGGTCCAGTTCCCAGCCTGGTTGGCCAACGTGGTGCTGGTGTCCAAGCCCAACGACAAGTGGCGGGTATGCATTGATTTTAGAGACCTCAATCGCGCATGCCCGAAAGACTGCTACCCACTTCCACGGATCGATCAAATGGTAGACTCGACGGCAAGCAGCGATCATATCAATGCTGGATGCGTACCAGGGATACCACCAAGTCCCATTGGCTGCTGCCGACCAGGAGAAGGTTAGCTTTGTCACGGCTGACGGCACCTAGTGCTACACCGTCATGCCGTTCGGTCTCAAGAATGCGGGCGCCACCTACCAAAGAATGATGAACAAGGTGTTCCGGTCGCAAATGGGGCGTAACGTCGAAGTATACGTCGACGATATTCTTATCAAGACCGCAAGGGCGGAGGAACTCATCCCCGACATTGAAGAAACCTGTCGAACTCTACGGCAGTTTGGCCTGAAGCTTAATCCGACCAAATGTCTATTCGGGGCTCGAAGCGGGAAGTTCCTCGGCTATATAGTCACCGAGCGAGGAATCGAAGCAAACCCGGACAAGGTGAAGGCCATCCTGGAGATGCCGGCTCCAAGGAATCTCAGAGAAGCTCAACGGCTGATCGGACGGATAACGGCCTTGTCAAGGTTCATTTCCCGATCAGCCGAACGAGGTCTGCCATTCTTCAAGACGCTACGCCGGGCCACCAAATTTCAGTGGGACGAAGAATGTGACAAGGCCTTCGAAAAACTGAAAGCTTATCTATCTGAACTGCCGACGCTTGCCCGGCCGGAGCCTAATGAAAGTTTGTATGTATACCTGGCAGCTTCCTCTGACTCGGGCAGCATGGTGTTGACCCGGCAAGGAAAAACCGAGCAAAGGCCCGTGTACTTCTTTGCCCATTTATTTAAAGGAGCCGAGTGTCGGTACACGACACTCGAAAAATTGGGCTACATACTATTCTTAGCCGCCCGGCGACTCAGGCCATACTTCTTATCTCACCCAATTACTGTGTTGACTAACAGTAACTTGGGTCGGGTGCTCACTAACCCAGAAACCTCGGGGCGGCTAGTCAAATGGACAACCGAGCTGAGCGAGTATGACATTCAGTATCAACCCCGACCGGCTATCAAAGCTCAAGCCTTAGCCGATTTCCTCACAGAATGGCATGCCGATGAAGCCGAGAGCGTATGGAAGGTGTACGTTGATGGGGCATCCGCTCGACAAGGGAGTGGAATCGGCATTCTCATGGTGTCTCCCGAAGAGGAACGGCTACACTTGTCCGTTCGACTGGAACACCGGGCAACTAATAATGAAGCTGAATATGAAGCACTTATCGCTGGTCTGCAAGCCGCCCGGCATGTCGGCGCCTCCCGGGTGTGGCTATACTCAGATTCGCAACTGGCCGTTTAGCAACTGGCTGGTAATTTTGAAGTCAATTGCAGCCGGCTGCGAGAGTACATCGATGCCTATGAACAGCTGAAGGCCGGTTTCCGTGAGGTACTCTTACAGAAGATCCCTCGGGAAAGCAACTCGCAAGCGGATGAGCTAGCCAAATTGGCTAGCACAGTCGGATCTTGGGTGGTCCCCCAGCCGGCCAGTCATGCCTTATTCGTTATGCAAATCGAGCAACAGGCGGAGATGGAATTTGAGTCTGATTGGAGAACGCCACTGATCGCATTCTTGACCAGGGGAGAAGTGCCGCCCGACCGGGAACAGGCTCGGTTGCTCAGAAAAAGGGTCGTGCAATATACCATGGTCGGAGATGCCCTCTATAAACGAGCTCACGCCCGACCGTTACTCAAGTGTCTGAGCGGCGAGGATGCAGATTACGTGCTCCGTGAAGTCCACATGGGAGTCTGCAGTAATCATTCAGGGGGCAGGGCCACCGCCCGGAAAGCTCTGTTGGCCGGATATTATTGGCCAACTTTACAGAAGGATGCCGACCGGCTGGCCGCAACATGCATCTCATGTCAAAAGCACCAATGCCTGCCACACCGGCCGCCAGAAATAATGAAGACATCTGCTGTCTCTTGCCCGTTTGACCAATGGGGCATGGACATCGTAGGTTCCTTTCCGCTTGCTCCCGCCCAGAAGAGGTACTTGTTGGTCGCGGTGGATTACTTCTCCAAGTGGGTGGAAGCTGAGGCGCTGGCCCGGATCACTGAGCAGGCGGTGATTAAGTTCTTATGGCAAAACATTTTATGCAGATACGGGATCCCCCACAAGTTGGTTTCTGACAACGGTCGGCAATTTCAAGGCAAGAAAATCAAAGAGTGGTGCTCGGCATACGGTATACAGCAGGCCTTTACATCTGTGGCGTATCCACAGAGTAACGGTCAGGCAGAAGTCGCCAACCGAGAAATCTTGAGAGGGCTCAAAACGAAGCTGGATCACGCAGGAACCAACTGGGTAGAGCAGTTGCCCGGGGTCCTTTGGGCAAACAGAACCACACCCAGAGAAGCGACCGGGCAGACACCTTTCCACCTTGTCTACGGCAGCGAGGCGGTGGTGCCGGTCGAGATCGACTGTGAATCCGACCGGCGGTTAAGCTATGACGAAGGAAATGATGAAAGAAGGCGATTAGAGCTTGACCTCATTGAGGAAGTCCGGGACAAAGCAGCCGCCCGGATGTTCGCATACCGTCAGCGTATGATGCAAAGGTACAACCAGAAGGTGTTGCCGCGTTCGTTTCGAGCCGGAGACCTAGTCTGGAAACGTATAAAGCCGGTCGGTGATGTTAACAAATTACAACCGCAATGGGGTGGACCCTTCAAGGTAGTGCAGAAATTGCATACAGGCGCTTACTACTTGGAGGATGAACATGGAAAGAGGCTGGACCGACCATGGAGTGCCCTGCACTTGCAATTGTACAGAGAGCCATAGAGTGCTGTAATCTTGTAAAACACAACATTCTAGCTATAATGAAAGGCTCTCCCGACCGAAATTACCGGTCGGCCAAACAAGGCAAATCATACCTGGGCGGGACGCAGGCTGACGCGTCATATCCCCCAGAAGCCTGAGTCGGCGACTAACGTGAACGTCAGCCCACTCGGAAGCCTGGACTGGTTCCCAGTCGGAAGCGTGGCGTCCCACGTGAAAGATGGGGCCATCCGGAAGCCTAAAGCGGCGTCTGGTCGGATGCGTGGCGATTCCACGTAGAAGATTAGGTCCCCTTTGGAAGCCTGAGTCGGCGACTGACTTGAACGTCAGCCCACTCAGAAGCCTGGACTGGTTCCCAGTCGGAAGCGTGGCGTCCCACGTGAAAGATGGGGCCATCCGGAAGCCTAAAGCGGCGTCTGGTCGGATGCGTGGCGATTCCACGTAGAAGATTAGGTCCCCTTTGGAAGCCTGAGTCGGGCACTGACTTGAACGTCAGCCCACTCTGTACATTCCGCGCTTTCTTGACAACCCTCTCCGGGCAAGCTCAACGATGGTTTGATGGGCTCCCAGGCGGATCAGTCAAGAGTTTTGCAGACGTGAAGCGGCTGTTTCTGCAGCATTTTGCAAGCAGTCGGAGGCATCATAAGACCAGCCTCAATTTGTTTACTCTGAGGCAAGGGCCGAAGGAATCACTCCGGGCCTACATCAAGAGGTTCAATGGAGTGGCTATCGAGGTGCCCAATACCACGCCAGAGATATTGGTCGCCGCCTTCTCTCAAGGGCTCCAAGAGGGTGACTTCTTCCGATCTCTGATCAGGAAGCCACCGAAGGATTTCGACAGCCTGCTCGGGAAGGCTGTCAAGTATATCAATGTAGAAGAAGCGCAAGCCGCCCGGAGGAAGGAAGTTACAGTTAGCCCACAGCCCGCACATCCTCGACATAACGGATCACCAGGAGGGCCGATTCGCAGTTCCCGACCGGCTGATCAGCCTAGAACGAGACCCCAACAAGTGCAGGTGGCGCAGGGGAATTGGCCCGACAGATGGGCATCGTATTGTGCGTTTCACCAATGTAATACGCACAGTACTGAAGACTGCCGAGCGGCCGGCAGAGCTCGGACCCCACGGGGCAGGGGTCAAGGACGACAAACCCCGCAAGGGCGTGGGCGTGGTCATGAAGCCACAGCCCAAGGACAAAGGCGTGATACCCCCGCCGCCCGGCAATTGTTTCCTCGGCCCGAGCAGGGAGAGGCGGAGGAATTTGACGAGGATCAAGCGAATCATCAGAACGCCGTCCGAGGAGGCATCAACGTGATCTCCGGCGGGCCGACCGGAGGCGACTCCAACCGAGCCAGAAAGACACAGGTGCGCCGACTGGAAATTCACCAAGTCGGAGTTAGCACCTCGCAAGCTCAGGATCCCAAATCAGCTGGGGGCCGCAAGACCTACAAGGATTGGAGGTGCCGCACGACGACCCGCTGGTCATCACGGCTGTCATCGCCAACTACGAAGTCCACCGCTCCATTATGGACACCGACAGCTCGGTAAATATCTTGTATAAACGAGCTTTTGAACAATTGCAGATTGAAATGTCACAGCTGGAATTGGTGGCTACACCCCTGTTCGGATTTACGGGGAACGAAGTACAGCCAATTGGACAGATACGGTTGGCTGTCTCGCTTGGAGAAGAGCCACTCAAAAGAACCCGGTGGACCACGTTTCTGATTGTGGATGCGCCTGCCGCCTACAACGCCATTCTCGGCCGACCGGCTCTCAATGAATTTAAAGCGGTAGTCTCCACCTACTACCTCAAGGTGAAGTTTCCGGTCGGCGATAGGGTCGGTGAGGTGAAGGGCAACCAGATCGTAGCCCGGCGCTGCTATGCTGATGATGTCCGCTCGGGAGGCCAGAAGGCAAGGCGGGCAGATAGCAGCTGCAACATGGTGCAAGCCTCCCCTTGGGCAGAGCTACGTGACGACAAAGAAGAGGTACAACTTTTGCCTGGTCGGGAAGATACCAAAATACAAATTGCTGCAGGACTTCCCGAGGAGCTGAGGCAATCTCTCGTCGACTCCCTCGCCCGGAATCAAGACGTGTTCGCCTGGTCGGCAAAAGACTTGAAGGGAGTCCGACCAGAAGTAGCGGAACACCAATTGCACGTGTACCCGAATGCTCGGCCAGTAAAGCAGCGGAAAAGAGACCGCAGCGCCGCCCAGAATCAGGTCATCCGGGCGGAAGTAGAAAGACTGTTGGAGGCAGGACACATCCGGGAGGTCCAGTTCCCAGCCTGGTTGGCCAACGTGGTGCTGGTGTCCAAGCCCAACGACAAATTTGATCCTGTCGCCGAGCGGAGTGGAGCCGCAACCAGATGACGGGGTAGGGATGAATGGCGTGGATGCTGACTGGATGCCCTTCGCGCAGAATGACAACGAGCAGGGGGTGTCCTCCGAGTAGATGTGAGTGGATACCGCCTGGTGTGCCTTCGACCGGATGGAAGTAGACCTGCTGGAGAAGATGACCGTTAGCAACCTAGCCGGGAAAGGTCCCGGTAAGGCACTCCGACGGTCAAGTCAGTACTCCGATGAATAGAAGAAATAATGGAGCACTGTAGAAGAGAGACGTCGTGCGCGTGCGTACCTGATAATGCGGAGGGGAGGGGCTTATATAGCCGAGAAGAGAGACCAAGCCTGACCTGTGTCAGGATTCTCTGAGCTGGTCAGAGGATATGGTCTGATTGTGTCGGCTGTTAGCCCACATTCCTTGTCGTATGCTCTTTGTCTTATGTGGGGACAAAGGACTGTCTCTGCAAACCGCCGCCTGGCGCCGCCTGGCACCAACGGCGCGACAGGGCGGCGTGCCAGAGAGTGTCAGTTCACTCGAGTAGTGACAGTCTGTTGTCTGCAGGTGGTACAGATAATTTTGTCGTTATCCCAGGGTGGTTCCGGGAGAGAGTGCCTGAGTGGGCGCCGGGCGTGTAAGCCTGGGGGACTATGTACGTGAAGGGTTGTCGGGCGGATGCCCTCGGACGATTAGGCGTATGGCCCTTATGTGTCCGGGCGGAAATACTCTGATAAACGAGGTATAATGACCCTCTTATGGTCGGTCGGGATTGACCGGATGGTTGAACCGCAACATTTATTCTGACCGGCCGCCTTGAGTCCGACCGGCCGCCTTGAGTCCGACCGGCCGCCCTGAGTCCGACCGGCCGCCTTAAGTCTGACCGGCCGGCAAAGACCATGGGACCGGCTAGGGTGTGTCAAGCTGGCTACCCGTACAATGACGTGGACTCCGAAGTGGGCCAGGTCGTTTTGCCACGTTGGGCGTTCGTACGGTGACAAAGATAGGGCAGGATCAATAGCCTTCCCCTCGAGTCTAGTCGAAGGAGGCGATCAGTCCGACTGACTGGACTGTGTGTATAACCATTTTTGCGGCCGGGCCGCTTTTGCCCGTCTAGTATCCGGCCGGCTTAACATGATGCTCAACAGTTGATGTTGATAAAGTCTGAGTGGGCAAACAATTCCCTGCCGCTGACCGGAGCGTGGGTAGCTGCGCACCCGTGCGGTGTATTGCACGAGCCGCCTGCGTGGAATAAGACTGTTGTCAAGAGGGACGTGGGTCGCCACGTGCCATCTTGTTTAGTGAAGACGTTCGACCGGACGAGGAGTAGTAGGGGAGCGTGGGCCGCCACGCGTTCCCGACTGACCCCTGAATTGGTGAAGATGTCCGAGCGGATGAGGGATAGGGGAGCGTGGGCCGCCACACGTTCCCGACTAACCACTGATACCATGAAGATGTCCGAGCGGATGAAATTTTGCCCGAGAGGAACGTGGGCCGTCATGCCCTCATATAGTGTCCAGCAGAGTGACCATTCCCGACTAAAGGGAGCGTGGGCCGCCACGCGTCCGTACATTGTGAATGCGTCCAACCGGACGAGTGTTGTTGGTGGGTAGGAGAGTGGCTTACCCCGTGTTGTCTAATTATTAGCTGCACGTTGATGACATTTGCCCGAGTGATCGTTTGTCTTGGGTCGCAAGAAACCTGGAGCGCCACGTGCCCCAAGACGATTTCCTCGTGATCGCTTGAGTCAATCAATTAATGGAGACGCGACATTCCAAGTCGAAAGAGGAATGTGCTACGCCCGAGGCGACCGGCGCCATAACGGCCTCACATCCGCTTTAATGATCCGGGCCACGTGGCGCGCGCTGGTTGGCCGACCGGGATGCGATTTATCCCCATGATTACGCGCTATTAATGGCCATTAACGCGCGTAATTCTTTCTGCCACGCGGCTGGCTGGCCGACCAGACGGTGCGCCCTGCTGCCGCAGCAGGCGACGTCAGCGCCTGCGGTGAGCCTTTTCGAGGTTGATCATGGGACGCCTCGACGGCCGTGATGAGGCGATCGCCGTACACGTGGATCGCCATCCGACGGTCGTCCTTGTTTCGGCCTAACTATAAATAGGCTTCCGTCTTTTTCCGAAACCCTCATTTGCTCTCCGCTGTTTTCTCATCACCTCAGTGCTTGTTGCCATCTTTGCGTGTCGCCGTCAGTTCGGTGCTTCTCCGCCGGTTTCCTACCTTACGCCGCCATCTACGGTCAGTTTCCTCCTTTTCTTCCCCTTCTTTCTGTTCCATGGCCGCCCCTGCGTGGTACACTTCCGTCGAGTCCACCCTTGACGACGAGACCGCCTCCGACCTCCGGCTGGCCTACGACATTCCTGCTGACTACCGCATCGCCGTCCCTACCAAGGCCGACCGACCACACAAACCCCCGGCTGGCTTCTTTGTGTTTTTTCGGGACCAGTATATGTCTGGCCTGCGTTACCCTCTTCATCCTTTCATTGTATCGTTCTGTAACTTCTTCCACGTGCCTATCTTCCAGCTCTCTCCGAACGCCATTCGTATCCTTTGTAATCTAATAGTTCTTTTCACTCTTTTCCGAGTTCCCCTCCGACCGGAGGTTCTTTATTTCTTTTATTACCCTAAGAAACAGGAAGCCGGGAATTTCTTTCTCCAAGCCCGAGCTAAACTATCCATAGTGGAGAGTATTCCTTCTTCGAATAAGGGGTGGAAAACCCATTTCTTCTTCATTGGCCCCCCGACCAGCCTCGGGTTCCCGACCGGATGGGTCGAAGACCTGTACCCTATACCTCCCTTAAAAAATTTTAAGTCCGACCCCCTATTTACAATGGCCTTCTCTCGACTCGGGGGTCTTCACTTTGACGGCATGAAACTTCTCAACGACGCCGTTTTGTATATATTTGGGCTAAGCCGAGTGCCAGCCGCCTTGCCCGACACCTTCGGTAAGCAAATTTTTCTTGTCACGCTTCTTTTTTCCCTAACTCAATATCCTCCGATTTTGCAGCTAAGATGATGTGGGAAGCTGCCCTCGACGCGGCCCTCGGCATGGCAGACGAAGAAGCAAACGCCCGGGCGGCAGAACAACTGCGTTTGCGTCAGGCTGGTCTATCTACGATTCCTGAGAACGCGGAGTTCGCCCCTTCGGCTCCTTCCCAACCAGCGGCGACCGGTTCTGTGAAGCCGGTCGGCTCCTCGAAACCTTCTGCCCCAGCAAGAGCTTCTGGCAAGCAGAAGGCGGCGCCTTCCCCGCAGAAGCCCCAGCCTTCCAAGCGGAAAGCCAGCGCTTCTATTCGGATTGAGGAACCGGCGGAGGCAGGCCTATCCTCCCCTGACTCTCCCGACCCGGAACCCTTGCATAGGCGCTCGAGGAATGCTTCGACGGGTTCTCGCTCCCAGCCTACCCAGGCTGCTGTCAACCCTGCTGGAGCAAGCCGGCCTGAAGACGTGCCGGGTCCGTCGCGCTCGGGGGAACGTCGCCCCCATAAGGGTGGTTATGGCGTATATCTTCCCTCCGTCAACCCAGCGACCCCCTCCGACGTCCGACAACGGCTTACCCTTTATGGGGAACTGGCGGACTGCTGGGAGCAAGGCATGAGGGAAGG
Source organism: Boesenbergia rotunda (assembly GCA_024364735.1). Taxonomy (NCBI): domain Eukaryota; kingdom Viridiplantae; phylum Streptophyta; class Magnoliopsida; order Zingiberales; family Zingiberaceae; genus Boesenbergia; species Boesenbergia rotunda. The sequence goes on from JAGFNQ010007496.1 coordinate 22,792, forward strand.
AACCTCCAGGCCCCCGATCCGACTGGCCGACCAATTCATGCAGGACGCTACACATGTAAGTCTGATGATTTAATGCTCAACTAACATTCTTTTTTCTAACATTTCTTTTTGTAGTTTTGGGCCTCCTGCTCGAGCATCGCCCATACCCTGGTTATCAACACCAGGGGGCGCCGAGAGGCCGAGCGGCAGGTCGAGGAATGGGAGCTCCGCCAGTCGCATGCGAACCTACCGGCCGGCGAGGAGGGCACAGCTATTCTCCGCTCAGAGATACTGGATCTCAAGGAGAAACTCCGTTCGGCCGAGGTGCGACTGACGGAGGAGGTCACCCGAGCGGAGGCAGCCGAGCGGGCGTATTCTCGGTCTTCTTCCTTGCACGCAACCCTGGAGCAGGAGAGGAAGAAGACCCTGGAACAGTAGCGCCGTGCCCGGTCGGACCTCGACAAGAAGGCGGCCGAGGCCAAAGCTTTGAAGGCGGAACTTGACACTCTGCTGAAGGCTACGGAGGAGCTCCGGACGGCCCTGAGCGAGAAAGAGCAGGAGTTGGCGACTCGGTAGTCTGACTTACAGGCCAAGGAGAAGGCCATGGACCTGCGAGGAGACGAGCTCAGTCTGTCCGAAGGACTGCTGGCTTCCCAAGCCGTTGCTCTGGAGGAGAAGGACCAGGAGATTGCCAACCTCCGGGTGGAAGTTGACAGCCTGAAGCAGCACCAAGCAGGCGAGCCCGCCCGGACGGACGCACATCGCCTGGCCTACATAAACTCCACGGAGTTCGGCGTGCAGCTGGGCAAGCGGACGTCTGGTATGTTCCAGATGGGCATTAACAGCGCGATTCTGCAGCTCCAAGAGAGCGGTCATCTGCAAAACGACCAACTCCTGCTCTTTCTCGCTCAGGGAAGGCTATTGATCCTGCCCTATCATTGTCACCGTACGAACGCCCAACGTGGCAAAACGACCTGGCCCACTTCGGAGTCCACGTCATTGTACGGGTAGCCAGCTTGACACACCCTAGTCGGTCCCATGGTCTTTGCCGGCCGGTCAGACTTAAGGCGGCCGATCGGACTCAAGGCGGCCGGTCGGACTCAAGGCGGCCGGTCGGACTCAGGGCGGCCGGTCGGACTCAAGGCGGCCGGTCAGAATAAATGTTGCGGTTCAACCATCCGGTCAATCCCGACCGACCATAAGAGGGTCATTATACCTCGTTTATCAGAGTATTTCCGCCCGGACACATAAGGGCCATACGCCTAATCGTCCGAGGGCATCCGCCCGGCAACCCTTCACGTACATAGTCCCCCAGGCTTACACGCCCGGCGCCCACTCAGGCACTCTCTCCCGGAACCACCCTGGGATAACGACAAAATTATCTGTACCACCTGCAGACAACAGACTGTCACTACTCGAGTGAACTGACACTCTCTGGCACGCCGCCCTGTCGCGCCGTTGGTGCCAGGCGGCGCCAGGCGGCGGTTTGCAGAGACAGTCCTTTGTCCCCACATAAGACAAAGAGCATACGACAAGGAATGTGGGCTAACAGCCGACACAATCAGACCATATCCTCTGACCAGCTCAGAGAATCCTGACACAGGTCAGGCTTGGTCCCTCTTCTCGGCTATATAAGCCCCTCCCCTCCGCATTATCAGGTACGCACGCGCACGACGTCTCTCTTCTACAGTGCTCCATTATTTCTTCTATTCATCGGAGTACTGACTTGACCGTCGGAGTGCCTTGCCGGGACCTTTCCCGGCTAGGTTGCTAACGGTCATCTTCTCCAGCAGGTCTACTTCCATCCGGTCGAAGGCGCACCAGGCGGTATCCACTCACATCTACTCGGAGGACACCCCCCGCTCGTTGTCATTCTGCGCGAAGGGCATCCAGTCAGCATCCACGCCATTCATCCCTACCCCGTCATCTGGTTGCGGCTCCACTCCGCTCGGCGACAGGATCATCACCCTTCACCATACCTGATGACATCCAACCAAGTCTATGTGTATCCTGCAAATTTGCACACTCACCTACACATATTAAATCGACATGAAACCCTAACTTAATCATATTGACATACACATCAAAACTCATGATCCTCCCGATCATACTTGGCCGATTGCCCTAACATTTCAATCCTGCACACTTAGTAAAAAAGTTAGAAACATACAACATCTAACTTTAATCATTTGTCATCAATCAAAATCTTAATTTAAACATTAGTGTAAATTGTACCAACATATTTGTCATAATATGATAGAGGAAACTAACTGAGATAATTACAAATTATATTAACAAAAAATTTATACAGCAATAAATTTTATGTTATACTTTATATTTAATTTAATTTCATTGAAATATGATCCTTTAGATCTTATAAAGATAACCTGTTATTTATGTCACTTATCCGATTAATTAACTCTCATTTCCTTAGAATTGAATTAAATAGAATCTTATTTTTAATAGTCTCATATAGAAAGCTATAAATTAAATTGGACAAAGAGCAATTATAAACTATACAAGTTTGATATAACAATTCATATATTTCTCGGCTAAGATCAAATATAATATTTATTCTTATCAGTTTAATATCTGATACGTGGGCTATTGTCCCACTATGATATTAAATTAATTTTTAAGTGAGGAGGGAGATTACACTTATTGTCTCACTATGATATTAAATTAATTTTTAAGTGGAGGAGGGTCAGTTCTTAGGTGTCGCATGTGTGTTGCACTGTGGCACTAACCGCACTCCTATAAAATCAAATTTTCAAATATTATTTTGAAGGACTTATTCCAAACATAAATTGTTTTAATTTTAGAAAAATAAATTATTTATTTTCCTCAATATATTTATTATATTCGTGACTCATAGAATATCTTTAAATTTAGATTTTTTTAAAGGAAAAAGATGAATAATTAAATCAAATTAAAGTGAATAAAAATTCAAATTAAATTTTTTTTCAACTGAACGTTATTATTTAATTTATTATTATTATTAAACTATAACTTAAGTTAATTTATTTTATAAATTATTTTTATCTATAACAAAATTGAATATTATAATCGACAAAAATTAGTAAAACTATTTTATTAATGTATTTAAAAAAATAATTGTATTCAAAAATAAATAATATCATTTTCTACTTATTTATAAGTCTTTATTTTATCAATAAATATATTTTTTCTATTCTCATAGTTCATGTTGCACTTAAAATAACAAATGATCGTGAGTATTAATAAATAATTTATAAATAAATTAACTTATGTAAAATTTCATTATAAATTTATTTTTAATTTTTATTAAGAACTTAAAAATATGCAATAATTTATAATTTTTATACAATTTTAAATTATTTGTAATATGTTACAAGAAGAAAAGAATAATATACGTTTCGTATATTATTTCATGTAATTTAAATTACAAGTACAATAACATTTAATTTAAATGTTAATTGTGCAAAAGGTAACAAAAGTTCTTTGAACACTGAGCTTCACCGGATGCGCCGGATGTGCAAAAAGTAGCAAAAAGTAATTGTGCAAAAAGTAACAAAAGTGCACAGCTCAGTCGATGGTGTTAGGAATAGACATCGGATGCGTCGTTACGCTCGGTAGCCAAGGAAGGGGTGGCACGTGACGAATGAGAGGAGTGCGTGGGCCACGAATTAGGCCTCACTTTGATACCATATTGAAAAAAAAATGAGAGACATTGGATAAAATTCGTATGTATTGGACACAACGGAGCTATTGAATTTATAAAGAAGAGTAATTACAAAATATTCAGTTGCCTTATTTTAGGTAAATTACAAATATGTAGAATCAACTTAATTAATCCTTACTATATTTTTTAACATAAATATATAATCAACCTAATTAATCCTTATTATATTTATAATATTCTAACATCATGATCTAAGTTGGATGTGTTGTCTCAATAACTCTTATAAATTGAGCTAATACCAGTGTAATATTTTTTTTCACTCATTTTTGTATATAAACAAAAATAATCAAAAGCCATTCATTTCAATGTCTTTATCAATAATTGAGCTAATGAATTTGTGGAGGTGATACATTTTCATTTGCTTATGTGCATGCTTATCAGTGTCTCTCTGCTTTCCTGCCTGAGTGATTAGACAAATCAGAACCAATCATACGTAGTTCCATATTCATACTTGGATTGTAAATAGGTGAGAACATTTATTCTATCAATGAGCGTAGAGTTGCATTGTTAAAATTTTAAAACACTACCGGCTTTTATTACTAGGCTATGCATTTTAACGTTAATTATCTTAAAATACTAAATCTGCACATCCTCTTAATGTTCATTTAATTTTCAAGTATCGTTTTCACTTGCTACCTGTAATTCTGTTTTATTCAGGTAATATGCAAGATAGCAATGCATGGAAATTTTGTTGCAGGTTTGCAGCTGCACTAATCAATCAAAAAATTGACTGTTGGGTAATGAAGGTAGTTCCAATCAGTGGGCCTGATACATTGCCAGTAATTTATGATCGCGGCCTCATAGGAGTGACCCATGACTGGTATGCTTCATGCATTTTTAGCAAATCTATATTGTTACTCTAATCAGTTTAGGCCTTTCCGAAAACTTACCATTTTTGCTGAACGATGATTTCGTCCGGCTTCACCGTGATGACCGTACGGAAAGGCAGGTCACTGTTCTTCCCGTCCCTCTCTCTGTTGATACGATCCAAAAGCCAGTGTGGGAGCTCAGTGAAATGATCTTCTTCTCGAACCAGGATCACCTTAGGACAGTTGTCCATTTCCGTTGTCTCTTGCCTTTTGAATTCAACCTCACTCAACTGATCGCTGATAGAAAGGTAGACGTTCTTCAGTGTGGTAGCGCAGAAGATGCTCTCCGGAAGACCTCTGAGCTTTGGGCAATCAATACATGTGAGCTCCTCCAATCTTGGGAACATCTTCAGGCTTCTTTCTTGCTTTTCTCCGACTTCCAGCTCGGACGCAGCAGCGTTCAACGTCCACTCTTCCCAATTTGGCATGTCCAGGAAGTGCAGGTACTGGAGTCTCGGAAATGCCACGGCTTGAGGGAAACCGGCGCCGAGAAACTCAGGCCCCACCTTGCTTAATGCCGACTCTCCAGTGATCTCCAGGTATTTCAGCCGAGGCAGCTGCCCCAGCGGCGGGAGTTCCGTGCAGCAAGGGAAATTCCAGAGCTTCAGGAATTCGAGGTGAGGAAACGAAGCCCCCACCGCGGTCGACATCATCCAGATGGGAAATCGCCGGGCCGGGAAGTTGCAAAGATCAAGTTCCTCCAGGCTCGACGGAGGAAGCAGTCCGCTGCATGTCTTCTCAGCAGCTTCTTTTTCGCCGTCGTCATTTTCCTTGTTCGTCCATGACAAAGACAGATGCCTGAGCAGTGCTTTATTCTCAAGCACCGAGGGTCCGGCCATTGTTGCCCTTTCCAGCTTTTCAACCGTCAGATATCTGAGATTGGACAGAGATTGCAGCTCTTCCAAGTCACACCCGTCGTCCACGTTGCTCGGCGAATCACCATGGCCGACGATGAAATCGATGTGATTAAGGTTTGTCAATCTTCCCATTCCTCTGGGCAAATGAGTCAACGGTGTTCCTTCAACTCGCAGACACCTGAGCTTACCCAAGCTCGTGACGGCCTTAGGAAGGCTGCGCAGCGACTCGCACCAGGAGATGTTCAAAGTCTGCAGGTTGGCAAGGCGGCCTATGGATTCAGGTATCTCACGTATCATCGTCCGATCAAGGTCCAAGTATCTCAGAAGCAACAGATTCAAGAAAATAGAATCTGGAAGACGTTGAATCTGCGTATCGCACACATCCAGCACTCGAAGATTCTTCAATGCTGGGAGTGCAGCTGCCTCGTCCTCGATTGTCTTTGTTTCGCTGCTATCGGAGAGTCGCAAAACTCTCAAACTCTTCTGCTCAAGAACTGCACCAGGAAGCCTTAGCGCATCTCCTTTGCTCGACATCCTCAGTCGACGAATCTTTGTTAAGGGGTTTGGACTCGTGTCTGCAACTCGGCCATCACTGATTTCAAGTGCTTCATCTCCGATCAAATTAGTGCCGAGAGATCGCAAAAGGTCGTGCATGGAGTAGAAAACCTCGTTTTTATATTCTGGATCGAACTGAAGAAGATTTCTCATAACCAGTTCTTTGTAATAATCCTCGGCCACTTCTTCCATCAGTCCGCGATTGGGCACGTGGATCAAGCCTTCAGCGATCCAAAGCCGGACGAGGTCACCACTGGAGCATATGCCAATATAAGAAACACAGCAGAGGAAACACTGCTTGAGAACGGATGGCAAATCCTCGTAGCTCAAGTACAAAGCTCTTGGTAGTTCATCCTCATTGTCCCTCATTCTCCATAGATCACTTTCCAGGACCCTTTCCCAGTCTCTCCTCGTCCTTTTCTTGGAAATCAGCACCCCTGCGATCACCTTGATTGCCAAAGGAAGCCCATCACATTTTCTAATGATTTTAGTCGCCATTTCATCCAGTTCAGGGTTCTCGTTCTCTTCGTCCTCGAATACGACCCTTTGAAACAATGCCAATCCATCATCTTCGTTCATCCTCTGAACACGGTGGATGTAACTGGCTCTCATGTCCTTTATCACTTTTTCATGTCTACTAGTGACTAAGATTATGCCGCTGGACATTGCATTTAGGATGGGATTCCTCAGCACATCTGTCCACGCATTCACACTCCATACATCATCAAGCACGAGGAAGAATCTGTTGACCAGAGCAACAACTAGCTGGGATTCAAGTTCTTCTATACTTTGAGCTCCATCATCGCTCCCTTTTGTGTTTTTCAGCATTTGCTTGAGGAGATCTATCCCCGTGTAATTGTTGGACACATGGATCCATATACATGTTGGAAAATCATTCTTGATCCTCTCGTCATGGAAAATTTTATGAGCCAGAGTGGTCTTGCCCATCCCACCCATGCCAACTATCCCAAACACACCATTTTGTTTATGATCATGCTTGAGTATCATGCTGATGAGAGTTTGTGCAGCATCTTCTATCTCTGCCCCTACGATGTCAGCCTTGACCTCCAAAGAAGTGGTCGGACGGCGCGATCTTATTTGATGATCTTGAGGCCAGGGATGGCTCGTTAAGGATACAAATATTGATGTTATTTCACTATCCTCTTTAATCTCTTTCAGTCTATCATTAAGTCTCTCAAAAATCACAGCAATCTCGTGCCGGGACTTAGTGCACGCAAAGCAAGAAGCAAGCAGAGTGAAGAGAGAGCTTACTAGCGAAGAAGAAGAAGAAGACGAGGACGGCTGAACACTCAGCAACTTGTCGCCACCAGGAAGCATGCAGAGATCGATGATGTCTTCGGCATCGTAGACTATTTCTTTCAGGTCTCTCAGCCAAACATTCACGCGAGCGTCTTGATGCCTCTTCTGCTCGGCATCCTGAAGATAGGGGCTGAGCCTTTCCAATCTCCTTTTGAACCTTTTGATCTCCTCCTTCACGCCGAGCACTTTGCAAATCTCTCCCTCAAGGAAATCTGCTAATTTTGTGAGGTATCTAGTGACAAGGAAGTCTGGGATCATCGCCATTTCGATCTTAGACGGGAAGGAGACAGATGAAGTTGGGGTTGATATGTTGTCCCCGATAGAAGTCAACGACTCGCTGGCGCTAGCACCTCGTTGACATTTTATTTTTTATTTATTATTTAATTATGGATGATGGTAGATTGATTGCTATGGAGATTTATAATATAATAGGAAAGTAACAGATTGAACCTCGAACCGATAAATATATTACGAAAATTTATGAAAAAAGCTTAAGTAAAATTTTAAATTAATTAAAAGAAAATATAATTATTTGTCTTACAAGACACTAATTTATTTAATATTTTCAATCTATCTTTCCGAGAGAAATGTAATAGATGAAATCGTCACTTTAACGGCTCTCTGATCCTGACCTCATAAGTATCAAAAAGAGGTAAATCATTATTTTACTAGTGGGGTAAGACGCATCTTAATGAGAGACAGAGAGAAGATGGGAGAGAGAGAAGATGGGGTTGCTTCATGTATATTTTACTGCATGCTAAGATATCAGAAAAAGGGTCAAGAGTTTTAAGGGAAATTTGTTTTTACATCTAGAAGTTTGAAGATTAACGGATTTGATACGCTATATATGCTGCACCTATATATACCTTCGGTCGTCTCTAGGGTTACGATGTAGCGGAAAGATGATTAATTATTAACTCAAATATCGTTGATTTGATCCTCAATTATGACGTATTTTATAAGAATTTTTTTTTTTCAAATGTGGCATGAATCATAAGACATTGAGCTTCTAAACTGCTCACAGAAAGTGCTTCCCGAGATATCTTAGCAGTCGGAGGAAAACTTCGGTGGAATCAAGTAGTCGCCCGAAGTTCAACGTTACCCAATCTTGATCCGGTCGGGAGGTGATACGCTTAGGGTGGACCAGACCTTTAGTTGCGGTTGCCAAGGACACTCGGGACCACTAGTCAAATTAGAGGGTAGCATGGCTAGGGTATATGGGGACCAGCTAGATCAGGACAAGCCCTAGAAATTCGATCGGCCAACCCCGAGTTGACTGCCTGTCACGCCCCGAGACCCTAGGAGCCGTTGATCCAATAGAAAATCGGACAGCACCTCCCCTGTCCGGTGGGCAATTCACATATACACATATCATATAAAACACAACCACGCAGTTTAAATGACCACAGGCCTCAAATCAAGACAGAATATAATATAAAACCGGGTAAACCATACCTGACTGCGAACCGGTCTGACTTACGACAAAACACAAAGCATAAAGGTCTCACAAACGTACAACTATACTGCCGTATAGTATGACCAAATCCAACACATAAGCAACAACGGAAGAAAATAATAGAAAATACTAGCGACACACTAGACGATAAATCCCGAAGACATCTCGACAAGTACGCGACCTGGGACAGGCTGTCGGGCACGCTCCAGTCAATCATCCTGAAATAAAAACACGAAGACTGCGGAAGAGTATACTGGTGGACGAGAAAGGCGTGCGCAATGTCCGAGAGACGAGAAGAAGAGGAGGAAGTCCATTTGAGGAAAGTTGGTGTTAGGTTCGGGTGAGCTCAATGCTAGAAGATCGGAAATCACCCAAGCGATCGGAGATTGAAGAAGGTTAACTCCAGAGTTGACCTTGAAGATTTAAAGGTCCGAGACACCTCAGATATCTTTGAAGGCGCCTCAGATGTGCAGAATTATACGTGCAGAAAAAGAGAATTAATGCGCCTCAGTTCAGAACTAAGGCGCCTCAATTATAGAATTATCAAAAAGTGATCGTTGCTTGCATGGAATTAAGGCGCCTCAAAGGTAACATGTGTTTTCGGACTATATGTTAAAATACTAGAACTTGAGGGACCAAAATACAAAATTTTGAAACATAAGGATCTGTGTCTAATAGGCCAAAAATCGGAGGGGAAATTGTAAAAAGACCAGCCATTAATTAACTTCCTTTCTCTTCCCAAAATTCGGCTGAATCCCTTGATTTCCTCCGATTTCCTTGCCAAAAACCGCCGACTCCCCTCTTTTGTTCTCCCCTAGCTTAGGGCAGGGAAGTGCGATTTTTCTCCTTCCTCTTGCGGCGGATTGTGAGATCGGGCAGAGCGAGGTTTGCTTCTTCTTCCCCTTCTTTTTCTCCTCCTTCGTTCTTCGCTGATTGGACGCCCTCTCCTCCTTCCAGACGACGTTCACGGCCGACCCCAAAACTCAGTCCCGCGTTGTCTCCCTGCCATCGCGTGGAGTTGTTTCCCTTTTCGCTCACAGCCATAAGCGTCGGATCTAGGTAAGGATCAGTTCTTGAGCATGAATTAGGGTTTTGTGTTGTATTGATTTCGAGATTGTAGATTCGATTTGGTAGATTGGATCTAGGATTTGTAATTATTTCTAATCCTCCCTAATTGTTTCTGTTGGTTGTTGAACCCGAGGGATTTGGATGATTCAATTAGTTTCCATCTCGGTGTTCTCGGATGAGCGGATTTGTAGTTGGAATTCTTGTGAATTTGTTTCGGTTGATCAGGGTAAGTTTGTGAAGCATATCAGAGGATAGATTATTGCTTCGGGCGGTCTTTTTGCTTCTCTAGAACTTGCTCCGAAAGGTATCAGGTTGTGGTTGGATTTCTGGTATATCTTGATGGAGATAGCTGAAGCAAACAAGGGTTAATTAGCTGTGATGCTATGGATTCCTTTTGGTGTTTTTGTTCGGGTGATTTATGATTTATTCGGGTTGGGCAGTAGCATACAATTGCTAGAGTAATTTATTAGTGGTATTTAATTTTTAATTAGCTACATAGCATGTGTGAAATAGCTAAATAATTGTTTATTTTATAAGCAGGACGTTGATTGGGTCGTTACCTCTTTTCGGATATTATTTCGGCCGGGGGGTTCTCGACGTTTGCAGATTCCTACATTAAAGGCGGGTATCTCTGACTCTTCTTTTAGAATTGTCACAGATATATATATATATTTGATATGCTTATGTAGCAATAGAGTAATAGAATGGTGGCATGACTATTATATTTGTTTTGTCGATGCTGGTTGTGCCACAACTGATATGTGATACCTATACCTGTAGGATTTAGGATATGGTGCATGTTCCACGATTCTTGCATATCATGTTGATATAGGTGGACTAGATAGTGGATGCTATTTGACCGTTGTTATGCATTATACTGCACTGTGCATCACTGTCGAGCAAGGGCCTCTTTTGGGTGAGCTAGGTCGACAGTCATACTAACCTACCCATACGACCACTCATGGGTTAGTGGTTGACGGAGTATTGGGTAGTGTGCTCTGTGCTGCTCCGCTCATGCACTGATGGGTTAGTGAATCGGAGCGTGGTAGCAGGCAGATGTCCCTCCTTGCGTTGTCCAGATACCAGGAGATGAGAGGGAGATATCTCTCCCCCAGTGTATATACATGGGGTAGGGGTAACACTCAGACCGAGATGTCCTCCACAGATGGCCTTAGGCTGATAGAGACATCGCTAGGATAGGCCTTGGAGTAGGGGTGTTACACAGGCAACATTCCGTCTACTCGATCGCTCAGGAGTAGTGATGGCAGAGAATGGACGACAGTCACAGCCCTACGTCGGAGGGTGGCCTCCGCTCAGCTTCCTCCCGTACATAGGTGACAATGTCTGACCGACGGCAGGGGTGACCAGACCATGTCATTGCACTTTGTGTGTTCGTTTATTTTATCTTTACTTACGCCTGTTTATACTTGATGTTGTATATGTTGACATGCACTTACAGGAGACCCTTATGTATGGTCTGGGCGACTCTGCTTCTTTGGTATGGTAGTTATTATTATGCTCTTGCAGTTGTTCTTATTCCTGCCTATGCACGTGTTATTTCGGTAGTCTATTACCCTGTTGCTATCTTAGAATATCTTGTATATATATATGATGAGATATTCGCTGAGTTTTATTACTCATACCGTTAGCTCATTGTTTTTATTTCAGGATGATTGACTGGAGCGTGCCCGACAGCCTATCCCAGGTCGCGTACTTGTCGAGATGTCTTCGGGATTTATCGTTTAGTGTGTCGCTAGTATTTTCTATTATTTTCTTCCGCTGTTGCTTTTGTGTTGGATTTGGTCATACTATACGGCAGTATAGTTGTACGTTTGTGAGACCTTTATGCTTTGTGTTTTGTCGTAAGTCGGACCGGTCCACAGTCAGGTATGGTTTATTCAGTTTTATATTATATTCTGTATGGATTTGAGGCCTGAGGCCATTTTAACTGCATGGTTGTGTTTTATATGATGTTGTATTTATGTCACTACGAAAAAAAATTCCCATATAGGAGTGGTTTTTTTGACTTTCAAGAGCGGTTATCAACCACTCCTACACTTTTACCAACGGTTTGAAAACCGCTCCTCTTATTGCCGTCCCTATATCTTATAGTAGCGGTTTTCTTAACCGTTGGTAAAACTTATAAAACCGCTCCTATTTGTACTTTGTAGGTACGGTTTGAAACCGATCTTACACATTATACATATAACAACGGTTTCAAACTGCTTCTGTAGTTATAAATTTAAGAGCGGTTCAAATCGCTGCAAACCCCTTTAGGTGTTAGAATGGTTTTAAACCGCTTCTATACATCATGGATATAAGAACGATTTCAAAATGCTATTAATACTAGAAATTAAGGATCGGTTTTAAACCGCTCCTAATTATGGGAATAGGAGCACATCAAAACGCTATTAAAGCTTTAAATTTAGGAGTTGTTCAAACCATGATATTTAATATTTCAATCCACCAAATCAAAATATAACATTATTAAACAATTATCCTCCAAAACAATAATACGAGTACTCCAAATGCTAATATAAAATAACAATCATAATGTTCCCAATTCAATAGTTACTAAAAGTACTAACATCAGACAAATACTTTTTTTTTTCAAAATTCTATCTAATCTTTATCTGGCTCTGATACTGGAGGAGATCTATGACCACTTTCATGTGCATTTGATGAAAAACTTCTATGTTGCCGCATAACATCTGTTAAGATAGTTGTCATCTGAAAAATAAATTTAATTTAATATATCATACTTCTATATAAGTATTTTTGAACATTAGTATTCAATATGTGACTACCTGTGTAAGTAATAATTCAGGCTCATTTCTGTCTGTCTTTGTGCTTCCATATTTTTCTTTTTCTTCCATTTCTTGCAACTTATCATTAACATCGGAAGTAGGAAGATTATCTTGTCTAAAAATTATTCTTCGATTACACTGCTGTGGGAAAACTTGGCTAGGTAATACACCAGCTCCTAAACATCGAACACGACCAAAATGCTCTGACCCAAATACCTCCCTGAATAAAAATATATAATTAATATTGTATAATATTTAGTAATTTTAATAAAAATGAAATTTTAAATGGATACCGAAAAGCATCTTCGTGTATTTCTGTTATTTGAGTTCCCTCAAGCTTGTCTCGGAGATGTCATTGCACAACTCTATTTAATTCATCCTAACACAAAAATTATGTCAATAAAATAAATAGCATATTGAAAAGTTATTTCGAAAAGTTAAAACAATTATTACCTCAACTCTTATTGCTTCATCATCAACAAGAGCACCTCCTTTTTTTTTTACTTTGTCAACTGAGATGAAATAGTTCAATGCGAGTTGGTTTTCTACCATTTTCCTGAATCTAAGTACAAAAAAATCATTTTAGATTGAATATGCAAATAATAATAGCTAGAATACATACAAATTGATATTAACATAACAAATTGATCAAATAAATACATACATATTTGTCTTCCAATGAGGGAATATTTGTTCGTCCTTGTACATAAATCACTCGTTTTTAACTCCCATTTTCTCGATTTAATTTTGATGTCCTCTGAAACAAAAAAAAAAATTGCAACAAATATATGCATACCAATATATAAAAATTAATCAGTACAAGAACTACCTCATTAGACTTCCATTAACGACATAAAATTTCCCAAACATATGATGTGAGCCTTCTACATCAGTTCTAATCAAGGGAGAAGTACCTGCATCCAAAGTAAAGTCTGTGTCAAACCAAGAATCTCCGCGTCCAGATATCCGAATCAAATCAATGTCCTGTACCAATATATGATTTAGCTAATTATAATATTCAACGAGTAACTAAAATAAATCCTAGAACCCACTAAGATGAACTCTTAATCGCTTCGATCATTAACTAATCTCAATTAATGGATGATACTAATTAATCCCAATTCCTTGGGTAGATTTAATCTATCCCTTCAATAACCCGACACCAATCCCTCCAAATGACTAAATTAGATTTGATTATATTATCCCTTAATTAAATAATCCTCTCATTAATTGTTTAATAACTCAATTAATCTAATGATTAGATGTTAGTTGATTCTATCACATTAATGTTCATCCTAATAATCCATTGCCATCTTATTATGGATTAACATACCAATTGATCGCTTGATCCATTTAACTGATACCTTCAATTAACTCATAAATCTTAATCGATCTAGACAACTCTATTGAATTAATCTAATCCATTGATCAGTTTAGAGTTAATCCTATTATCAACCTTAACTAATCGTTGACATTAAACAAGTTCAAAAACAACCTAACCAACAGTTAATACAAAACAAAATAGAGCAATAAACCTCATAACACAATTAAATTACCTAATCCATTCATTAATTTTATAATAGATTAATCGCCCATCGATTTAAATACACCAACTCATATTAATCGTCCATCGATTTAAACCCTACTGAGCAAATCCATGTCCTTAACTAAACTAGCAACAAAATTTACCTCGGGCTAAGGAAGATTAGTGGTGATGGCTTGCTCGAGATCTGGCCTCTCTTGAGGCAGCGGCGGCACCTGGGTCGTGGTCGAGAGAAAAAAAAACAACGACAATGATCCGCGTGATGGAGAAGTGTAGCGGCATCAGATACGGAGGGAGGCGGCGTCTACGGTGTCGTTGCTTCGGCTGTCGTGAGCAAGAGCACCCGAGCTCCGGCGGGGGAAACGACCGGAAGAGCCAAGGAAAGAGTTCGCCACAAGGCTGGCTCGGCCGGCGGCGGATCTTGGTGTAGGCGATCCGAGAGAAAGGGAGGCGAGGCACAGGGCTTCGCTTGAAGAAGAGGCGTCGACATTTCCCTCGTGTGCGGCGAAGAAGGGGGAGACACGGCGAGTCCCGTACTCCGGCCGGTGGCGCTGCCTCCTGTGACGACGATGCAACGAGGAGATTGCGAGTGGGGCGAGGTCGATCGGGCGAGAGGAGAGAAAAAGATCGGGAGTTGCGGCGGTGAGGGGTGAGGGCTAGGGCACTATGTATAAGGGAAAAGATTTATATAAATATATAAATATATATATATATATATTAATTTCTAAATTTAAACTTTCCCTTAAATAATTTCAAACTAACCCATCTTGTGTCAATTAGTCCCACAAACTTATCCAATAATATCATAAAATTATTCCAAAATTTTCAATCTAATTATTTCTAATTTTTAACTCCTATTTAAGATGATTATATATAAATTTATATAAATAACTATATATATATATTTATATATTTTATTTTATTCTATACATTTATTTATTTATTTTTTGTATTATTATTTACCGTATTTTATAGGTAAAGACAACGGAGCAATTTGGACAAGGGGTCGCACGAACTTAAATTTTGAAGTAATTAAAACTCTGATTTTAATTAAAAACAACTCACATAATTTTTCCAATTAGGTTGGATGCATGCAACAATAGTACTTTTAATTAATTTTTTAAATTAAATAATTAAGTCAATAAAATTTTATTTTTAGGATTTAGATATTATATAATAATAATAAATATATAAAAAATTCAA
The DNA here is from genome assembly GCA_024364735.1 of Boesenbergia rotunda. Taxonomy (NCBI): domain Eukaryota; kingdom Viridiplantae; phylum Streptophyta; class Magnoliopsida; order Zingiberales; family Zingiberaceae; genus Boesenbergia; species Boesenbergia rotunda. The sequence goes on from JAGFNQ010007496.1 coordinate 38,170, forward strand.
ATTGACAAAAACATCATTATAATTAAGTTAGATGCACGTTTTTATTTAATTTTTTAAAAATAAATAATTAAGTCGATAAAATCTTATTTTTAGAATTTAGATATTATATTATAATAATAAATAAATAAAAATTTCATATTGAAAAATATTTGAGATGCTCCATGTATATAAATATATAAATAAAATGTATTAAAAATTTAAATAAATTTAAAGCATGGTACAAGTTTATTTAATTGTAGGAAAATATTATTTCTTCACTATGTGAAAACCTAAAAGAGTATAAAATCCTATGTAAAAATTGAATGGTGATATACAACTCTGTATTTTTAAAATTTGATTAAAACATTCTCTCTCTTTTAGCATCATAATAATTGTATATCTAAATTATTTTACCATAAATTTTAAGTAATTTATGAGTACTTTAATTTGAATAACAGAAAATAATTTTAGTAGAAATGTTTGATACAGAATCGCTATTAAAAGTATCCAATATTAGCGGTTTCATGATTGTTTCTAATAGTTGTAGCAATAAGAGCGATTTACAATCCCGGTTTATATAAATCGATGCTAAAACTATACAATTAATATAGATTAAAAATCAATTGTACACAATTAGAGTAATAGAAGCGGGTTATAGCAACACTTGATACAAATTTTGTTCAAAGAATCCAATAGGAGCGATTTGAAATTCGCTTCTAAAAGTTAAAGCAATTGGAACGGTTAGTAATCCAAAACCGCTACTAAAAATACCGAATAGCAGCAGTTTTAAGATCACTTCTAATAATTGTATCATTAAGAGCGGTTTACCGGAGCGATTTTTTCAAACCGCTTTTGAAACAATTCAATAAGAGCAGTTTTAAAATTTATTCAAAAAAGTTAGGCAATAGAAACGGTTTAATTCAAACCGATTCAATTGGCCAATTTTCAAAAGCGGTCTTATAACCACTCCTAAATAACCGCTCCTATATGGGTGGTTTTTTGTAGTGTGTGTAAGTTGTCCGTCGGACAGGGGAGGTGCTGTCCGATTTTCTATTGGACCAGCGGCTCCTGGGGTCTCAGGGCGTG
>JAGFNQ010007496.1:50876-93777 GCA_024364735.1 Boesenbergia rotunda
CATTCTCCAGCATCACACACACATCAGCATCAACCTTGCCGTCTTCAAGTAAGAAAGTTTTAAGTTTCAGTTTTCTATTGCTCCTTTATTTAATTGCAGTATAGAGAAATGCTTAAGTACTTACTCATATATGCATAGAACAAGGAAGCATGTTTAATACCTTAGTATCACGGAATCATGTTAAATCCCTAAAATGGATATTAGGTTACTAAGTAAGAAGACAAGTTTATGCCTAGAGATGTAGTAGTGATTTCCTGTTCCCTTATGCATTATTAGATGCCAAAAAGAGGCCGAGCTCCTAATGCAAGGGATAGAACTCCAGTTCAAGATAACAATGAGCCTGGCACAGAACAGCCAAACCTGATGGCAGTCATTGCTCAAATGCAAGCTCAGATTTCAGAGCAACAGAAGACCATCGCCACACTGATGGCAAATCAGCACCCAGTGCCCCCTACACCACCCACAGCAGGAGTGGGAACTCCAGTGGTGGCTGAAGTTCCACCAGTCACACAGGAGACCCCTGCCATGAATCGAAGACAAGAAGCATACCTCGTCCAGTGGCAGAGGCTGAAACCTGAAAGCTTCTCAGGCACGACTGAGCCCTGGGATGCCCAGGCTTGGTTCAAGACTTTAGAGAGCACAATGGAGCTTCTTGACTGGCCAGAAGTCGAGAAGGTCAAATGTGCCTCCTTCTGCCTAACTGGAGATGCTCGTATGTGGTGGGAGCGGGTCAAGAATAAGAGGATAGTCAACCAGATGAGCTGGACAGATTTCGAGCAAGAGTTCTATGAGGAGTTCTTCCACATGCGGGTTACCAACAAGCACTACGAGGACTTCATAGAGTTCAGACAATGTAACCTACCAGTGGGAGAAGCAGTCGCGAAGTTCAACAGACTAGCTCGCCTCTGCCCAGAGCTAGTCAGCACAGAGAAGGAGCGAGTCAGACTGATGCTCCGCATGCTGAACCCTGAAATAGCACTCAACATGAACAGCGAGACGCACCGACCCCAGACCAGCGAGGAGTTGGTCAGTAGTGCTCTAATCTCAGAGCACTATCTGAATAGCATCAAGGCATAACAAATACAGCAGAAGCCAGTCCTGATTGAGAACAAGACAACAGGAGGCCAGAAGCCTCAGCCGAATAACCAGAACTGGAAGAACAAGAACCACAAAAGGAAGCAGTGGCCTGGCAGCCAAAAAGGAAACCCAGAGAACAAGCAAGCTAGGTATCCACCTTGTCCTAAGTGTGGGAGGACCCATCCAGGAGCATGCCTTTTGGGTGTAACTGGATGCTACTCATGTGGACAAGAGGGACACAGATCCAGAGACTGCCCAAACAAGTTTAAGGTACTTCCTCAGCAGTCCGTACAGTATGGAGGCAAGCCTTAGTTACATTACATGCCTACTATACTGGAGGGACCTCAGATCAGTCAGGGAGGGTTGGAAGCAGCACCAGTTTCAACCAATGCAAGAGTCTTTTCCCTCACGAAGGAAGAAGCTGCCAGTGCCTCCACGGTCGTAACAGGTCAAATAGTTATTTTTCAGCATTTAGCTACTACACTGTTTGACACTGGGGCGACCCATTCTTTCGTATCAGTACCTTTTGCTAGTAAGTTACAGGTGCCTACAGAGAGTTGGGAGTCCAGATTCCTGACAACTCTCCCTTCAGGGGGAATCATGGAATCCACCCAGAGGCTCCGGGCTGTGTCAATCAAGATTTCAGACCGAGAGCTATATGTCGATCTAATAGTCCTTGCGATGCAAGACTTCGACGTCATACTGGGCATGGATTTCCTCAGTAAGTACAGCGCTTCAGTGGACTATCGCCGGAGGAAGGTGGTTTTCAGTCCAGAAGGAGAACCACCGTTTGAATTTCAAGGAGTCCCAAGGAGGAAGACTAGACTCAGAAATTCCTCTCAGCCTTGGCAGCCCACCAGATGCTAGAACAAGGGTGTGCTGGTTTTCTTGCACGCATAGTGGACATAGAAGCAAAGGAAGAGTACAAGCAGGAGGATGTACGGGTAGTCTGTGAGTATCCAGAAGTATTTCCAGAAGAACTACCTGGACTACCTCCCAACAGAGAAGTGGAATTCGAGATCGAGCTAGTACCAGGTACCGGTCCGGTCTCGAAGGCCCCATATCGTATGTCTCCAGCAGAGTTGAAGGAATTACAATAGCAACTCCAGGAGCTACTAGACAAGGGCTTCATTCACCCGAGTCATTCACCCTGGGGAGCTCCTGTACTTTTCGTCAAGAAGAAGGATGGGTCTATGCGTCTGTGCATAGACTACAGAGCTCTGAACAAGGTAACCATCAAGAACAAGTACCCCCTTCCTAGAATAGATGATTTATTTGATCAACTCAAAGGGGCTACAGTGTTCTCGAAGATAGATCTGCGTTCTGGGTATCATCAGCTAAAGGTTAAAGAAAGTGACATCCCCAGGACGGCCTTCAGGACAAGATACGGCCACTACGAATTTGTAGTGATGCCTTTTGGAGTAACCAATGCTCCAGCAGTCTTCATGGAGCTGATGAACCACATCTTCAGGGAGTATCTCGATAAATTCGTCATTGTATTTATTGATGATATTCTCATATACTCACAGACTCCAGAGGACCATGCTACACACTTGAGGATAGTGCTGCAGATCCTTCAGCAGGAGAAGCTCTATGCAAAATTCTCAAAGTGTGAGTTTTGGCTAGATCAGGTGACCTTCCTAGGTCACATTGTATCCAAAGAAGGCATTCATGTTGATCCAGCCAAGATAGAAGCAGTCAGCAACTGGTGTAGACCCAAGAATGCCAGCGAAATCGGAAGCTTCTTAGGCCTGGCAGGATATTACAGAAAATTTATGGAGGACTTTTCCAGAATAGCCTCTCCACTCACCGCCCTGACCAGAAAGAATCAGAAGTTTGAGTGGTCAGATAAATGCGAGCACAACTTCCTAGAACTGAAGAAAAGATTGACTAGTGCTCCCATCCTGACTGTTCCAGAGAGTGACAAGGCCTTTGACATCAACAGTGATGCATCCAAGATGGGCCTTGGAGCTGTCCTCATGCAAGACGGTAAAGTGATAGCATATGCCTCCAGACAGCTCAAGGACTATGAGAAGAATTACCCTACTCATGACCTTGAGCTAGCAGCTGTGGTTTTTGCACTGAAGCTCTGGAGACACTACCTGTATGGAGTGCAGTGCAGAATCTTCACAGACCATCAGAGTTTGAAGTACTTCTTCACTCAGAAGGATCTGAATATGAGGCAGCGCAGGTGGCTAGAGTTGGTCAAAGATTATGACTGTGAAATCCTCTACCACCCAGGTAAAGCTAATAAAGTGGCAGATGCACTGAGCAGAAAATCCTGTGCAGCACTGATGTCCCTATCATCACGGTCTCTACCACTTCAGAAAGAAATAAAGGATTTTGGAGTCGAGGTAATAATTGGGCAACTTTCTGCATTGACTCTAGAGTCAACCCTGCTTGTGGATATACAAAGAAAGCAAAGTCAAGACCCAGAGATCCAGAAGATCGAGCAGGAGATCCAAGAGGCAGAAAATTCAGAGTTTCGAGTATCAGATAGTGGCATCCTCTATCTTGGAGACCGCCTTTGCGTCCCCAATGATGAGGAACTAAGAAAGAATATTTTAGAAGAAGCCCACAGTACCCCGTACTCTATGCATCCTGGTTCTACCAAGATGTACCAAGATTTAAAGCAAAGGTTCTGGTGGTCTGGACTCAAGCGAGACGTGGCCAGATATATCAGTACCTGCTTGACCTGCCAGAGAGTCAAAGCAGAGCACCAGAGACCAGGAGGAGTTCTGCAGCCTCTCCCCATTCCAGAGTGGAAGTGGGAGGAGATATCCATGGATTTAATCACAGGTCTCCCAAGGACCACCCATGGACACGATGCAATATGGGTGATAGTGGAAAGATTGACCAAGTCTGCCCACTTCCTAGCCATCAAGTTATCGCATTCGGTAGAGCAGTTAGCACAGCTGTACGTGAATGAAGCGATCAGGCTTCACAGAGTTCCGAAGTCGATCGTTTCTGACAGAGATGGGCGGTTCATCTCCCATTTTTGGAGGTGTGTTCAAGACGCCCTAGGCACCAGACTTCAGTTCAGCACAGCTTTCCATCCCCAGATAGATGGACAAATAGAGAGAGTAAATCAGATTTTAGAAGACATGCCCAGGGCTTGTGCGTTGGACTTTAAAGGTAGTTGGTGCAAATTTCTGTGCTTAGCTGAGTTTGCCTACAACAATAGCTATCAGGCCACCATCAGGATGGCACCTTATGAGGCATTGTATGGCAAAAAATGCAGATCACCCATATGTTGGCAAGAAGCTGGTGAAAAGAAAGAGACGGAGTCAGAAATAGGCAGCCAGACTGAGCGTGTAGATGAGATCACTCAGGCTATCCAGACGATCCGCCAGAGGATTGAGACTGCCCAGAGTAGACAGAAAAGTTATGCTGACACACGCCGTAGGCCGCTGGAATTCCAAATTGGAGATTCAGTATTCCTCAAGGTTGCTCCTATGAAGGGAGTGATGAGATTTGGCAAAAAGGGCAAGCTAAGTCCTCGCTACATAGGACCCTACAAGATCATAAAGAGGGTTGGTAAGGTAGCATATGAGCTGGACTTGCCAGAGGATATGTCAGCTATCCACAGTACATTTCATGTCTCTATGCTAAAGAAGTGTATTCACGATCCTAGCCAAGTGATTCAGCCTCAGTCAGTACATATCCAAGAAGATCTTAGCTATGGGAGCAGACCGACACAGATAGTGGACAAAGCAGTTAAAAGATTAAGAAATAATGAAGTACCACTAGTGAAGGTCATCTGGCAGAATCAAAAGCATGAGGAAGCTACTTGGGAACGTGAAGACAGCATGAGAGAAAAATATCCAGAATTATTTTAAGTTCGAGGACGAACTTTTTATAAGGTATGGGGGATTGTAACCCCCCGAAATTTCCATATTGAAGTTCTTAAAGTCCTTAGAACTATTTAAAAATGTTTTAGAAATAATCTAGATATTTTTAGGAATTTTTAGAATATTTTTATGGAATTTTCCGAGTCCGTTTAGTATTTTATTAAAAGAAATAGGATTTTCGACAAAAATTTGCCTGGATGAGTTTTGAACCCGAGACCTCCCATGGGATCAACGACTTAAGTTGGTCGGGTTAACCAGGAGCCCCAGCAGGGGTGTACTGAAAGAAAATAGAGAGATATTAAATTAAGTAGTAAGTTGAACCGAAATACCCCTTGGTATAAATAGAAGAACTTAAGTGGTTCTTTTATTTTTGGTTCGGCAACTTCTCCTCCTCCTCACCATCCGCCGACCCCCTTCCCTCTCTTGTGCGCACGCCAACCACACCATGCCCTAAGACCTTCCTCCGGTGGCCGGCCAAGGCTCTCCTCCGAGAGATTTTCCGATATTCGGGATCCCCGCGACGAGAGGAACGCGTGAGCGCGAAGAAATCTCCGAGACTCCGAGTTTCTCCGGAACCTCCGACGCCGTTCTTGGTTGTAAGTCCAAGATATCGAAGTAAGTACTGCTCACCTGCAGTAAGAGGCGGTTTTCCGCAAGAATTTTCCCTTGAAAGTTTTAAAAGAGATATTTCCTTTTTGTTTAAGATTTTGCATGTGATCTTAGTTCATTATATGCTTATATATATTTGATAGAGTATCCTATGTGAGTTTAGGGTCTAGGAAATCTATAAGAAAAGAAAAGAAGGATAAAGAAAAAGAAAAGAGAAGGCCAAGGCCTTACGAAATCCCCAAAAGTCAAGACTTAGGGATTTGGGCACACAAGGTGTTCGATAAAATGCCACGGCATTTAAAGATAAGAAAGAAAAGAAAGAAAAGCTATTTTATTTTCTAAGGCCAATACCCGGCATCCAAGGGCGTCGTTAAAGAAATCCAGGTGTCCAATTCTAAGGTCTTGGCCCTGGTAGACCAAGGTCTGCTCTATTAGGATTGGCGGCTCGCTACCCCAACCTTTTAGGGAACGCGTATAAGATGGTACTTACATCTTAAGTGGATCCAAGTGAGTATTATTTTCAAGTATATGCTTTAGCAAAGTTTTCCTAAAGTTTAAGGAAGTTTTCTAAAAGATAAAGAAAAATTTAAAGTTAAAGAATTGCTAAAGTTTCATGTTAAGCCAAGAAAAAGTGAGTTAAGACTTATTAATGCTTGAGTATGCATGTTTTGAGTTATACATGTTTTAGTGTTTCTTTTAAGCATAAAAGTATCTCATGTGATTTCACATTGTTTAAAAAGCATGCTTGCACATTTCGAGATTTTATGAGCTAGATAATACTTGCTAAGCTTTATGCTTATTAGTTGCATTTCCTCTTGCTGCAGATAAAGGTAAAGGCAAGCAATTCTGAAGGAAGGCGACGAGGCGGTGCTGAGTGACGTGTGTGTGGTGGTTGACCTTGGAGAGGTCCTTGGGACAAGATGAATAAAAGACTTAAAGTGCATTTATTACAAATTCTTAGTTAAGTTAGATCACATAGAATTTATCCAAGTATTTGCGTTTTAGATATTTTGCATGTCTTAAAACCACGAGTAAGGATTCCATGTCATTCTATTTAGTATATATGTCCTTATGATTGCATTGGATGAGTATGAGCGTGAGTAGTTTTGAATATCGATACTTTGATGGAGCTATTTGATGCATGCGCCAAGATGTTGTTAGTCTCCTTTTGAATTAAGTTTTTATTGCTTTAAATATGCTTAGAAAAGTTGCATCCATATTCCATAATGCTTTAGCAATATTATAGAACCTTGTGTGATGAGTTTAAATGCATGACTATTAAAGTTAGAATATCATTCCTAGATAGATTTAAATACCAAAAAAATGAAAATTCCGCATTTTTAGTCGTGCATTAGAGTCAAGAAGTAGACAAGTAACGGTCCGTCTAAGATAGAGAAGGCGGGTCGCTACAGCTATGAGGAAATGAAGTGGATTTTAGTTAAGATTTGGGAAAGAATGAAGAGTCATCAAGGGAAGAGACACCATGACTCTTCACTTACCCTCCTTAATGTGGCATAAAAGCATAAGAGAAGGAGTTACACTTCTCCTCTCTTCTTCCAACAAGCCACTTGCTCTTCTCTTCTTCTTCCTCCCCTCCTAGCCGAAACCCCCAAGCCCTCTTCTCCCTTAGGAAAAGTTCACATAAGCCTCCACTTTGAAGATCTAAGGCCCTCCACAAGGATACAAGGGCTAAGGAGAAGTTTAGAGACAAGGAGGTTCTCTTGTTATTTTCTATTCAAAGTTTGTAAGCAAGATCAAGGAAGGTAGCACTCCCTCACCTGTGGTATGATAGCTTTCAAGATATTTATCATGATCTAAGTTTTATTGGAATGATATGTTGGAAAAATCCATGGTTAGGGCTTATGGAGGTTTCGGCCAAGCCTTGTTTGGGCTAGAAATCATGTTAAAGTCTTCCTTTATGTTTTCAAATGTTTACTCATGATAGGTTAAGCCTAAAAGTATGATTTTTGGAAATTTTGTAGCACCCTAGAAACCCCCCTAGGGTTTCGGCCACATCAAGGTTAAGGGGCTAGGGTAAACTCTAACCTTCCCAAGCATGATTAATATGTTTCCTATGATACCTTATGGGTAATAATGGTGTTATATGAATCTCCCCATGGACTTGTTACCCTTCTAGGGTTTCGGCCAATCCATGTTTTAGGCCTAGGACTTGGGGTTAAGTTCAATCAAGGGTTCAAATGATTTTTCTATGACGTGATATGTAAGGTAAGGGATGTTAATCATGATCTAGGCAAATTTTCCATGGACCCATGGTCCCTTAGGGCTTTGGGCCAAGACCCAAACCTAGGGTTTGGTTTGGGTTAAGGTATCAAGAATGCATGTTTACAAGTTACCATGATGCTAGTACATAGTTAAGCATGATGTAAGGATCTTCATGTTACTAAAATCTTAGATTATGTGTTATATAACATGGTCTTGTATGGTGGATTTTATGTTATGTTTACTCATGAATATTTAGATCATATACCATGAATATATGTAATTGATGTAGGAGTATGTTATGGTAAATAGAATGATGCATGTATGTTAATAAATGCTCATAATGAATTTATGATTCATGAAGGTATATGCATGTTTTAGGATGAATGCCATGAACCCTAGGAGTATGCGTCATGTTTATATGTAGCTTACTATCCATGCTTTATGATGAATACTAGGATTATGTATGCTAGATGAAATGTATCATGTATGACGTGCAAGTTTATTTATGTATCATGATCATGCAAGCCTTATGAACCAAGATGATGTTCATGACTAGAAACATGATTATGCATGTATGTCCTATTTTATGAATAAAGAATGATAAGTATGAATGAAGATGATGGTTATGCCTTAAGTATGAATGATGAAGGCATAACGATGATATGAAATAAGTGTGAATGATAAGTATGAATGACAAGTATGAATGATGAAGCATGCATAGTTATTTTATTTTATGAATGGAGCTTGTATCGGACCGAAGTAAGGGTCCAAGGGATGGGCACCTTAAGAACGCCCTGGTTCTGGACTACCGAAGCAGTCCACGGTTCTGGCACTACCGAAGCTGTGCAATAGGGATGGGCACCTTAAGAACGCCCCGATTCTAGGACTACCGACTATGCTGTCCTTACCCTAGTAGGTTGAGGCTAGCTGCCTCGTATTTACTTAGGGATGCGCGCTTATGATGTATGTATGTGGTACAAGCCGGGGACCCCAATGATGTTATGTTTATGCTAAGCATTTAAAAGTATGATTTTAAAACTAAGCATCCTTATGTAGTAAATGCATTTGACTCATGCATACATCCATGCTATACATCGCGCCAAGGTAAGTACGTTTTATGTTTTATGATTATGCTTATACCTTATGCTATGATAAGTATGTCTCAGGTTCATGTATGCTAAGAATTATGCCATGTATAAGTATGTCTTATGTTCATGTATGATAAGATTTATGCCATGCTAAGTATGTTGTAGATCTATGGTTATGTTAGGAATCATGCTATGTAGTTGTTCATATGCTTATGACTTATGCCATGACCATGTTTAAGTTTATGTTCAAAGTTATGTTATGTCAAGATACTTGATATGTTTATGTTTAAGTGACGTATGGTTTTAGTGAGTAGGAAAGGGTCTTACTAAGCCTGTGTGCTTATAGTTTATTTTCCTCGTACCGTAGATCAAGCACGAGGATACTAAGGGAAGCAGCAGGAGAGGCAAGAGCATGTGTGTGTGTGGCAGTGACATGGCAAAGGATTCTTATATTTACACGTATCGCATGTCTTGGGGTTTGAAATGCTTTCTTAGATTTTATGCTATGTTTATGATGGGTATGCCTAATGAATGACTTAAGACTTATGATGTTTACGGATAAGTTACGTGCTACTTATGATGACTATGAATAGGCTATGGAATGATTATATCATGATGCCATGCATGTTGATAATATGCTATGTTCAATGACACTAGATTCATGAATGACAAGTTTAGACATGTATAAATGTTTCACGAGTTAGCTGCATGATTAAAAGCATGTGTAGAAAAAAAAAATTGATTCCGCTGCATTAAGATGTTCTCTAAGTCCATGTATGTTAAACGTAACGTCGTCTTCCTCGCCACACCATAAGGTAGGGGGTAAAGGCGGGCGTTACATAAGTAGAGTATACTTAACCTTATTAGAATTGACTTCCCTAACGTACTATCATCTCACCTCCACCCAATACTAGGTTGATCAAGTTTCAATTATTCTTTTTCCTATAGCCGTTCTAATATATGCATAAAATTTAAATATGAATGACATGTCAGATATTAAAAGTAAGTAGCGAATGCATGGCATGACAATTATGCATGAGTCAAACAATTCAAACCATTTTATTTAGATTTCTAAAAATGTATCAAATTCCCGATTTGATACATGTCGTGTGAACCCGCGAATATGTCAACCGACTTTGACATATTTATTGTTATTAATTTTAATTGTTACAGTTTGGGTAAAATTTTATTTCAGTTTGAGTTTACGTTGTTTAAGATTTCAGTAGGATTCAGGTTAATTAAGGATTAATTGAAGTTAGAAATTAATTGATATTGAATTAAGTTGAATTTAATTTATATTTAAATTGAATTTAATTGATTCAATTAAATTTATTTGACTTAATTAAATGAATTAATTTTAAGTTTGAATTAATTTATTTGAATTAATTTAAGTTAAATAAATTAAGATTTAATTCGAATTAAGTTGAATTAATTAAGATTTAAATTGAAGTAATTTAATTTAATTTTTATTTAATTTTAATTTAATTTAATTTGAATTTAATTTAATTTGAATCTAATTTAATTTGAATTTGATTTGATTTGATTTGATTTAATTTGAGTTTAATTTAATTTGAATTTAATATAATTTGCATTTAATTTAATTTGAATTTAATTAAGATTAAATTAAGATTTAATTTGAATTTAATTAGGATTAAATTAAGATTTAATTTGAATTTAATTAGGATTAAATTAAAATTTAATTTGAAACTATTTTAATTAAGATTTTGGTTTAATTCGAAATTAATATTTAAGTTAATTTAATTAAGGTTATAATGATTAATTAATAATTGTGGGTTTAAATTCATCATTTTCATTATTTCGAAAATTTCTTCTTCATCTTTATCTTTCTTTTCAAGTTTTTCTAATAATTTTGATTTATTTGAATTTTTGTAATTTTTATTGATTATGGTCTTTATCTTAGAAAATTTTATCTCCTCCTCACAATTAAAATTTTCAATATCCTCACAGTAGGTGGAGTAAATTGGGCCACTACTTAAAGTTTTATAATAATATTCAATATTATCTATGATTAAGTTATTATCTAGGAGAATTTTATCTTCACCATTATCCTTAGAATTATCCTCAGATATATTTTCAACATTAATCTCTAGATTATCTTTAAGATTTTCAGAATTAATTTCTGGATTAATCTTGAGATTTTCAGAGTTATCTTTAGAATTTTTAGATTCGAATTTAAATTTATACAACAGATTTTCAAATTTGAATTTGTAATTATCTAAAGAATTTTCTGACTTAGAATTATACTTAAGATTTTTGAATTCAACTTTATCCTTAGGATTTTCAAATTTGAATTCGGTTTTATCCTTAGGATTTTCGAATTTGAATTCGGATTTATCCTTAAGATTTTCAAATTCGAATTCGGGATTGATTTCAGATTTAGATTCAGAATTAATTGCATCATTATCTGTAGAATTATTAGCGTTTATTTTAGATTTAATATCAGAATTAATTTTAGCAATTATTGAATTGGTATTAATGATTAAACAATTTATTTCTAACATTTTAGCCATATTCACATTTTGAAATTGATTATTCAAAATATCTACTTGACTATGCAATAATTCTAACTTATCAGGGAAATTATCAAAATTATCATAAGATAGTGCAGGAATTTGTAAAGTTTTTGGAACATAAATTTTTCGTACCTTTGCCGGACATTTATTTTTGTAGTGTTCGAATATTTCGCACTTGAAGCATTGCACGTGATCCTTGTTTTTCCGGACTCCTGGCGCTGATATCTCCTTTGCCGCCGGTGACGAACGATTCTTACGAGTAGGGCACTAATTTTTATAGTGCCCTCTCTCCCTGCACGTGAAACAAATAATATGGAATTTACAAATGGACATTTTAAATAAAATATACCTGATTCACCCATGGGCTCCCCCTCAACTCCTGGCGTCTTCGCTCCATCGACGGTTAGTCCGGTGAAGAGCGGCTCGGCTCTGATACCAATTGTAGGACCGGTGCCGTTGATAGAGGGGGGGTGAATATCGATCGTGAAAACTTCGCAGAAACTTCGTAACTTTCGTTCTAGACTTAGAGGGTTAGCGCAGCGGAAAATAAATAGAACGAAGAAAACCAAAGCAAAGGACACGCGGGATTTTTACTTGGTTCCCGACCCCCCAGGGTCAGTACATCCAAGGCCTATGCACGGGAACGCCCGTCCACTATTGGTCTCCTTCCCGAACTTTCCAGAGGCGGAGAAACCCGACTTACAGTGCAAGATTTACAAGCAATAATATAGAAACTTAAGTGTGAAATAAATAAAAGCGAACCGAACAAAGATCTGAAACTCGACCGATCTGGACCTCCGAAGTGCCGTGCACTTCCTCCTGGAGCCTCCCGGTCGTAGAGCCTCGTCTCTAGCACGTTGTCGTCGGTCAGAATGCTTGGAATGGTACTTAGCAGTTGTATCTGAAGCAGAGGGGTCGAAGCCCCTTATATAGGCCTCCTTGGGGCGCCTTGGACGCTGGGGGCGCCCCGGAAGACTCGGTCAAACTTTATCCCTGCACCTACCTCGCCGCAGCTGATAACAGCTTTGACCAAGGCGCCCCAGACGTCCCGGGCGCCCTCATGGAGGCTTACATGTGTTTCAGACACGAACCAGCACAAACAGGTTCGAATCCGGGCGCCCCGGATGCTCCGGGCGCCCCGGATGCTCCGAGCGCCCCACTTGACACCTGCTCTGCCCGCTTCACGAAGAACTGCTTTTCTTCTTTGTCTGGGGGCGCCCTGGCTGTTGGGGGCGCCCTGGCTGATGGGGGCGCCCCCAACACTGGGGGCGCCCTGCTTAGGGCCTCCAGTAGCCTACTATTTCTTCCACTCTTGGTACCTGCAAGATATACAACCACAAAGCATAGATACATATAATATTGGTCTTAAGTACTTGGTTCTGACTTCGGATCTCCACGAAACCCTAGGTCGAACCGGCACAAGTTCCCATACCCGAGAACTTGCCCTTCACCTACTCCTTTCAGGAGACGGTTGCCACCCAGTCCTCCGGGTGGACTTTTGCTTAGCCTCTGATTACTCCGGATCTCGAGACGCCCGAACCCCGACCCGTCTCTACTCCTATCCTTAGTCATCGCTCAGCTAAGTTACTCAGTCCCTTGGACCAAGACTTCATTACCTAGCAATCCTTCGCCAGGTGCCTAGCAGTCCTTCGCCAGGTCTTCATTCCCTAGCTTTCCTTCGTCAGGTGCCTAGCAGCCCTTCGCTAGGTGCCTAGCAGCCCTTCGCTAGGTGCCTAGCAGCCCTTTGCCAGGTCTTAGGGTTTCGATACCTAGCATCCCTTCGCTAGGTGCCTAGCATCCCTTCGCTAGGTGCCTAGCATCCCTTCGCTAGGTCTTAGGGTTTCGATACCTAGCAGCCCTTCGCTAGGTGCCTAGCATCACTTCGCTAGGTCTTAGGGTTTCGATGCCTAGATTAACTAGGACTTTTCTTCAGCTTAGGTTACTTCTCTCTTACTCCCCTTTATCTGTTCAATATATCACTGACTTAAGTGTATTGTCAAACATTAAAACACTTAAAGGAGAGCATCATTGATGCAACTTGCACCAATAGTGAATTCGTCACAAATTCTCTCATGCTGTGAATTATATTGTGAACATTCAGTAAATTAGTTTAAGATCTCAATCAAATACATAAACATGTATACTCAAATAGTGAATATTCATTTATTAAAATAAATGATTACAATCATAAGGCGATTGCCTTAGGACACTTTTCTCATATCACTAACATCACAACATACTTTTCCAACGCCCCAACGCTCTTCGCTCAAGCGCTCTGCTCCGGAAACTTCTGATCTCAAGGTTCTAGCTCCGACGACGACCCTTCGCACCGAAGTACAATCCAAACCAGGCGTCGGTAACGAAGAGTTAAATTGTTATTTTTACTGCACTACTACTGTTCAAATTTCTGTAAACTTTGCGCATTATAGAATTGCCCGCAGTAAACGCTCAAGGACCGTGGGCCTTGGAGTAGGAGCCGACCGCGCCTCCGAACCAAGTAAAAACGCTTGTGTTCCTTGTGTGTGATTTTAATTTCTACTTCGCATTCTCTTAAAGTTTTATCCGAACGCTTTTACGATATTCACCCCCCCTCTATCGTATTTTCTCGATCCAACAACCTTCAACCTAGGGACAACTTCAGTAGTCCAGAACCGAGGCTTTCATAAGGAGCCCATCCCTGTTGGATAGCTTCGGTAGTCCCAGAATCGAGGACAACTTCGGTAGTCCCACACCGAGGCTTTCATAAGGAGCCCATCCCTTGGACCTTACTTGGGTTCGGTACAAGCCCATCCATAATGTAAAATAGCTTCACATGCTTTTTTTTACATCATCCAAAGAACTTACATGGCATATTTAAAGACATAACATGATCTTAATACATGAAGCATGGTATAAAGCATACTTAGCATTTCATCATTCATAGTTAATGCATAACATCATTATGCCTTAAAGGCATGAACATCATCTTCATTCATAAGGTATGTCATGCACACATCATTATGCCTTAGAGGCATGAACATCATCTTCATTCATCATCTTCATTCATAAGGCATGACATACATACATAATTATGCCTTAAGGCATAAACATCATCTTAGTTCATAAAGCTTGCATAATCATGGTACATAAGGTAAGCATGCATAGATAATTTTTTTTTTCATACATGGTACATATCTCATAGCATACATGATCATGATATCTATCATAAAGCATACATGGGTAGGATCGATATGAACATGATACATACTACATAGGTTCATGACATTCAACATAATACATGCGTAGGTTTACGTAACCATAATATACATATGTTCAAGTCATTTAACCTAATGCATGCATAATTCTACATAAACATGATGTTTACTTCATAACACATGTGTTCATGGTATATGGTTTAAAACATCCATAAATAAACCTACTAAAACATAGCACATAATATAAGCATACAAGGTCATGATGCATAGCACATAAAGTTAGGGTTTAGGCATCATAAAATTCAAACAACATGCTTGAACATATATCTACATCATAATAAGTCATAAACAAGTACACTTGAAACCTTAGACTAACCCAAACCCTAGACATGGTGCTTGACCAAAAGTTGTAGATAAAAGTCCCATTATTCTAGCAACATGTGAGGTACCATAACTAAAGTAATGCCCATACAATACATACAATGTCATAGGAAGCCATTAGAACACATGATTGGGGCTAACCCTAATTCCTAGCCCTAGATTAGGTCTTGGCCGAAACTTATAAGGGGTCACAAGTGCATGGAAACTTCATATAACTCACAATTAACATCCATTGTATCATAGGAAATCATAATAAGCATGCTTGGAGGGTTAGATCTAATCCTAACCATGAAAGGGGAGAGGTGGCCGAAACTTCATGAGGGGCTTAGGGTGCTACAAAAATTCCACAACTCACAATTCATTCTTTATCTATCATAAGAAAGTATTAGGAAGCATAAGTGAGATTTTAACATCATCCCAAACCCAAAGGATTTGCTTGGCCGAAACCCTAGAAAGCCCTATCCATAGTTTTCTCAACATAGAGTCCAAACAAAATCTTATATCATGAAAGACAACTTAAAACTATTATACCACAGGTGAGGGAGTCTTACATCTCTTTATCTTGGTTATAAACATTGAATAGAGAAAATAAATGAAAACCTTCTTGACTTTAAAACACCCCTTGCCCTTGTAGCCTTGTAGAAAAACTTGGATCTTCAAGAGGGAGTCCTCTTGTGATGTTTTCCAAGGGAAAAAGATTCTTGTGGCTCACGGCAAGGAGGAGGAAAGGAGGAGGAAGAAGAGAGAAGAGGAAGAGCCTTGGTGGAAGAGAAGTAACTTAAGCCTCTTCACTTCTCATCCATCCCTTTTATACTAAGTGAAGGGGCATGGTGCCTCTTCATATGGTGCCTCTTCAACTTCCTTTAGCCTCAACTAAATTCTTCTTTCTTTCCCAATAGTACTCCCTTGCTAGGTGAATTAGTTAGTACATGCATGATGAGGCTCTAGGTCCAAGGTTCAATCCTTGGTGCATGCACTTTATTTTTATCCCATTTACTCTTGTTTTTGGCAAGGCCCACATAAGAGCCCACCAAGAGTCATACTAATATTCCTAATTGGAACTCATTTCTATTTATGTTAAATTTTAATATGGTTGGAGCTCATTCAACCGCTTAGTCAGGCTTGGATGTGTCCAACAACCAAAACTAAGGATTGACCTCTGACTCCTACTATATTATTCGTAAACTAATTCTATGGTTTGAACATTTTGAGGTTCAAGCCGAGCATGGATGTGTCCATCAACCCAAACGAGAAATAAAACTCCGATTCTAACCATATTAATGGAAGGTGTTGGCCTTAATATTTTGTAAGGGGTTTTGGGTCTCATCCTTTCTTTTCTAAGCACATTCATGACATTATGTCATGACTAACGATTTCCTTAATAAAGTATGTATGTGACTTAATTTATCAAGTCTCATTAATTGAATTAGGAACTGGATTTCCTAATTCTAATTTCATACTTTATTGAAGGAATTGTTTTGGGAAACAATTTCCTAAATTGTCATAATCAATTTTAGAAATAATATGTTTTAAGACTTTGATTTCTCTAAATCAAATCTTATTAAATTAAGAGAGATTCCCTTAATTCAACCACATATTATTTTCATGAAAATCTCATTTAAGAAAACTCTATAGAAAACCAATTTCCTAATTAATTTTGGAGACAACAATATGTAAGAGCATCACCTCTTAAATCATATTTTATTCATGGATTTAATTAATTACAACAAATTATTTTCAAAGGGTGGCTCCCCGAGGCTCAGATACCCAAAGAAAAGTAATTTGTCGTAAATCCAATTTGGTCCACTTTGGAAGCGTAACCAAATTAAACATGACAATTTCATTTAAAATTTGGAAATTAAATTACAACAACTAACTTTAAATTGGACGGCTCCCCGAGGCTCAATCCAAAATAAAGAATTTTGTTGACAATTTAAAAACCAATTCAAATTTAATTGTCAATTAATTGTCCATAAATTTGTCTAGACTTTCTTGAAAGAAAGTGCCCAAAATTGTGAGATTTCATAATAGGTTTTCAGAATAATTGTAAGTTTCTGGTACAAAGAAAACTTACATATTTCCAAAATTAGAAAATTTCTAAAATAGAAAAATTTCCAAAATTGGAAAGTTTCCAAAGATAGGAAGTTTTCACAATTATAATAAAATTTCAAAAACTAGAAAATTTCAAAAGTTTGCGAAATTTCATGAGGATTTCCAAACTTAGAAATTCCTAAATCTAAAATTTATTATAATTGGAAAGTTTCCATAATCAAAAATTTTTCCAAAATTGAGATTATGACAAAGTTTTCCGCAAAACAATTATATGATTATGGCGAACACTAACCAGCTCTGATACCGCTGTTGGGACCGGGTGCATGTTGACAAGCATACGGGTTCGTAAAATTTTAAATTTTTACGTGCAGCGGAAGAATTAGCATAAAATAATTTCTCAAATTATTTTAATCTCGTATCTAGCATGCAACCTTATGATGTGTGGACATGATCATAAATTAAAATTTTGCGGAAAAGTAAACTAATTTACTTTGTACCTCGCGTAACTCGAAGAAAGGGACAAGATCCAACCGTAGCGTCCCTTGGAAGCTTCACCTCTATTCGCGTCCACGCCGAGTTCTCTTCGGGATGACTTCGCAAAGTCACGAGTTTTGTGCCGACGAAAACTACTAGATTCTCGGAAGGCACAACTAGAAGATCAAGAGAGAAGAAAGGAAACTAACCACCAAAGAAACGGAATCTAAATTCCGGGAGGGAAGGAGATGCGTTCCGCTTCTTCTTGTTCTTCTTTGGCTCCTTCTTGATGGAGGTTGCTCACGCCAATTCTTGGAGAAGAGGGTGCGCCGGCCCTAGGAGGAAGAGGCGCCGGCCCTAGGTTAGACTAAGGGGCGCCGGCCCTACGTGGGAAGGAGAAGGGGAGGAAGAGAATAAGAGAGAGAGAGGGAGAGAATTAATCTCTTGATTACTCTATTGGAATTAAAGGCTTGCCTTTGGTTCCTTTATATAGTAGCATCTCCCTTGCTAAGTCTCCCTCTTAACGGAATTTTCATAAAAAATTTATCTTATAAATTTTCTTATGAATTATTCCGTTTAAAGCCAAATTTTATTATAACTAACTTTATAATAAAACAAATACATCTCTCCTTTTATTATGGAATAAATTTTACAAGAAATTTATAAATTTTCTTATTATGGAAAAATCAATTCATAATTGATTTTATAAAATTAAAATAAACCATTCCATGGATCATTTTAATTTCCATAAAAAAGAATAAATTTCTATAAATTTATTTATATAAATTTCTTTATACAAAATTTATTTATCAATAATTTATAAAACAAATCGCGCTGGATTTATTTTATTAATTAAACCAAATAAATTGGTTTTCTCCCCTTTTAATGGCCGGCCAAAACAAAGGGGTTTGGCACCCTCTTTGGCTGGCCAAACCGAGCTGAACCGATCGCGAATTAAACTCATTTAATTCGCCCAATAAGCCTTCAAAAGACTTAGCCATTTTAAGTTTCCGTTGCACCTCTGATTAACTCAGATTCGACTTATTTCTCTTGATTGGAAAATCCAATTTTCAACTCATTTTAAATCCCTCGGATTACTCGTAATACGTGTGACTAAATAGGCTTTCGATTTATGTTGGCCGTCTGTAATCAACTAATTATAGAACGATCATGAGTGACACCTAGTAGTACATCATGACCCCCAATTAATCGAAAGATCAACGGTTGACCTCAGAAATTATTCTGAAACCCTTCAGCAGCTCTAATAAATCGTGCCCCATTCCCTTCACCATCTTATACCCACTTGGTTCAGGACATGGTCTGTTTGTGTCAGTCCCCACTAGACTGACTACGTCACACCTAGCCCAAGTAGTGTCTTTCTCGTCCTTTGGATTTCTAATTACTCTCATGTATTTAAGAGACTCATACTCTAAACATAATATGCTCTGGCCAGAGGCTTTGAGTAACAATCCGACGATAGGCCTGGGTATACATCTCCTTGCAAGGAGTGGTGAATCCTTTGTAGGCTGTTCAAACATCTTCGGGCACTTTGGCTTATACCCAATCATCCTGGGTCCACACCTCCTTGGAGATGCTTGCTTAAGATGCTAATGTATAAGTCTCCATGACCAAGATGACTTGAACACCGCAAGTCAAAGGAACATCACACTTAAGCTGCAGTAAGAACTTCATTGACATATCTATATAGATTACTATATGAAGTTTTACAGCTAGTCACTCCAATGAACTAGTTCCCTTAACTAGCATCCATGTTTATCTCCGGACATCCCAATGTCACCAGCCAGTGAGAATCAGCTGATTAGAGAATAACCTATGCTAGTCTCAACAGAATTGATAGTGTTCATTTTTATCAATTCATCGACTAGGGATATTTTCAATACTTCATAATTGCACATGTAGAGATAATCACTAGTTGTGATCCCATCACAAATTCTGTAACGTCCCAAATTTTGGGCTTGCTTTCGATTGTAAAAAGGGCACAAAAAATGTCGATATATATATTATCAGATTGTATGACATTTATTTAATAAATGAATAAAATTACCTTTTTGTGATTTCATGATTTAATGTTATGTGATTTCATTAGGAAGGATTAGGAATATGTAATTGCATAAATTAGAATATGTGATTTCATGAATAGGAATATGTAATTGCATAAATTAGAATATGTGATTTCATGAATTAGAATATGTAATTGCATAAATTAGAATATGTGATTTCATGAATTGGAATATGTGATTGCATAAATGTGATTTGAGAATATGAGAGTGAATTGGGCTAATGGACTTTGCAAAAGTGAAAACCAAAGAGGAGCAAAAATATACTCTTGCCGAGGATCGAACCTTGGAACTCTTAATAAGCAAAGCCTTGAAAAGCAACGAAGTAACCAATTCACCCAGCAGGGGATTGCTGAGAGAAAGGAAGGGAAATTCTTGTTAAGTGTTAGGAAATGTGAAAGGGTAGAGGAAGAGACTCTTGATGAGAAACCCCTTAGTGAAGAGACACTTGGAGAAGAGGCACCTTGCCTCTTCCCTTAGTATAAATAAGAGGGAATGCTAAGGGGCTAACCATCATTGTTGAAAATTCCAACTCCCCTCTCCCTCTTCAATTTTCGAAAATCCAAGGGAAGGGTCTCATCCCAAGGGACACTCCCAAGACCCCATTGAAGGTTTGAATCTCTTGCAAGGCAAGAAGAAGTCAAGGACCTCAAGAGCAAGGACAAGCACATCCCCTCCGAACTAAGGGTATACCTTAAGGATATTTAGCGAAAGAGGTAAGTGCCCCTCACCTGTAGCATAATTGCTGTGTATGATTTCCTTCTTCTTGTAGTTTGCGAAAATGGGGATTTGCCCTAGGTAAGTTTCAGCCACCCCTTAAGGGAAAGCCTTGGTTACTTTTGATACATGAGAAGACCCCTTGGAACTTAGGGTATACCTATATGTTGATTTCCTTCAAGTTGTGATAACAAAAATTAGGGTTTGCATCCCCTACAAGTTTCGGCCAAGACATGGAAAAATTAGGGATTCAAGGGTTGAATTACTCTACGAAGTATCTTATGTTAGTGTATGACATGATTGTGTAGATAAGGTGTTTGTATAAATGGTTGTGTGGATGTTTGATTCCAAAAACCCTAATCCCCCTACCCTACACTATTCGGCCAACACCCTAAAGTTAGGGTTTGTAAAGGATAAACTACCCTATGAGATATGCTTATGTTTGGGATGATGATATGTATATGCAAGTGATGTTTAAATGGAATGTTTGATTGGAAAACTTAATTTTTCCCTAGCATGTGATATTCGACCAAAGCATGGAACATTAGGTTTATGAAGGTTGATTAACATATGATGTATCTTATGTTAGTGTATGACATGATAGTGTAGATATGGTGTTTGTATAAATGGTTGTGTGAATGTTTGATTTCAAAAACCTAAGCTACCTCCACCCTTAACTTTCGGCCAAAGGGCCCTATACTTGGGATTGGATTAATAAATACCATGCATGATAATGATCTTGTGTAGGATATGACATGCTTGTGTGATTCTTGATATGTTGATTGGAATGCATGCTAGCCAAATTACAACTTTCGGCCAAGAGAGAACTCTTGGACCCTAGCCTTGGTTGCTCCCATGAAATGCATGCTTTATACTATGCTAGTTATCAAGATTATGAATGTATACATATGTATAAAAATGAGCCCTATAGGGCATGGACGAAGAAGGCTTAGGGCCTAAAGAATGCTTCCCTAGAAGGTTGGGACTAAGAGCATACTTTATGAAAATGAAGAACATGATAACTATTTTATTTTTAATGGCTTGTACTATAGACTCTTAAAGCGAGTCAAATGATTATGATACTAGGCTGAAGGACTTTTGAGAAGGCATAGTAAACCCTAGTGGTTCGGGATTAGCTACCTCGTTCCTATTTAGGGGCGCGCGCAAAACATGAAGTACAAGCCGGGCCCTAATGATTATGCTATGTTCAAGTATTATGTTTATATGTTTTCAAAAGAACCTTCCTATGAAGTTAACATGCTTAGATGTTTAACATGCTTAAATGCTTACCATGCTTGAATGTGATATATTCTATTACCTTTTCATGATATCCGGTTTTGTGAGTAGGACAGGGTCTTACTAAGCTATTGCTTATCGTTTAGTGTTTTCCCTTATGCTACAGATAAAGGACGCTAAACTATGGAGGCTGCGGGAGAAGGGCAAGTGTGTGTGTGATAGTGCTGGTGGATAAAAAGGATCTTGTTCTTAGTTGCTTCAAGTTTTGGAACTTGTCATGTTAAACCCATGTTATGTTTTTCTTTTTATATACATGCTATGTTTGAAGATGAATAAAAATAATTATGTTTCCGCTACATGAACCTTGCATGCTTAAATGATACATATGCCCATGCATAGATTAGATAGAAAAATAGGAATGCATGCGTGTAGTTGTAATGTATGAAAGATTAAAGTAGCGCCGCCGAATCCCTAGGGGATTAAGGGCGGGCGTTACAAATTCTCTTATGCTGTGAATTGTATTGCGGACATTCAGTAGATGAGTTTAAGATCCCAATCAAATACACTAACATGTATACTCAAATAGTGAATTATCATTTATTAAAATAAATGTTTACAATCATAAGACGATTGCCTTAGGACACTTCTCTCATATCACTAACAATAAGCATGGCGTACATAAGTAATTATGCCTTAAGGCATAAACATCACGTTAATTCATCAAGCTTGCATGATGATGTACATAAGGTAAGCATGCATTACATACATGGTACATATCAAGTAGCGTACATATTCATAGTATCTATCATAAAGCACGCATGGGTAGGATCTATATGAGCATAACACATATCACCTAGGTTCATGGTATTCAACATAGCACATGCATAGACCTTCATAACCATATATCCATCATAGGCATTTTAACATCATACATGCATTATTCTACAAAAACATGAGGCCTACATCACAATACATGTGTTCATGGTACATGGTTTAAAACATTCATGAATAAACATAGCACATAACCTAAGCATACAAGTCATGATATATAGCACATAAAGCTAGGGTTTTAGGTAACATAAAAATTCTTACAATATGCTTAAACATATACCTACATGATAGTAAACCCTAAACAAGTATCCTTGAAACCTTAACCCAACCCAAACCCTAGATTATGAGCTTGGCCGAATGTTTAATAGAAGGAGATCCCATTATTCAAGCAACATGAAAGGTCCCATAAGTAAAAGAAAACTCATACATTACATACAATGTCATAGGAAGCCATTAGACCCCATGATTGGGTTTAACCCTAAGTCCTAGCCTGACATCTTGGTCTTGGCCGAAACCCTATAGGGTAACAGGTACATGGAAAAAATTCATACAATTCCCAATTTACATCTAATACCTTATATATAATACCATAGGAAACCATTAGAACCCTTGCTTGGAGTTAGCCCTAACTCCTTGCCCTATAACCTATCTTGGCCGAAACTTACAAGAGTCATAAGGGCATGTAAAAATTCACATAATTCACCATTAACATCCCTTGCATCATGAGGAAACATAAGAAACATTATTAGAGAGTTAGATCCAATCCTAACCATGGAAACATGGTGGTGGCCGAAACTTATAGAGGGCCTTAGGGTGCTACAAAATTTCCCCAAGTCACAATTTATTCTTTAATCATCATGAGAAATCACTAGGAAACACAAATAAGGTTTTAACATCATCTTATACCTCAACAACTTGCTTGGCCGAAACTATTAAAAACCCTAGTTCATGGTTTTCTCAATATAATCCCAAACAAAACTTAAATCATGATAAACATTAAGGAAGACCATTATACCACAGGGGAGAGAGTCTTACCCTTGGTGTCTTGGTTATATGTAACGCCCACCCTTACATCTACCCTCGGGGCGGGGTTACGTAACCATTAATCATGTATTTATTTTTTTTCCTCTATCTTCTAGCATGAAATTTAAAACAAACAATGCAAGGACTAAGTGCTAAGCATGCTTGTCTATACATGTCAAACAAATGTCATGCTTGAATCGTTAGAACATTATTTGAAATATTTTAATCAAAATTATTCCATAACATGAGAGGTTCACATTTTATTTCAAACCATAATATAATCCAATAAAATCAAGTATATGAAAACTCCAAGTATTATAATCATCATGCAATATCGATCCTAATCACTATCATTCATTGTCAAGGAGCATAACATAAGCATAAATATGTAGATATAGAAGTCTTTCTTCCCGAGCCACCACCCCACACATCTTCAGCCTCCTACCTCTTCCTTTAGTTTAAGTGTTCCTTACCCTTATCTGCAGCATATGACAACACATAAACTAGTAAGCACAAATGCTTAGTAAGGATCCTGTCCTACTCACAAAATCCATACGAAAGAACATAACATGTACACATAATAAATCATAAGCATGAGTTCATCAAAGCATACTAAACATCCAAGTTTCTAAGCATGCAGTATCAAGTACCTTAAGCATACTCTTCACATATAATAAATGCTTTCAATGAATGTTTTCAAAACAATTCCATAATGGTAGTACTTAAAAATACATCCATATCATATTGGGCCCTGTTGTGTACCACATATCGCGCGGAACTATTGCGCGTTCCCTAATGAATTGGGGTAGCGAGCCACCAATTAATTAGAGCAGGACCCTTCCGTCCTACCGGAGCCATGACCTTACGTTAACATGCACCCCGAATTTGTTTAACGACCCCCTTACGAGTCGGGTACACAACTTCAAAAGTAAAATACTTATCATGCTTTTACATACATGCTAAGGAGTACTCCAAATCACTCTTACAGGACACACCACTCTTCAAGGGTGCTCATGATCCCGGAGGGACACACCACACAACATAAGGGGTGCTCTTGATCCCATACTTAGTAGAGTATCCGTTCAAGCATTTTAACATATCACATGCAATTTCATAAGTGTGCCCCATGGGCTATAAGGCATGTTCATACATACATCATATTTCATACATGTTCATACATACATCATATTTCATACATGCATATACATATATCATATTTCATACATGTTCATACATACATCATATTTCATACTTGCATATACATATTATCTTACTAAACATAATCATGTCCCGTAGGGTAGTTTAACCTTCACATACAATTCATGCAACTTATTAAACATAAAGCACATCATGAGATAATTATGCAACCCTAGACCCTAGTCCTTCTAGGGTTGGCCGAAACTCAAGGGTAGGGGAAAATTAGGGTTTGAACTAAATATTCACACAGACATTCATACAATCACCTTGTATACACTATCTTATAATACATTAAACATGGATATATTATAGGATAATTCAACCCTCACTAACCCCTTTTTCTATGACTTGGCCGAAACCCATCCAAGCCCTAAACCCTAGTTCTTGTCATCACAAAATGAAGGGACACATCATATAGGTATACCCTAAGTTCCAAGGAGTCTTCACATGCATCAAAGGGTAACCAAGGTCTCCTCTTGGGTGTTGGCCGAAACCTACACAAAGGTATAACCCTAGGTTTTGTTCACAACAT
This sequence comes from Boesenbergia rotunda, assembly GCA_024364735.1. Classification (NCBI taxonomy): domain Eukaryota; kingdom Viridiplantae; phylum Streptophyta; class Magnoliopsida; order Zingiberales; family Zingiberaceae; genus Boesenbergia; species Boesenbergia rotunda. The sequence continues at coordinate 75,974 of JAGFNQ010007496.1, forward strand.
TTTGAATAAACCACATATACATATTCCCTAGTTCCAAGGGTCTACTCGTGTAACAAAAAGGAACCAAGGCCTTCCCCTAAGGGGGTGGCCGAAACTTACAAGGGGTGAAACCCTAGTTTTTCTTCTTTTTTTTTTTGTTCATACCATCATGAAGAAAATCAATATACATATCTACTCTAAGTCTCAAAGGTCTTCTCATGTATCAAGGAAAGAACCAAGGCCTTCCCCTAAGGGGGTGGCCGAAACTTGCAAAGGGGAAAAAGTCCCCATTTATGAAACAATCAAGGAGAATAATCACACCACAACTATTACACTGCAGGCGAGGGGATACTTACATCCTTTCGCTTGAATTTCTCCTTAAGGTGCCCTTGGTTGAAGGAAGGTGAGAGTTCTCCTTCCTAGCACTTCTATAGAACCCTTGGCCCTAATAGAGGGCAAGATCCTTGTAGAGTTCTTCCTCCTTCCAATTCCCTAGGGTTAGAACCCTAGGGTTGTGTTTTTTCGAAAATGAAAAGGGAGAAGGGGCTTGAGGGTTTCGGTGATGAGAGTGAGGAAGAAGAAGAGGAAGTTATTCCAACTTCTCTTTCCCTTATTTATACTTTTCTCATGAAGAGACATGTCTCTTCACTTCCCTAGCTTTTAACAAGCATGTCTCTTATTCCCTCTACATGAAATATGGCTTGGTTCATTGGTTATGACATGATTAGTGCAACGAGGAGGTTCAAGGTTCAATCCTTGCCTCCTCCTTTCTACATCTTCTTTTTATCACCTTTTGCACTAATCCATATCAAAGCCCATTAAGCCAAGCCCATCATGAAATTTCATAATAATAATAATATTTCTTGAATTCATAATATTTCATAATATTTCATGAATTCCATAATATTTCATATTCATGAATTCATAATATTTCATAATATTTCATGATAATATTTCATGAATTCCATAATATTTCATATTCATGAATTCATAATATTTCATAATATTTCATGATAATATTTCATGAATTCCATAATATTTCATATTCATGAATTCATAATATTTCATAATATTTCATGATAATATTTCATGAATTCCATAATATTTCATATTCATGAATTCATAATATTTCATAATATACCATATTAATATTTCATGAATTTCATAATATTTCATATGGGAAATTTTGGAGCGTTACATTATAGACCCTAAATAGAGAAGAGGATGAAGATCTTGTTGTCCCTTGATCACTCCTAGCCCTCGTAGCCTTGTAGGAAGCCTTGGATCTTCAAGAGAGAGTCCCCTTGTGAAGCTTTTCCAAGGGAGAAAACCCCTTGTGGGTTTCGGCTAGGAGGAGGAAGAAGGAGAGAGGGAAGCTTTGATGGAAGAGAAGAGGAGGAGAAACTATAACTTAAGTGTCAAGTTATCTCTTCATTTCCCCATCACTCTCTTATATACTAAGCAAGGAAGCAAGTGAATGGGCATGGTGCCTCTTCTCATGGTGACCCTTCACTTCCTTAATCCTTAACCAAAATCCTCTTCATTCTCTAATAGCACTCCCTTGCTAGGTGAATTGGTTAGTACATGCATGGTGATAAACTAGGTCCAAGGTTCAATCCTTAGTACATGCACTTCTTTTTATTACTTTTATAATTATTTTTGTCAAGACCCATATAAGAGCCCACTAAGGCTTATGTTAATATTTCTAATTGAAATCCATTTCCATTCATGATAAATTTTTTACCTAAGGTCCCTTAATAGCCCTGGTATTAGAAGGGCCCATGTAAGGCCCATTATTACTTAGCTTCTTAGTCTATATGGAAAAATCACGGATAATCATGCTAAGGTTCACCGATTAGAAGAGGACCTGATCAGTCAGTTGACCAATCAGGAAGGGCATAACAGAGCAAGCTGAGCTAGGAAACTTATCGTCGATGGTTTTTGAGCTAAGAGGGTTTCTAGCTCAATATTTGTGTGACGGCAAAGGGAAGACTTGATTAGAAACTGATTTGATGTTTAAATTTAGTTAATTTCGATTTCAAGCATTTACTTTCCTTAATTGTTCTAGCTTGTTGCCTTCATTTCAAGTCAAATTTTTAAGCCAAGTTTTGTTCTAGCATTCTTTAATCTGCAATTACTTCCAGACAATTAATTTTCTTCAATTTATTCCTTGCATTTAAGTTTAGCTCTTAAGTTTCAGTGCTCACTTAGTTTCTTTCAATAGGATTAGAGTAATTCTTGCAATTTCCTTTTCATGCCATGCTCTAGTTGAGTACAATATATTCTATTTCATATTGCCATTTCCTTATCATTAAAACCCCCATTTTATGTAGAAACCCCAAATTATTAAATGATAAATAAACTTGCAAGCTCGAGTTAAACATTCATTCAACTAGTCCTTGGGAAAATACAACCTGAGGCCCCTCTACTACATTTTAACTTTGTTAGCCAAGGGTTTTCAGTTTATAAATATCTAAATTTGAGTGCTCATCGTGACACTAGTATCGGGCATGTATCAACAAGATAGTAAGATTAATGGGTAAAGCCTCCTCTTACGAATGTAGAAATTCGTATACGCCCACACCATCGTGGCATGCGAATTTCTCGGTGTTTAGAGGTGTTGGTTGATTTCAAAAATTAATTGTTTGAGGAATCAATTTATTTTAGAAATCTAAATTAGAGATTGTTGTGATTCTTAGGTAGTTTCAAAATGACCTTTAACCCACTAGCAACCATACTTATGGAAAATAAGCTTACTGGCCCAAACTATATAGACTGGAAAAAGGAACCTAGGCATTGTCCTTATAGTTGAAGAGTACAAATATGTGCTCTTTGAGGACTGTCCTGAAAAGCCTAGCGAGAACTCGGGTGAAGAGCAGAGGGAGTGTTACAAGAAGTGGATCAAGGCAGATGAGATGGCGTGGTGCTACATTCTGGCATCTATGTCGAATGTATTGCAACATCAGCATCAGGCCATGCCTACTGCTAGTGACATGATTCTAAACCTCAAGGAGCTCATCGGGCACCAGGGTCGCCCCGCTACAATAGGAGTTTTGAGCAGATCCGGCTCAACTACAATATGAACAAACGTGAATATACATTGGGGGAACTGCTAGGAGAACTCCAGGCGGCAGAGGGGCTCTTTCATCAGAGTTCACAAGCCTTGGTCACTCAGAAGGTTTCTACTTCTGTGCCGAAAGGCAGGAAGAAGAAGAAATAAGGTGGGTACAAGAAGGCAGCTGGATCGTAGGGACCTCAGACTGGCATGAAGAAGCCGAGAGGCAAGTGATTCATGTGTATGCAAACTGGATACTGGAAGGCGAACTGTCCCCGTCGTCAATCATCATGCTTAGTCGTTGAAACATGTGTTGGGGAGGTATGGCATGGTGGATTCCAAGACAACCACGGGGTCATTCCGGAGAGACCTCTCTATGTCTACGGATTAAAAAAAATTTAATCCGAATAGAGACTCGTCTCACTAATGACCGTCTCGTCGTCGTGTTAATTAATCCAAGTCACAACTTATCCAAAACCGAAGTTTAGGCATTGTAACTTTGCGGATTAATTAACCGTGGAAAAGATAACGAATGGATCACCGGTTTTTGTGTTTGTATTCGGAGTCCATGACATAATTTAATTATCAAATTAATTAACGAATAATTAATCTATGATAATTAATTATCAACATGCAATGACAACAAATATCAAAGCAATAATCATAGAAAAAGTAAAACGGAGCTCGGGAGAGGTATACCTTGTCGTTTACCTCGCAGTCTTCTACCTTATGACCCTTCCCTCTTAGACGTCATGTGGCCGATGATCTACCATGACGTGGAGTCACCAATGTTGGGACCGGGTGCATGTTGACAAGAATACGGGTTCGTAAAATTTTAAATTTTTATGTGCAGCGGAAGAATTAGCATAAAATAATTTCTCAAATTATTTTAACCACGTATCTAGCATGCAACCTTATGATGTGTGGACATGATCATAAATTAAAACTTTTGCAAAAAAGTAAACTAATTTACTTTGTACCTCACGTAACTCGAAGTAAGGGACGAGATCCAACCGTAGCGTCCCTTGGAAGCTCCGCCTCTATTCGTGTCCACGCCGAGTTCTCTTCGGGATGACTTCGCAAAGTCACGAGTTTTGTGCCAACGAGAACTACTAGATTCTCTAAAGGCACACTAGAATATCAAGAGAGAAGAAAGGAAACTAACCACCAAGAAACGGAATCTAAATTCCGGGAAGGAAGGAGTTGCGTCCCGCTTCTTCTTCTTCTTGTATGGCTCCTTCTTGGTGGTGTGCACCCACGGCAACCTAAAGGGAGGGTGGTGCGCCGGCCCTAGGGTGGATGTGCGTCGGCCCTAGCAAGTAGAGGTGGGTGCCGGCCCTAGGAGGGAAGGAGAAGGAGAGGAAGAGAATAAGAGAGAGAGAGGGAGATAATTAATCTCTTGATTACTCTATTGGGAATTCAAGGCTTGCCTTTGGTTCCTTTATATAGTAGCCTCTCCCTTGCCAAGTCTCCCTCTTAACGGAATTTTTATAAGAAATTTATCCTATAAATTTTCTTATGAATTATTCCGTTTAAGCCAAGTTTTATTATAACTAACTTTATAATAAAACAAATACATCCCTCCTTTTATTATGGAATAAATTTTACAAGAAATTTATAAATTTTCTTATTATGGAAAAATCAATTCATAATTGATTTTATAAAATTAAAATAAACCATTCCATGGATCATTTTAATTTCCATAAAAAAGAATAAATTTTTATAAATTTATTTATATAAATTTCTTTATACAAATTTATTTATCCATAATTTATAAAACAAATCCCACTAGATTTATTTTATTAATTAAACCAAATAAATTGGTTTCTCCCCATTGTTGTGGCCGGCCAAACCAAAGAGGGTTGGCGCCCTCTTTGGCGGGCCAAACCGAGCCTGTAACGACCCGCCTTCTCTGCCTTAGACGGCCCGCTACTTCTTCTACTTCTTGACTCTAATGCACGACTAAAAATGCGGAAATCTATTTTTTTTTCTTTTTAATCTATCTGAGAATGATATTCTAACTTAAATAGTCATGCATGATACCATGTCACACTTTCTTTCTCAAAAACTCGTAAGAACATACTTATTGAAACTTGCCTCGCTCACTCAGCTTGCGGATATCAGTCGACTGGTACTGTACCAGTCGACTGGTACGCTTGAAATCTGAAAATTCAAATTCGAAACTTAGTTTCCAAAAGCCACCAAACTTATAGATTCAAGCCATAACAAGACACAACACCATTTCTATACTCTATACCAGTTTTCTGAACAATTTAGCCAATCAAAACGAATCCATAAACTTGAATTTAGGACTTTTGCGGAATTTAGCAAGTTATGAAAAATCTACATAGACTTTAAGCTAGAGTTTGTACCAAACTTAACTTCTAACCATTGATACTCATCACACAAAATTCTGAAACATCCCTAAGGCATAATCAAATGAGAAAGCAACTTTTCTAAACATACTTAAGCAATAAAAACTTGATTCAAAGGGAAATTAATACTATCTTGGCACATGCATCTATTTCTCTAACAAAGTCTCAATATTTCAAACTACTCACACTTCTACTCATCCAATGCAATCATAAGGATATGTATGCTAAATGAAATGACATGGAATCTTTACTCTAAGAAATTGAGCATGTAAAACTATCCAAAGCTTAAATGTTCGCTAAACTCCATAAAGCAAGAACTTGAAATTTAAATAAACTAAAACATTGTAATTCAAATAACTAAATTGTCTCGTCTCAAGGATCTCTCCAAAATCAGCCACCACACACACTTTACTCAGCACCGCCTCGTCGCCTTCCTTCAGAATTGCTTGCCTTTACCTTTATCCGCAGTAAGAGGAAATGCAACTAGTAAGCAAAAAGCTTAGTAAGTACTATCTAGATCACAAAATCTCGAAATGTGCAAACATGCTTCTTGAACAATATGAAAATCATATGAGATACTTATAAGCTTGAAAGAAAACTAAGGACATGTATAACTCAAAACATGCATACTCAAGCATTAATAAATCTCAATTTACTTTTCTTGGCTCAACTTGAAACTTTAGCTATTCTTTAACTTTTTGAAAACTCATTAAACTTTAGAAACTTTGCTAAAGCATATACTTGAAAATAATAATCACTTGGATCCACTGAAGACGTAAGTACCATCTCATGCGCGTTCCCTAAAAGGTTGGGGTAGCGAGCCACCAATCCTAATAGAGCAGACCTTGGTCTACCAGGGCCAAGACCTTGGAATTGGACACCTGGATTTCTTTAACGACGCCCTTGGACGCCGGGTACTGGCCTTAGAAAATAAAATAGCTTTTCTTTCTCTTCTTTCTTATCTTTAAATGCCTTGGCATTTTAACGAGCACCTTGTGTGCCAAAATCCCTAAGTCTTGACTTTTGGGGATTTCCTAAGGCCTTGGCCTTTTCTTTTCTTGTCTTTATCTTCTCTTTTCTTTTCTCATAACTTTCTTAGCCCCTAATCTCATATAGGGTGCTTAATCAAACATATATAAGCATATAATGAACTAAGATCACATGCAAAAACTTTAACAAAAAGGAAATATCTCTTTTAAAAACTTTTAAGGGAAATTCTCGCGGAAAAACCGCCTCTTACTGCAGGTGAGCAGTACTTACCTTGATATCTTGGACTTACAACCAAGATTGACGTCTAGGCTCGGAAGAAAATTGAGATCTCGGAGATTTCTTCGCGCCTATGCGTTCCTCTCGTCGCGGGGATTCCGAATATAGGAAAATCTCTTGGAGGAGAGCCTTGGCCGGCCCTCTAGGCCTTGGTGTGGTGTCGCCCAAGAGAGGAGAGGGGAAAGGAGTCGGCGCAAGGTGTTGGGCGAGGGGGAGAAAGGGTTTAGGTTGAGAGAAAATAAAATTTCTCTCTTTAACTATCTATTTATACTTATGGGGCGAATTTACCTAACTATACCTTATCTATTGTTTCGCCCAGACTATTTCAACAAAATCGTCCAGCTCAGCTGGTCCCGTGAGCGCCTGGTCTCCTGGTGGTCGCGGGTTCGAACCCCCTGCTGCCCTTAAACGTTATTTTTTTTTAAAAATACTAAACGGACTCGGAAAATTCCATAAAAATATTCTGAAAATTCCTAAAAATATCTAGAATATTTCTAAACCATTTTTAAATAATTCTAAGGACTTTAAGAACTAAAAATGGAAATTTTGGGGCGTTACAATCCCCCATACCTTATAAAAAGTTCGTCCTCGAACTTAGAATAATTCTGGATATCTTTCTCTCATGCTGTCCTCACGTTCCCAAGTAGCCTCCTCATGCTTTTGATTCTGCCAGATAACCTTCACTAGTGGCACTTCTTTGTTTCTTAATCTTTTAACTGCTTTGTCCACTATCTGTGTCGGTCTACTCTCATAGCTAAGATCTTCTTGGATCTGCACTGACTGAGGCTGAATCACTTGGCTAGGATCATGAATACACTTCTTTAGCATGGAGACATGAAATGTACTGTGGATAGCTGACATATCCTCTGGCAAGTCCAGCTCATAGGCTACCTTCCCAACTCTCTTTATAATCTTGTAGGGTCCTATGTAGCGAGGACTCAGCTTGCCCTTTTTGCCAAATCTCATCACTCCCTTCATAGGGGCGACCTTGAGAAATACTGAATCTCCAACTTGGAATTCAAGTGGCCTACGGCGTGTGTCAGCATAACTTTTCTGTCTACTCTGGGCAGTCTCAATCCTCTGGCGGATCGTCTGGATAGCCTGAGTGGTCTCATCTATAAGCTCAGTCTGGCTGCCTAGTCCTGACTCCATCTCTTTCTTCTCACTAGCTTTTTGCCAACATATGGGTGATCTGCATTTCCTGCCATACAATGCCTCATAAGGTGCCATCCTGATGGTGGCCTGATAGCTATTGTTGTAGGCAAACTCAGGTAAGCACAGAAATTTGCACCAACTACCTTTAACGTCCAACGCACAAGCCCTGAGCATGTCTTCTAAAATCTGATTTACTCTCTCTGTTTGTCCATCTGTCTGGGGATGGAAAGCTATGCTGAACTGAAGTCTGGTGCCTAGGGCGTCGTGAACACACCTCCAAAAATGGGAGATGAACCGCCCATCTCTGTCAGAAACGATCGACTTCGGAACTCCGTGAAGCCTGATTACTTCTTTCACGTACAGCTGTGCTAACTGCTCTACCGAATGTGATAACTTGATGGCTAGGAAGTGGGCAGACATGGTCAATCTGTCCACTATCACCCATATTGCATCGTGTCCATGGGTGGTTCTTGGAAGACCTGTGATAAAATCCATGGATATCTCTTCCCACTTCCACTCTGGAATGGGAAGTAGCTGTAGAACTCCTCCTGGTCTCTGGTGTTCCGCTTTGACTCTCTGGCAGGTCAAGCAGGTACTGATATATCTGGCCACGTCTCGCTTGAGTCCGGACCACCAGAACCTCTTCTTTAAATCTTGGTACATCTTGGTAGAACCAGGATGCATAGAGTACGGGGTACTGTGGGCTTCTTCTAAAATATTCTTTCTTAGTTCCTCATCATTGGGGACGCAAAGGCGGTCTCCAAGATAGAGGGTGCCGCTGTCTGATACTCGAAACTCTGAATTTTCTGCCTCTTGGATCCCCTGCTTGATCTTCTGGATCTCTGGGTCTTGATCTTGCTTTTCTTGTATATCCACAAGCAGGGTTGACTCTAGAGTCAATGCAGAAAGTTGTCCCAATTATTACCTCGACTCCAAAATCCTTTATTTCTTTCTAAAGCGGTAGAGACAGTGATGATAGGGACATCAGTGCTGCACAGGATTTCTGCTCAGTGCATCTGCCACTTTATTAGCTTTACCTGGGTGGTAGAGGATTTCACAGTCATAATCTTTGACCAACTCTAGCCACCTGCGCTTCTGAAGATTCTGCACTACACTCCATACAGGTAGTGTCTCCAGAGCTTCAGTGCAAAGACCACAGCTGCTAGCTCAAGGTCGTGAGTAGGGTAATTCTTCTCATAGTCCTTGAGCTGTCTGGAGGCATATGCTATTACTTTACCATCTTGCATGAGGACAGCTCCAAGGCCCATCTTGGGTCCATCACTGTAGATGTCAAAGGCCTTGTCACTCTCTGGAACAGTCAGGATGGGAGCACTAGTCAATCTTTTCTTCAGTTCTAGAAAACTGTGCTCGCATTTATCTGACCACTCAAACTTCTGGTTTTTTCTGGTGAGGGCTGTGAGGGGAGAGGCTATTCTGGAAAAGTCCTCCACAAATTTTCTGTAATATCCTGCCAGGCCTAAGAAGCTTCTGATTTCACTGGCATTCTTTGGTTGACTCCAGTTACTAACTGCTTCAATCTTGGCTGGGTCTACCATAATACCTTCCTTGGAAATAATGTGGCCTAGGAAGGCCACCTAATTAAGCTAGAACTCACACTTTGAGAATTTAGCGTACAACTCCTTCTGGTGTAAGGTTTGTAACACTATCTTCAGGTGTTCTTCATGTTCTTTCCGAGTCTTTGAATACACTAGGATACCATCAATGAAGACGATGACGAACTTGTCCAGAAAATCCTTGAACACTCTATTCATTAGATCCATAAACGTCGCAGGGGCGTTTGTCACTCCAAAGGGCATGACCATAAACTCATAGTGCCCATATCTTGTACTGAAAGCAGTCCTTGGCACATCACTCTCCTTCACTCTGAGCTGATGGTAACCTGATCGCAGATCTATCTTGGAGAACACTGTGGCTCCCTTCAGCTGATCAAATAAATCATCTATCCTTGGCAAAGGATATCTATTCTTGATGGTTACTTTATTCAAAGCTCGATAATCTATGCACATTCGTATAGATCCATCTTTCTTCTTGACAACCAGTACAGGAGCTCCCCAAGGTGAATGACTAGGGCGGATGAAACCCTTGTCAAGCAGCTCTTGCAATTGTTCTTGTAATTCTTTCAGTTCTGCTGGTGCCATGCGATAAGGTGCCTTCGAAATTGGGTTGGTTCCTGGGGCCAACTCAATTTCAAACTCAATTTCCCGATTGGGAGGGAGTCCTGGTAACTCTTCAGGAAACACCTCAGGATAGTCACAGACTACCCTCACTTCTTCTCTCTTCAATCCTTCTCCTTGACTCGCATCCACTATATGAGCTAGAAACCAGAGCACCCCTTCTCTGACATTCTCTGAGCTTGTAAGGTAGGTAGGAACCTATTTATCTTTCTCCTTGGGTCTCCAATAAACTCAACCGAAGGTTCTGCTTCTGGTGTGAACTTGACTTTTTCTTGCGGCAGTCTATAGAAGCATTATACTTGCTCAAGAAGTCCATTCCTAAAATGACATCGTAATCCTTCATCTCAAGGACTAACAAGTCACTGTAGAGCTCTCGGTTGGAAATCTAGATTGATACTGCCCTTAGCCTCTCAGTAGAGGCCATTACTTCCCCTGACGGTAAGGTTGTTAAGAACTTCATCGTTCAACCTTTCTGGTGGCCTTTATACTGTTTAAGTAGTGCTCAGTGATCAAAGCACTACTTATTAGTTCCTCGGAGGTTTGCAGCCTCTTAACACCGCTAGCCCCCTTCAACGCTATCTCAGGCCTTAACATCTTGAGCATTAGCCTAACTATCTCTTTTTCTGTGCTAACTAGCTCTGGGCACAGATGAGCTAACCGCTTAAACATCTTCACTGCTTCATCCACGGATAGTTCTCCTTGTCTGAACTCCGTGAATTCATCATAATGCTTGTTGGTTACTTGCATGTGAGAGTATTCTTCGAAGAACTCAGTCTCGAAGTCGGCCCATGTCATCTGGCTGACATTTCTCTTGGCCTTGACTCTCTTCCACTATATTCTAGCATCTCCCGTAAGGCAGAAAGATGCACACTTTATCTTCTCTACCTCATGCCAGTCCAGTAGCCCTACTATTCTTTCCAACGTTTTGAACCATGCTTAAGCATCCCATGGTTTGCTTGTGCCTGGGAAGTTCCCTGGCTTCAGTTTCTCCTACTGAATGAGGTACGCTTCTTGCCTTCTAGGAGCTTGCTCCTCGTTTTGGGCCTTTCTAGGACGTCCTCAAATGTATAACTTAACACTTAATGGTAATGTTCCCAAACTTGCTTTAGGATATAACAAGACCTTGGTCTTGATTCTTATCTCATTTCTTAGTCCTAGAACTCGTTCTAGGGCTTAGTAAGACCTTGGTCTTACTCAAAACTTTTATCAAGCACCTTGCGTGCCGAAATCCCAAAACTTACTTTTGGGCAAATCAAGTAAGTACTTAAGCATTTCTCTAATGTCCATTCTAGGGATTAAACATGATTCCGTGATACTAAGGTATTAAACATGCTTCCTTGTTCTATGCACATATGAGTAAGTACTTAAGCATTTCTCTGTACTGCAATTAAATAAAGGAGCAATAGAAAAACTGAAACTTAAAACTTTCTTACTTGAAGACGGCAAGGTTGATGCTGATGTGTGTGTGATGCTAGAGAATGGGAACTGCTCTGATACCACCTGTAGCGACCCGCCTTCTCTGCCTTAGACGACCCGCTACTTCTTCTACTTCTTGACTCTAATGCACGACTAAAAATGCGGAAATCTTTTTTTTTTCTTTTTAAATCTATCTGAGAATGATATTCTAACTTAAATAGTCATGCATGATACCATGTCACACTTTCTTTCTCAAAAACTCGTAAGAACATACTTATTGAAACTTGCCTCGCTCACTCAGCTTACGGATATCAGTCGACTGGTACTGTACCAGTCGACAGGTACGCCTGAAATCTGAAAATTCAGATTCGAAACTTAGTTTCCAAAAGCCACCAAACTTATAGATTCAAGCCATAACAAGACACAACACCATTTCTATACTCTATACCAGTTTTCTGAACAATTTAGCCAATCAAAACGAATCCATAAACTTGAATTTAGGACTTTTGCGGAATTTAGCAAGTTATGAAAAATCTACATAAACTTTAAGCTAGAGTTTGTACCAAACTTAACTTCTAACCATTGATACTCATCACACAAAATTCTGAAACATCCCTAAGGCATAATCAAATGAGAAAGCAACTTTTCTAAACATACTTAAGCAATAAAAACTTGATTCAAAGGGAAATTAATACTATCTTGGCACATGCATCTATTTCTCTAACAAAGTATCAATATTTCAAACTACTCACACTTCTACTCATCCAATGCAATCATAAGGATATGTATGCTAAATGAAATGACATGGAATCTTTACTCTAAGAAATTGAGCATGTAAAACTATCCAAAGCTTAAATGTTCGCTAAACTCCATAAAGCAAGAACTTGAAATTTGAATAAACTAAAACATTGTAATTCAAATAACTAAATTGTCTCGTCTCAAGGATCTCTCCAAAATCAGCCACCACACACACTTTACTCAGCACCGCCTCGTCGCCTTCCTTCAGAATTGCTTGCCTTTACCTTTATCTGCAGTAAGAGGAAATGCAACTAGTAAGCAAAAAGCTTAGTAAGTACTATCTAGCTCACAAAATCTCGAAATGTGCAAACATGCTTCTTGAACAATATGAAAATCATATGAGATACTTATATGCTTGAAAGAAAACTAAGAACATGTATAACTCAAAACATGCATACTCAAGCATTAATAAATCTCAATTTACTTTTCTTGGCTCAACTTGAAACTTTAGCTATTCTTTAACTTTTTGAAAACTCTTTAAACTTTAGAAACTTTGCTAAAGCATATACTTGAAAATAATAATCACTTGGATCCACTGAAGACGTAAGTACCATCTCATGCGCGTTCCCTAAAAGGTTGGGGTAGCGAGCCACCAATCCTAATAGAGCAGACCTTGGTCTACCAGGGCCAAGACCTTGGAATTGGACACCTGGATTTCTTTAACGACGCCCTTGGACGCCGGGTACTGGCCTTAGAAAATAAAATAGCTTTTCTTTCTTTCTTTCTTATCTGTAAATGCCTTGGCATTTTCTCGAGCACTTTGCGTGCTAAAATCCCTAAGTCTTGACTTTTGGGGATTTCTTAAGGCCTTGGCCTTTTCTTTTCTTATCTTTATCTTCTCTTTTCTTTTCTCATAGCTTTTCTTGGACCCTAACTCATATAGGGTACTTAATCAAAATATATAAGCATATAATGAACTAAGATCACATGCAAAAATCTTAACAAAAAGAAATATCTCTTTTAAAAACTTTTAAGGGAAATTCTTGCGGAAAAACCGCCTCTTACTGCAGGTGAGCAGTACTTACCTTGATATCTTGGACTTACAACCAAGATTGACGTCTAGGCTCGGAAGAAAATTGAGATCTCGGAGATTTCTTCGCGCCTATGCGTTCCTCTCGTCGCGGGGATTCCGAATATAGGAAAATCTCTTGGAGGAGAGCCTTGGCCGGCCCTCTAGGCCTTGGTGTGGTGTCGCCCAAGAGAGGAGAGGGGAAAGGAGTCGGCGCAAGGTGTTGGGCGAGGGGAGAAAGGGTTTAGGTTGAGAGAAAATAAAATTTCTCTCTTTAACTATCTATTTATACTTATGGGGCGAATTTACCTAACTATACCTTATCTATTGTTTCGCCCATTTATTTCAACAAAACGACCAGCCCAGCTGGTCCGCGCGCGCCTGGTCTCCTGGTGGTCGCGGGTTCGAACCCCTGCTGCCCTTAAACGTTTTTCTTTTTTAAAATACTAAACGGACTCGGAAAATTCCATAAAAATATTCTAAAAATTCCTAAAAATATCTAGAATATTTCTAAACCATTTTTAAATAATTCTAAGGACTTTAAGAACTAAAAATGGAAATTTTGGGGCGTTACAATCCCCCATACCTTATAAAAAGTTCGTCCTCGAACTTAGAATAATTCTGGATATCTTCTCTCATGCTGTCCTCACGTTCCCAAGTAGCCTCTTCATGCTTTTGATTCTGCCAGATGACCTTCACTAGTGGCACTTCTTTGTTTCTTAATCTTTTAACTGCTTTGTCCACTATCTGTGTCGGTCTGCTCTCATAACTAAGATCTTCTTGGATCTGTACTGACTGAGGCTGAATCACTTGGCTAGGGTCGTGAATACACTTCTTTAGCATGGAGACATGAATGTACTGTGGATAGCTGACATATCCTCTGGCAAGTCCAGCTCATATGCTACCTTCCCAACCTCTTTATAATCTTGTAGGGTCCTATGTAGCGAGGACTCAGCTTGCCCTTTTTGCCAAATCTCATCACTCCCTTCATAGGAGCGACCTTGAGAAATACTGAATCTCCAACTTGGAATTCAAGTGGCCTACGGCGTGTGTCAGCATAACTTTTCTGTCTACTCTGGGCAGTCTCAATCCTCTGGCGGATCGTCTGGATAGCCTGAGTGGTCTCATCTATAAGCTCAGTCTGGCTGCCTAGTCCTGACTCCATCTCTTTCTTCTCACCAGCTTCTTGCCAACATATGGGTGATCTGCATTTCCTGCCATACAATGCCTCATAAGGTGCCATCCTGATGGTGGCCTGATAGCTATTGTTGTAGGCAAACTCAGCTAAGCACAGAAATTTGCACCAACTACCTTTAAAGTCCAACGCACAAGCCCTGAGCATGTCTTCTAAAATCTGATTTACTCTCTCTGTTTGTCCATCTGTCTGGGGATGGAAAGCTGTGCTGAACTGAAGTCTGGTGCCTAGGGCGTCGTGAACACACCTCCAAAAATGGGAGATGAACCGCCCATCTCTGTCAGAAACGATCGACTTCGGAACTCCGTGAAGCCTGATTACTTCTTTCACGTACAGCTGTGCTAACTGCTCTACCGAATGCGATAACTTGATGGCTAGGAAGTGGGCAGACTTGGTCAATCTGTCCACTATCACCCATATTGCATCGTGTCCATGGGTGGTTCTTGGAAGACCTGTGATAAATCCATGGATATCTCTTCCCACTTCCACTCTGGAATGGGAAGTAGCTGTAGAACTCCTCCTGGTCTCTGGTGTTCCGCTTTGACTCTCTGGCAGGTCAAGCAGGTACTGATATATCTGGCCACGTCTCGCTTGAGTCCGGACCACCAGAACCTCTTCTTTAAATCTTGGTACATCTTGGTAGAACCAGGATGCATAGAGTATGGGGTACTGTGGGCCTCTTCTAAATATTCTTTCTTAGTTCCTCATCATTGGGGACGCAAAGGCGGTCTCCAAGATAGAGGATGCCACTGTCTGATACTCGAAACTCTGAATTTCTGCCTCTTGGATCCCCTGCTTGATCTTCTGGATCTCTGGGTCTTGATCTTGCTTTTCTTGTATATCTTAAGCAGGTTGACTCTAGGTCAATGCAGAAATTGCCCAATTATTACCTCGACTCCAATCTTATTTCTTTCTGAAGTGGTAGAGACAGTGATGATAGGGACATCAGTGCTGCACAGGATTTTCTGCTCAGTGCATCTGCCACTTTATTAGCTTTACCTGGGTGGTAGAGGATTTCACAGTCATAATCTTTGACCAACTCTAGCCACCTGCGCTGCCTCATATTCAGGTCCTTCTGAGTGAAGAAGTACTTCAAACTTTGATGGTCTGTGAAGATTCTGCACTGCACTCCATACAGGTAGTGTCTCCAGAGCTTCAGTGCAAAACCACAGCTGCTAGCTCAAGGTCATGGTAGGGTAATTCTTCTCATAGTCCTTGAGCTGTCTGGAGGCATATGCTATTACTTTACCGTCTTGCATGAGGACAGCTCCAAGGCCCATCTTGGATGCATCACTGTAGATGTCAAAGGCCTTGTCACTCTCTGGAACAGTCAGGATGGGAGCACTGTCAGTCTCTTCTTCAGCTCTAGAAAACTGTGCTCGCATTTATCTGACCATTCAAACTTCTTGTTCTTTCTGGTCAAGGCTGTGAGTGGAGAGGCTATTCTGGAAAAGTCCTCCACAAATTTTCTGTAATATCCTGCCAGGCCTAAGAAGCTTCTGATTTCACTGGCATTCTTGGGTCTACACCAGTTGCTGACTGCTTCTATCTTGGCTGGATCAACTTGAATGCCTTCTTTGGATACAATGTGACCTAGGAAGGTCACCTGATCTAGCCAAAACTCACACTTCGAGAATTTTGCATAGAGCTTCTCCTGCTGAAGGATCTGCAGCACTATCCTCAAGTGTGTAGCATGGTCCTCTGGAGTCTGTGAGTATATGAGATATCATCAATAAATACAATGACGAATTTATCGAGATACTCCCTGAAGATGTGGTTCATCAGCTCCATGAAGACTGCTGGAGCATTGGTTACTCCAAAAGGCATTACTACAAATTCGTAGTGGCCGTATCTTGTCCTGAAGGCCGTCCTGGGGATGTCACTTCTTTAACCTTTAGCTGATGATACCCAGAACGCAGATCTATCTTCGAGAACACTGTAGCCCCTTTGAGTTGATCAAATAAATCATCTATTCTAGGAAGGGGGTACTTGTTCTTGATGGTTACCTTGTTCAGAGCTCTGTAGTCTATGCACAGACGCATAGACCCATCCTTCTTCTTGACGAAAAGTACAGGAGCTCCCCAAGGTGAATGACTAGGGCGGATGAAACCCTTGTCAAGCAGCTCTTGCAATTGTTCTTGTAATTCTTTCAGTTCTGCTGGTGCATGCGATAAGGTGCCTTCGAAATTGGGTTGGTTCCTGGGGCCAACTCAATTTCAAACTCAATTTCCCGATTGGGAGGGAGTCCTGGTAACTCTTCAGGAAACACCTCAGGATAGTCACAGACTACCCTCACTTCTTCTCTCTTCAATCCTTCTCCTTGACTCGCATCCACTATATGAGCTAGAAACCAGAGCACCCCTTCTCTAACATTCTCTGAGCTTGTAAGGTAGGTAGGAACCTATTTATCTTTCTCCTTGGGTCTCCAATAAACTCAAGAAGGTTCTGCTTCTGGTGTGAACTTGACTTTTTCTTGCGGCAGTCTATAGAAGCATTATACTTGCTCAAGAAGTCCATTCCTAAAATGACATCGTAATCCTTCATCTCAAGGACTAACAAGTCACTGTAGAGCTCTCGGTTGGAAATCTAGATTGATACTGCCCTTAGCCTCTCAGTAGAGGCCATTACTTCCCCTGACGGTAAGGTTGTTAAGAACTTCATCGTTCAACCTTTCTGGTGGCCTTTATACTGTTTAAGTAGTGCTCAGTGATCAAAGCACTACTTATTAGTTCTTCGGAGGTTTGCAGCCTCTTAACACCGCTAGCCCCCTTCAACGCTATCTCAGGCCTTAACATCTTGAGCATTAGCCTAACTATCTCTTTTTCTGTGCTAACTAGCTCTGGGCACAGATGAGCTAACCGCTTAAACATCTTCACTGCTTCATCCACGGATAGTTCTCCTTGTCTGAACTCCGTGAATTCATCATAATGCTTGTTGGTTACTTGCATGTGAAGAGTATTCTTCGAAGAACTCAGTCTCGAAGTCGGCCCATGTCATCTGGCTGACATTTCTCTTGGCCTTGACTCTCTTCCACTATATTCTAGCATCTCCCGTAAGGCAGAAAGATGCACACTTTATCTTCTCTACCTCATGCCAGTCCAGTAGCCCTACTATTCTTTCCAACGTTTTGAACCATGCTTAAGCATCCCATGGTTTGCTTGTGCCTGGGAAGTTCCCTGGCTTCAGTTTCTCCTACTGAATGAGGTACGCTTCTTGCCTTCTAGGAGCTTGCTCCTCGTTTTGGGCCTTTCTAGGACGTCCTCAAATGTATAACTTAACACTTAATGGTAATGTTCCCAAACTTGCTTTAGGATATAACAAGACCTTGGTCTTGATTCTTATCTCATTTCTTAGTCCTAGA